>KL647306.1:27747-218347 GCA_000727475.1 Sarcocystis neurona
GAGAGCAGTCTACATTAGGTCCGAGCCATCACGCTTTCCACTTCTATTCTTCTTCCTGCTCTTTGTGCAAGCTCCGCGCATTCCGCGCTGCTCCGCTTGCCCCCACCCATCTTGCATCTCTACCTGTCGCCCCACGCAGGAAATTGCATCACGGTGCACTCGTCTTCGTCTTGTACAAGCAGCATTACCTGGACACATTCAATATCATCTTCTGCCTTCTGTGTGCCACTTATAGTCCCTCTGTCCTTTCGTGTCCGTCTCGGTTTTTTTTTTTGACATTCTCGTCCCAGCGTATCATTGCTTTTATCCTTCCCCTTGGTCTCGCCACTACCCCGCGTGTTCTGGTCGCTTTCCAAGTATGGCCACGCATCACGCTTTCGCAAAGTACAGTGTCGTTCTTCCCTTCGTGATGAGTCTTTGAAATGCACTGAAACGTGCTGCAGACTGGTGGCACTGTCGACAGCTGCTAGTGCACCAGATGCCATCGGGGTGGGTTTAAGACCTGGCGCGTGACCGTTCCCGCGCAGCTCACCCTCCTCTCGTTGCTCTACCTCACCTCTGTCCTCCTCAGCAAGCACCGCGGCAGGTGTTGCTGCAGGACGCTGTTTCGTGAGTACTGCTTTACTACTGTCACACGTAATCTGCTTCAGCACCTGCTGTGATTGATGTCGGAGGCTCGTATCAAGAAATTCTGTCGTGTGCGAAGGTAAAACGGCACGAGGTTTGGACACAGAACCTGCAGAGGAAGCTTGGTAATACCAAGGCATTTGCGTCAACGACTTCCAAATTTCCCGTTCAAAGTTACTGTGTGCACCGGGACACCCTGCATTCAACGAGTATTCCTTTCTTCGGACCTCCAGCCTGCGCAGCTCATTTTCTTCTGCTTCAAAAAGGTTCACGTGTTCCATCTCCCCTTTCGCCAGCTGCTGTTGCTGCTGGTGAGGCGGAGACCTCTCGAAAGTGGCACTCCAAGAGGTATGATATGCTTGCCCTGCTGCACTCGGTTGATACACGCCTTGAGCTCCCCATTCAAAACAGTGCGTCCCTGTCTCAAACGAGGCGGCAGAAGACAGGCGCTGAAGGGTGGCGGTGGCAGAATCAACCGTCGCGAAAGACACAAGCGGTGCACGACTGCAGTTAGTCGAGGCAGTAGCAGCAGTGGTACACGCAATAATCGTCAAACGCACTCGCACAACACTCAGGTGACCTACTAGCAAAGGTTCCGGAAACTCACTGCGAAGCACTGCCCTTAAAGCGCTGTTGCAACCGTTAGGCGGTATGTAGTAGGCACAGCTTAAGAGCACGTTACTTGTCTCTGCAGCAGCCGAACGCGCAGTCACTTCTGCTCCCCTAGAAGGCGTCAAAAACTGATCAGCGCGTACCATAGAATTATCGACCACGGTAGACACTGTCATGATCACTGACCGCAGCGTGACAACGGGCCGCTCTCCGTGGTACGCAGCACACCCTTTCGCTGACGGTGCCAAAACTGCTGGAACTTCCGCTGAAGTTCACCAGAGTGCTGAGCCAGGCAGCGTGACTACTTGGTAAGCTACTGTTGGTCGTGGAGGGCTGAAAGCTCTTCAACTGTGTCTTCGCATCTCCCACAGCAGCACTGACGCGCTGGCGACGTCGCGCTTGTGCTTCCGCTTTCTTCCGTCGTAGCAGAATGAGGACGCTGGACATACGCTGTCGCTCGTCACGGTGTCGCTGCTGCTGCTCCTCTCGGTGCTATTCTTCGTCCCGATGCACGCGCAGGCGGTTATCTCTACGGTATACGTTCCATCGCTTCTGCGGCAGAATATTCAAGCCGCCGTGGCCTCCCATTGTACGAAGCGAATGAGCCGGGGCAGCGGTATCGAAAGGTGCGCATAACACACAGACACGCCGCAAAAATGTCAGCTTCCCCTTAGCAGCGTTCGGAAGCGCCTTTCACCACAAGTATCGTGAAAAAGGCTGTAGTTTTCAAGAGGAGCCACGCATGCAGACGTCGGACACCACAGCGCTTGGGCAAGCACTAAATCGCTCGGAGCATCGGGCACCGACTCAACATTTTGCTGCAACTGGTGCAGAAAAAAGTGCTCGCGATGGCGGTATTATACTGTCGAACCAAACACAATAGATAAAGAGGGGGAAAAGGGATCGGGAACGCGTAGAAAGCTGGGATTTTCTAGGAAGCAAAAAAAATGATGAAGATACAGTCACGTGACCGTGTCCTCTATGGCGCAGAACGGCGAACAAATGCGAGCGGCTAACGTTAGCCGTGCGTGTTCTTTGTCGTTCCTTCCATAAGCCCCCGATCTACGGCGACCATTTTCGCAGCAATTTTGTGCATCTGGTACGTGGCAGAGAGGCGTTCTGCTCACGTGGGGGGCACAAGTTCCATCGAGATCAAGCACGCATCCGTAAATAGCGGCGACGTGCACCCAGCTGTAAGCAATTACGGAAGGTGAGACTTCGTCTAGATTATAGTGATGCACGCGAAAACCAATCGTGAACTCAACATAGAGTCAGGAACTTCCGTTTCAAGGCGCTGCAGTAAATCGACGACCCCTACGAGGAGCACACAAAAACCAGTGGCAAATCGTTAGGGCTAACCTTCTCACACTCTTGGTGTGAAGAATCTATATGCGGCGTAGACGTTCTTAGAATATGGGGTCTGCATTACGTCTACCGGTGCCTGTGTGCTGCCCAGATCTGCAGTGCGACACAGCGACATACTGCAGTCATCAAGTGGGTCTACAAGCGAACACTTTCATCAATGTGCGCTGCTTGCCGCGTGTGTGAAGAAGCAGGACTGCCCACGCCGATTTGCAGCACGGTATAGGAACAACGTGGAGATTTTAGAGGTTCCAGGTGCAAGCTTTCGCGTGCTGCGAATTCATTTCTTTCACCTAACTTCCAAAAAACTCCTCCGGGATATTGGGACAAGTGTGAGCATGAGACACCGTGCAAGGGCATTTACGCGAGCGCCTGAAACACCCAAAGTCGCTAAGGCGCCACGTGTTAAGAAGTATAGCGTGGCATAAGCCTTGCTTCTGAAGTATTAATCAAGAGCAGACAGCCCGAAGGGAGACCAAGAAACTGGGGACATTTGCATAAGCTGGATGTGTAGAGAAACGACGCCGTGGAATAAGCCTCTTGGGGAACGTACACTAGAAGGGACTTTACACGCGAATGTTTGCCTTAAAGTGTCCCCAGCGGGCAGACGAAATACGGCTCAAAAAGTGTGCGTTTTTAGACGGCACCGACGTGGTGTTGTTCACCGTATGTATGCAGCATCATTGTACAAATGCAGCATCAAAGAGGGCAGAAGGTTGTAAGGTGGGGTACTCAGTACCGTCGTCAACGCCAGGAACACTTGGTGCAGCCCCGACAGCTTCTTTAAAATTCCGTGATCCGAATGCAGCAAACGCACACCGACTCCCGGGTTCTTGTACACAGCGCACAAGCACTTAGTCGGAGTTAGGGATATTTGTTGATTCGAGAAGCAGGTCCCTAGGGAAAACGGATACAGTAAAGTTGTAGAATTACCGTCACTATTGCCAGACGCGGGGTCTGGTCTGCTGGAGCGAAGGCACTTCGTAGGCGAATGCGCCTTCGCATTCGTAGGCGAATGCTGCACGTGACACCGCTAGAATGTGTCAAACAGCAACGCGAAATTAGTAAAGTACGTGCGCAAAGGACAGACCAGCACGTAAACACCATGGAGAGCGTTTGTGCAACATGGAAAAAGAGATTTTGCACCCGGCGGGTTCCAACCCACCAGCTGTCCACTGCCCCTGGACGGTAGTAAAATCGCTACCGCCCACTTTACTGTCCAGGCGCTCAAAATTAGTTTCGCACGATAGAAGCCCAGAGCCAGTTCACTTCTCCCACTCACTAGGCGCTCAAAACTCTTTTTTAAAGAGAGGGGCTAGCAGGCAACTCGCTCCGACTCGTTTTTGTGCCGATTGACAGAAGCGCGCCAAGGGCGATTTTGAAAGCTTCCCGACTCGCATCCAACAATCTGACGCCTACTGCTGAACGTGTCAGCGGTGGCTATTCTGTGTGAGGAACGGTGTAAACATTCCCGCGAGTTCAAATTCGCTGCATGGTGTGTAGTCGGCTTCCATTAGACGAATGTGAGGAAGAAATAAATCTCTGCGTACTACTGACCGACACGCAGTCAGTAAGAGTCCTGCTCTAGTATAAGCGCCTCACTCGCCTGCCGCAGGCATTATCTCTTGGAAGAAAACACTTTCGCACGTTTACAGAAACAGACACGTAGTTGCTTCCCATTGAAATTCGAGAGACTGTGTTTGCTTTCCGCTCGCTGCGAAGTCTTTCCCGTCTTTGCGGCTGCACATTTCGACCTCAAAAGATTTTTAAGAGAGATGACGAATGCGGCATGCTATCGTGTTAGTGCCTGTAATAGCGTATACCTTTTCTGTCTACAGAACCTGCTTATGCGTTGGCCGACAGTGGCACTTTTGGCACGGATACAAGAAATGCAGACGGTATGCCATTCAGCATGAAGGAGGTAGCTGCATAACTTTCAATCACGACACACTATATATAACTACATGTGCATGCATGATCCATGCGTGCGTCTTCGGTGTCTACCGAAATGCTGAACAGTGCACCACTGGTGAGTGGCTCACACTGCATCACTGTTACGGTTGCAGAGTAGAAGCTGCTGCCTCTGGCTTTTCAATATCTGCTGTCGCCTCTCCGGGTGGACCTATTCCACAACAGTTGGCTGCGTACAAGGTTTCACGCGCCATGCGATCGACAGTTTCCCTGACAACGCTCCAAGCACAGTGATGCGTTTCAGCCTCCATTGCAGAGAACTCCAAAATTTGCTTTTGCGTCCGCTGGTGTCTCTTGACGGCATGTTACGGCTACTCAACCGCCAAGCAATGTTGGCGGCGAATTCTCGTAAAAGATGCAGGTATCCCATCACTCAGCTGGTAGTTCGTAACCCCAGATTGTCCAAAAGGCATTTTGCAGTCTGTGCTGCAGACCAGTTCGTGACAACCAACCTCAGCGTTGCACGAATGCTGTGGAGGTCCGCACGGCCAAGCTCCTGGGTTCGATCAAACGACTGTGTGGCGCGACGAGTAGGGTTTCCTGTTTGTGTTAATGCGTGGCATGGGTGGGTGCTCAGGTACTTCTAGAGTAAAGACGGGCAGCCTTTTCCGAGGTTGAGTTAGTGGTATACCTTTTCGGGTAATGGAACCATTCAAGTCGAAGGCAAAAACAGAGTCATCCGACACAAGTGATGAAGCAGACGATGGTGGCAGGGATTGTTCGAACCCCTCGAAAGTAGAAGTTCCGTCGCCCTCCTGAGCCTTGAACGGCACAGGATGGAGGGTAGTCTGTAGAGGGCCTTGCACCACGCTCCCTATTGTACTCCCCCTCACCTTTGAACCTGCAGTCGGGCGTCGACGCAAAGAAGCATCACGGTTAAGTGTCCCGTTGTTGCGTTCGGATCCTGCGGGCACTACATAGGTTCTGTCAGCAGAATGTCGGGAAGGTTCACGCACTTCCGGGTGGTGGTCAGTTAGGGTGGATAGCGCTTTGGGCGAACGTACAGTCAGGCGAACAGACTGTGGCAAAGAAGAAACACCGTTAAGAACCCACTTTCTACGGAGAGACCCTGCGGGAACCGTGAAGGTTTTCTCGGTAGGTCGCCGGGAGGGTTCAGACACTTCAAGGTGTTGGTCAGCTGGAGTGGAGGGCGGTTGGGGCGAACCTACAGTCTGGCTCCGACGCGTTGGCAAAGAAGAGATGCGTCTAACAGGCTTATATTTGTAACGAGACCCTCCGGGAAGCACGGAGGAGTGTCTTTCTGCTGGAGGTCTGGAAGGCTCAGACACTTTAGGGTACTGGTCAGTTAGGGTGGAGAGCAGTGTGGTCGAATCTATACTGGGGTGCCGAGGCAAAGAGTAGACACGGTTCAGGAGCTTATGTTTGTATAGAGAGTCTCCGGGAAAGATAGAAGAGTGTCTTTCTGCAGGAGGTCTTGAACCTTCAAACACTCCTGGGGGGTCGTCAGCCACGGTGGGAGACGGTTCGCACCGTCTGTTGGAAGGCGCCTTCCCCTCAAGCCGGAAGCTGTATTGAAGACGCTTCTTGTTGCTTGTACTCTGTGAAGTGTCTGCCGCGTTCAAAAAAGCGAAGCCGTCGGCATCCATGAATTCCTGAATAGCGCCGAAACTGCTATTTTGTCTCGGTGCGACATCGATGCGGCGTAAAACATGGGAACCTTTCGGAATTTCACCCTTGAGAGGCGGGTAGTGCCTACGAAGAAGTGAAATTCACGCAGTACACGAGCATCAACGGCGTGGTTGGTCGTGCTTTTTCCGTAAAACGGCGGAGGTCCTCTATAGACGCGTGCGTCTTTAACGATAATTTCCCGTAGCTCTGTGGCTCTACGTATGCGTGTACGCGCTCGAGATACGACCACATACACACGCACAAACGTACAGATCCGCAAGAAATGTTGACAGTAGAAACAACGGGTAGGAGTGTGCGAAAGTCTCCCCCTCAGCCCATCCACTTTGTGTTATTGGTAGCTTGTGTCAGTAGCCGTGTTTCTCCCCAAGGGAAACTTTAGCTTGAAATCAGTTTAATTGCCAGAGTGTTCTACTGTTTTAGTCTCGGTGCTGTTCCGACCGAAGTCGGCACGTTTCTTTCCGTCAGCTTACGGTAATGGGAAGCTGCGCGTAACCAATGATTCACATGTGTCTGCTGCCGGAAAACCTATCTTACAAAAGGCTCAAGCACGTAACAAAGGGGTCTCCTGGCCCAGTGGACATATTCTCTTGTGAATCGTGTCTTCTGCCGAAATGTGCAAACGGCGGCAACAGGAGCCGTGAAATTTCGTACCCCGCATATATTAGTTTAGGCGTGCATTATAGGTCCTCTGTTCTGCCTGTTGATCTGCTCAAGCTTAATCCAAGACCTCTGGTTGTAATCTAATGAAGTTTGTGCTCAGATCCTGTTGATGTGGTCAGACTTACTTCAGGAGCTCTGCCGGTGATCTGGTGGAGCTTGTGCCTACGGCCGGTTGCTTGGTGGCGACTTGTCGCGGGGTCTTGGACTTACTGGGGTTTGGCAGCATTACGGGATTCTTGAGGAAAGAGTCGAATGAATTAGTCGCTGCAGGCTGATTTGAAGCATCTGTCAAGCCAGCATGCTTTATATCCTGCTGCTGCTGTGGTTTGTATCCAAGTGTGCTTTGCACCACGTGATCCGCCTCAAGGACGTTTGGTTTATCTGACCTTACTATTGTTTCACCGTCTAAGCTTGCGCGTTCGCCGTAGTCCAAATGTAAGTCTTCGAAGCGGAGAACAGCTTCTTGTGAGCCGACGAACTCGTCTTTAGGAAGGCCCACAAGCACTGCTGCAGTGTTCATGTTCTGTATGCTTCGATCGACGGGGTGACTTGGCCTGTCGTGCGTTCCTCTGGTCCCCTGCGGTACATGGTGGAGATCTTCTGATAACACTGCGTTATTTCCAGGCCTACGCAGATGAACTGAGGGAGCTTCGGAACAGCTTCTTGTCACTGAGTGTCTCTCTTGCGAGTGATCAAGGCCCTTTTGTCGGGTGTTCATGTAGTCCTGGAATTTCTTGAACGGTGTCGCCCCTTTGAGGTGTGGCAACCATTTCCGCTTCCAGGCGCCGCTCTCGTGAGATTTGGGAGGGGTTTTTGTCTCGTGTTCAGTCGATGTTAGCGCTGAAAGGCGATCCGCAAAGTGACGATACTTGATTCGGAAGAGCGGATTCTTAGCCGTGCTTTTCACCTTGCTTTTACCCGTTGCTTCCTTCAGACTGCGTAGCGCTTTGGCATCTGCGGATTTGTTTGTACGGAGAGAGATCGTTGTTTTTACCTGTTGTGGCGGAGCGTCCTGGAAGGGGTGTACACCATCTTGCTCGCCGTTGAGGAGAGGTGATTCTGTGACTGAGTTAGTAGGCGTCACTCCAAAAGCCGAGGTGTCCAGCGTGTATAGAACAATCAGAGACAACGGTATCCATTGAGTGCTTTTCACGAAAGAAATGCCACGTAAGTGGTCCGTCACGACCTCTCTGCGGGTCACGAAAACACTGAATGAGCCCATATTCGCGAGAAATTTGGGATGTGATCTGGGTGGAGATCGAACATGTGTCAAGCTAGTACGTCTACGGTAGACAGGATATAGTCATTTACAGATATGCCGTGCAGATGCAGTGGGGTCGCCGTATTGTCCTCTCAAAAGCAACAAAAAATAAGTTATGCTGTCTTTCCGCACCCGAAATGTCGCTGGCAGATTCTTCTAGGCTGTTGAAGAGAATACAAGTGTAAACAGCTGAAGGGATATACGCATCGCAGCGTGCTGCCACTCGACGCCAAGAAAGCTGCTCGCAACATCCCGCTAACTGTAATATCAGTCCTCTTCCGCGTCCCTCGTAATGATATAGCAGGAGCCGACAAATGAGACGCGGGGCACTGAGGGTTTCTTTCGCGACGGGCCGGACCAAGTGTGTGCTGGGCATCCAGGAAGGGATCAGTACATTACCACTCGCATATGAGGCCGCTGCTGTTGCTCGCCTGCAGCCGCCTAATTGTTATAAACACTACACTCCGATGTTAATCTTTCGGCGTAGGTTCTGCCCTCGTTTAAAAATCGGACGTTGCACTGCGTTTGTCATTCAGCTCTGTGGATGTGGGCCCCGCCAGTTGTGAGTGTGTTTATGCATTGCGATGGATTCTTCACGTGCCCAAAGCTCAGTATTCCGAGGCATTAAGGTGCTGACGTAAAACCACCCTGGTGTGCCAAATAGACGCTCTCTAGCCCACAGTTTTCCGATGTGCATATAAATGCTACGACATGACGCGGGAACCCCCAGAGTCTGCGCAGTCTACGGGGGCCACCGACAGGCGGGCGCTGATACCGCAGAAACACTAGTTAGCATATAGTGTGATGCTGTAGCCTGCTTGTGAGTCGGACTTTCAGACGGGGGTCGACCGTCTCGCTTTTCTTGGCCTTCATTCGCTCACACGGGGACTGTGGATAATCTTGTACGTGACCACTGAAGGACACAGTCTACTCTGCTTGAAGGTCACCGTTCAAAAGGACTCTGTCAGGATATCTGTCGGCGTGATCCAGCGCTGCTGCAGGTTTGCTCTGAGCGCATACAGGCGCACGTCGCGCCTCGCTGCCGGCCGCTCAGGACCAAAAGTGCCACGTGCAGGAAAAATGCGGGCCAGGAGCAACACCCGAACGAGGTACTCCGCACAGTCAGGCAAAAAAACGTTCAGCGAGACCAGACCAGTCCGGGGAAATTCGGGTAACGCAACGAAGCAACTGATGCACTCTACGCTACAAAATTACTCCCAGTGCACAAGTTTTACATGAACAGAACCATACACTTTACGTGGTAAACGTCCTTCCAAAACTATCCAGAAAGGGAAATCCGTTGATAGGTAGACCGTTCAAGCATACCCGTTGGATTCCATACCAATATTGTCGACTGATAAACCACGAGATGCTACGCAACTCATCAAGGAATTAGTTGTTCTCCTGCTGGCTGAAATGATAATGAACCTATCCCATGTGGACGTGCTGGGTACCTTCTGGCCGAGACTGGCCCATAACGTAGTGCTGTCGTGGTACTCGTCAGCGTTCAGAGCCAGCAACTGACACGCGGAACTGATAGTTGGAACTCTTGTACAGGCAGGAAGCAATTTTTCCGCGAACAGCGCGTTCTCCGGCAGAAATCTTGCGGAGGCGAAATAACTACGCAGGTGCTCTTCGAGCATGCGACACTATACCTACACTGTTGCAGCATACGAATAAAAACACTGTCTCTCCTTAGACGGCCCCAAGTGATTTGTATTGCTCCACCACACTTTGCTCGGTAGTGGGTGTGTGTGTGTGTGTGTGTGTCTGTGTCTGTGTGCGGGTGATGCCATCTCAAAATAACGTTTCAAATAAGCACATTGAATAGAAATACTGACAGTGTGTGTGCCCGTGGCACTACAGTACTCCTGCACTACGGAGGGAAAACCGCCTGCACCCCCGTGTGCTCACAACGGTGAGCTGCAGTCAGCATACGTCCTCGCAAGTGAAGTGAGGCCACGACAGATCTGCAGATTCCCGTCCGCGGTGGAAAGCTTCAGCGTTCCTGAGGAGTACGCAGCGCTGGGGGAGCGACGAAGTTGGGACAGCTGTGGAATTCTGTTGGGAGAGAACGAGAGAGAACGAAACACAGTTGTTTTTGCACAGACAAGGACGCGAATCTTCTTTGAACTCTGATTTTTCAAAGTGCGATTACACGTGGAGTTTTCGTCGGCGGTCTCCCCCAGCACTTTGCGGGTATCAACCTGCTGTGACAGACTGGTGCCTATTCAACGTGGTAGCCCCCACAGAGCTTTCGGGCGGCGCGAGTGACTATCCGCTGGTGCCAGTAGTGCATGGGACAGAGTAATGCGAAAAACTTCCACGAGTACAGGAGAAGCTGCAGAACCCGACGCCAACTTGCACGCAGTATACCAGCACAGCGACAGAAACATCTACAAAGCTGTGTGATCACAGTGTACCAACAAGTTGCACGCATGACTCTTCTCTGGTAATGCACGCGGCTTCAGGTAGTCCTCCTTGCGTATAATGTGTGCCATCATGCTGTGGCCAGGTAATTGTTTGTAAGACCTAAGCGATCAAACAGGTGACGTTGCTGCGTAAAATAAACATGACAGAAGAGAACGAGGTACACCTGGAAAAGACGCCGCAAGAAGCAACCCCACGCTACAATAAGAATTTATTCGAGTGGCGTGAAATACCTAAAAGGAGGACCCGATCTGCGCTTCCATTTTCTGATGGGTTCAAACAAACGAATAACTCGTCCGCGCGAGTCACGAATCATCCTCCAGCGCACTGCTTCGAGATGCGTACGAAGCTGGTCATTCAGGTAGAATGCAGCTTCGCAGGAGCACAGCTTTTACAAACAGGTCATTGGCTCTAAGAAATGTGGTTTTTCTTCTTGCGAACATTCGTGTGTCCTGCAAAAGGCCACAGGACTTCGTTTTTAAACGGTGGCTTCTGCCGTTGCTTTACGCTTTTCCGACTGGATATCACCAAAAAAACGTGCATTCCTGGTACGTCTGTATACATATATATACATATGCATAAATACATACATACGTACCAGGTATGCACACAAAGGCACATCAAACAGATGACGCTGCTGCGTAAAATAAACATAACAAAAGATAGTGAGGTGCACTTGGAAAAGACGCAGCAAGAAATAACCCCACAACAAGAATTGAGTTAGCGTCTTCATCAAAATCTTTGCGTAGAGCGTACATCGCTTATGTCTACGTGAGATTCACACGAGGAGACGATCGTGTCCGTCTGTGGTGGTGTGAGTAAACTTGAATTTCCAGAATACGCGTCTTGGGTTGTCCAGCACCTACTTCTCAGTCCATCATTAAAGGCATTCACTTATACATCTACACATTCTGAAAAAAACACCTTTCGAAATATGCATACTGCTACGTGGCATTCTTCCATGCCTTGCGCGCGACTTTGTCCACACAGGTGTACGTCTTCCGATCGCTACGTGTCGTGCCAAGATGCGTGATGAAGAGACACGATTTAGTGTGGACGAATTCAAAGTAGATCAAGTGAGAACTATGTGCCCAGAATGTCGGCACAACTGCAATAATGGAATACCACAGTTCAGTGTGCAGCGTGTCATCACGTCCTTAGGCAGGCAAGGGAGTCCACCAGGCCACAGAGTTCGCAAGCAACGTAGTTGCTGCTTGTTGCTCTCCTACGCTTCCCTGTTGCACAAAATCAGGCATTTACACGTCCGCGAACCAGTGGACACCTGGTACATATGCGAGCCACAAGTCTGTACATACACCCATATCGACTTCTGCATATATATATATATAACCACTTGTGGAGGTCACGTATAGAAGTCGACACGTCCGCCGTGCATGAAACAAAGTACAGTTCGAAAGAGAACATCTCGAATTGTAGCACTGCCAATCACGTCAAGACACGAGGTGGTAGCACCCTACTCTCCCAGTATCATTATCCAGCCTGGAAAACAAATGCTTTTTCCGGCCCAGAACGACGTCCACGTAGACACCCTACGTCTTGGCGCCTCCGCTTTTACAGAGGTAAACTGTCCCCGCAAAGGCAGACGGGTTCCGCTAGCCACTGCGTGCCTCAACGCATGTGTGCCCATACGGGTTCCGCTACCCATTGTGTACCGCTACGCATGTATACCCGAAAAATTAGCAGCACTTTTTCCACGTTTAACAGTCCCCAGAAAAGCAGGATGAGTTTCGTTGTAACATGGGACTCGCTCAGCGTGTCCTACGCCGCGCATCTACACTGTTGCAGCGCTACAAAGTAACAACAGAGTACTTCGTCCTTGCTGCCGATTTCGAGTACGCCATATGTGGGAGCGTCCCTTGGGGGCACGCAAACACCACTCTAAAAATTGATCGCTGCAGCTCGTTGCGATACGAAATAAATAGTCTGCGGACAGCCGTGGCGATGTGTCGCCCTCGAGACTACCAGAAAAGATCGGCGCAGCTGCAGCAGGTTGGGAGATTTCTTCCTATACATTTTTTTGTGTCTTGCGTTGTAGGGAAATAGTGTTTTGTAAGTGTTCCTTCAATACTGCAAGTGGGCTGCGGCGGAATGCTGGAAACGCCACCACCGCGTTGTACTGCGCTATTTCTTTTTCAGCAAGGTGCTGCATGGACCGTCGTGTTACTCGATTTCGCCCTCCTGCAGCCGCCCCGTCAGTGGCACAAATTCCCGCACTTGTGTTGCAACACGCATCGCCGTCATGTAACTGCTGCCGAAGAGCTGGTGCGAATGTCACCAGTGGGCCCTCCTGCTGGTAATTGTCCTGTTGCTGTCGCTGGTGCTCCTCTCGCAACTTCTGGGCGTACTTTGCAAAGTCAAACTTCCGCAACCATGCATCCCGCTTCTCTGCTCTCCGCCGCTGTCCGCGAGACAAACGTTTCACCGAGGAAGTGGCATCGTCTGCAGTTGCCGGCTGACCGACTGCACCTGCAGCGGGTACCCCAGGAACGTCTCTGCGAGCTTGTTTGCGACTACCTGGCTTGGCGTCGTCGGTGGGAACACGAGCGCTGGTGTTGCCGCGGTGAAAAGAGACAATGTTGCACTCTACATCATTACTCAAACTACCTGCGCCTCCATTACCTGGTGTGATGATGGGGAGCCGGCCGGAGGAGGACGCGGCTGACTCCCGTCGAGCAGACCCCGGGGCAAAATCATGGAGTTTTACCCGTGAACGCCGAATTTTCGGCATAGGGGCGAGGATGAGAGACTTGAGCTCGAAGCTATTTTACACGACGTCAAAGTGTAACAAGGGGGAACTCTGCGTTTCCGGAAACAATTCAGTGACACGACAGCCCGGACCGCCAAGGACGAGGACTGGTGCGACGAAAACAGCGCATGTGACCGGCACAAGTGCGGTAGCTGGATGCAGCGGAAGGACAGCGGTATAGTCACGTGTTTTTCCCTCCCGTTTTTTTACTGTAGTAACAGCGTTCATTCTGCAGCTCACGTTGAATCACAGCAGGCAGCGACATTACAGAGAAAAACAAATCCAACAGCAAACGGCAAGGCAAAGAGCTTGAAGCAGCACTGGTCATGCATGCAGGTCGATACACAGAAACACCGCCCCAGCGGCTGGCTCTGCCTTTGTCACCTCTCCCTCATCCTCTCCCCGTCTTTCTTTGTTCTGTTCCTTTTCCACGCTGTGTTTGTCCCCGTTTTCCTCCCCACCTCATCTCTTCTCTCTGCACCCCTCTTATCCCCTTCTCTTTTCCTCTGGAGGTGTTTCTCCCTGCTGTCTATCCTCCTCCCGGTGTGTACACAGTGCACGATACTCAGACGAATGATCGTCTTCGGGCTCCACGGCAAGCGGCTGGAGTGGTAAGTTTTCGACTGAGGAGCCGAAGGGAGTAGCGTATACACTTTGTCAAATCAGGAGGAAAGAACTGTGGCATCGCCGTGCTAAGGCTTGGGGTAGTTCACTTCAACACGTGCGGCCTTCCAGTCTTCGGGAAATTCGCGCGGAATATGGGCTCGCCCGACGACAAGCACTCCACCGATGACATGTGTACTACAGCTCTCCTGATATGCACGAGCCAATATGTTTGTGTGTGTTGAGAGCGACTTCAGTAATTGGTTAAAAGGGTGCGAAATGACGACCCGACCACCAGCAAAAAACTCGTCTGAATATGAACATCGCTGGTGCGCTGTGGCCCCTTCGAAGCGCTGGAAGTCGTTCCGCTTGCATCCTTCAAAATGGGCTAACTCGTAGATGAAAGGAAGGTTTTGTAAACGTGTGGGTCGCTGCACACGATTTTAATGCGGAGACCCGGTGCCGGTGTTCGCCGTGAGGAAGGCAAACAATTTCATACATTCCCTGATTAGCCCTACTTCACCGCACGCTAATTCACACCCGGTACACTTCGGCAAAGACTGTTCCGCCGGGATACGGTGAACACCCTTTTGGTGAAGAAGGCAAACAATTTCAGACAGTTCCCTAATCAGTCAGGTTGCACCGCACCTTAATGTACACATGATACACGCCGACGAACACGGCGGCACCGAGGAGAGGATAACATTTCCTGGTATTAGCGAAGCGCGATGCCTTCGAACAGACTTTCAGAAAAGTGGAGGTAGCCAAGAGCGTTGCAAACCCCTCTCGGGTCTCCTTAAGAAAAGCAGTTTTGCGTGCAAGTGCACGTTTATCCAATGTGAAGGTCAAATGAGTATTTGGGCAGCCCTTTGGTTGTCATTGTGCGGAAGCAAGTCTAGGTGAAACGCTGGACACCACATAAGGAAGTCTAAGCGGCTGTCGTCTTACGCTGAGCCACTTCAGCAAATGGGGGAAACACACATATGGATAAAGTACGTGTGTGTGAGGGCGAAGGCACGTGGGATAGTTCAGCTCTAATGCGGCGAGGCGGCTTAGCTTGCATAGCATACGCACTTGTTTAAGTGGGGGTTCTGGACTGAAGATAGAAGTTGAGATGACATTGAGTTTTCAGTTAAGCGGACGACACTTTACGCGGCTGGTGCTGCGCCGGGCTGCTGGTTCCTACTCCTTGCTGGTAAGGCTGCTGCTCAAGTAAGCCGCTGTAGTTGTATACTCACTTGTGCGACCAGAGGGGAGAAACGCAGGACTTCACCCGAGAGAGTAGATCCTAATAAGAATTGTTTGCCCAGTCACAGTTGATTTGCAGAGTTCTCTAATTACGTGGCACCAGCAGGCCCAGACTTAATCTGTGCCGCTTGCGCAACATGAAGCGAATCAAGGGGTCAATAATTTGGTAGGCTCCAGTCCGAGTAACGTGGTAGGAAAAATGTATGTCACTATATGCCAAGAGATACATGTGTCCACTCTGCGACACGCAGGAGGGGTGGTGCCTGCGATCGCACAGGAGCACTTTCGTAGCATGCCTTACCACCGCGAAACGTTGACATTTTACATGCAGAGTTCTACAAAGGCGCAGTCGTGCGCTTGCGGCTGCAGGTTGAAAAAGGAATTGAGGAAGGCGAAGCACACCCTGTTTTACAAATGTATAGAGGTAAGACCTGGTATCACATTTCGCTGTAAAGAACACTGATCTTTGTAATGGAGCGTGACGGGGCGCTGGTGACAGAGTCCCGTGACGGCTGCCGGTTGGCGAAGATCTAGCAAATTGGAAGACTTTACAAGATATCATAAAAAGGAAGAGCTCCCGCCTCTGGAAGCTCTGCACTGTGATGCAGGCTTGTCTATTGCTCGAGCGGAAGTATACAGAAGACAGCGTTAACCCACAGCAAGCATTACGCTCAGCGTATTCCACCAGTCATATGAAGTCACAAAGCCTTAGTTTCCTTCCTTCCGCACACACACAGCTCCACCTTTTAGCCAAGCCTATGGATCCCGTCAGCATTCGTACAAGCATGCGCACACGCAGCTGGTGAGAACATACCCATACCGGCAGCGCAATGGTGTAGCGCCTTAACGATTCACACCTCGATGTATCGTTCTGTACGATGGTTTGTCGTGCGAAGCTGCAGAATCACTTCGAGCCCTGAGAGCACAGAGGCTTTGCAGACCAACTTCCGTGAAGCAACAATATTAGCACCATGTGAATCCGCTGGCAAGGGCTCTGAGGTGTGCGTGCTTTCTCATCTCAACACAGGAAATAGCCGCAGTCTGTGGTGCGTTGACGGGATAGCACAGAGAATGCCATCGTTGCACACTTTCCCCACGCGACTGTCAACCGGAAGTGGCCGATGCCTTGCGAGTGTGTTCAAACACAGGCTTCTTCTGCGCCATACGCAGCTGGGCCTCCTGCTGTAGAGGAGGCGGCTCAGATGCGGATGCAGCTGATGGGGCCCTCTTTTTCATATTAGCACTAGCTTCATGCACACAGAAGTGCGTGTCAGCAAGGGGACCACAACGACGTCGAGAATATGTGTAGGCGGTGAGTGCCAGCGACAGGCAGCTCAATGATTCTCTCGCGACTGCTCTGTTTAGAGACACCAACTACCGTCATATACACGTTGCACCCAAGCACGGTAAGCACCACTGGCAGACGAAGCGAGTGGTGCTGCTGCAACGCTCTGCCTCTTCGAACTTCATGCCTCACGCACGACTCTGCGTTAAAGCAAGGAAGGGGGGCACACTCCACAAGACAGGCGGATGTCATCGTCGAGCTGATCAGGCAGCGCCACTGGCTGGGGCCTTTTCCCGCCTTAATGCGTTCGAAGTGGTAGACGATGTATACTACATTTATGTAGTGTACGGCGCAGAGGAAGCTTGCTCGTGATGTTGTGTAATGAACCGCACAATGCCGTTGGCGCTCCCTGTTGATACAACGGCTCGGGAAGCTGCGGGCTAGCCCCTGTTGATCTGTCGCGGCTTCCGGCCCCATGGCTACACACACGTATATTTTAACCTCACGCACCGAGGTTAAGCCGCTGCCAACGGCTGTAAGAATTGTAGTGGGCAACTGTCGAGAGCTGTCCTCTGCTATGTACTCCTGCGCGTGTGGTGGGCTTTTGGCGCCTGCTTCCTACTGTTGACCTCGTGCGCCCAGCGCAAGTGTCAATACTGCTGTTGTGGCACTGCTGCTGCAGCACGCGCTACTTGGAGTGCACTGAGCGCGACCATGCTGAATGCCCGTGTTTGCGAGAGTATTTCTCACTATAGCATTCGTGCTTACCCCCTTTCTACAATCCCGTGTCCTCTCTCCTTCGTGTCATTCATCGTGTCTGTCTCGTTCCTTTGCTTGATTCCGGCTGGCGGAGCAATTCACGAGTTGCAACCTGAGCGAAGACCGCGTGAACCGCCACGCCGCCGCTGCGTAGCTGCGGCAGCTACGCAGCTGTTCTGGATCCTCTGTATTACTTGAGGGCCCTAGCCGTCCAACGACCGTCCTGAAGGAATGACGCTTTTCCCATGCTTAATGAATCCCGAATTACCTTATGGTGAATCTTAGCAGGGAAACCTTTTTTCGGGACCTCACGTGGCCGGTCTATCAGGACGCTCCGCCGGCTGGCTGAATTCCCCTCACTAAACACGCAGAGTGACTGTGAGATCAATCTCACTGAAGATTTTCCGACATCGACTCGTTGCTCCCTTAGGAGCGGGTTATCCCCGTGGAGTTCCGCCACCAACGGAGAACTGAATATCTTTAAAAGAATGTAGAAACCCGGAAGGACCCGCTTCTCCGTAACCGGAGAGACGTTCCATTTTCGAGACGCATCGGGCGCTTGCTTCTTCATAGTGCTTTCTGCAGAATTTCTGTCCGGAATAGACAAGTGCAGGCTCACTTCCGGGGCTTTCGATCCGAAAAACGCTGTGTGCGCTTGCGCGACTCACAGGCAGATCTTGCAAGATCTGCCGAGAGACCGCAGTCTAACGGGAATGATTTCGCAGTTCACGTGCCTAAAAGTATCGATCTTTTGAGCCACCGATTCGGAACACAAAGTCTCTACGATGTAGAAGGTTGTAACTGAAGGTTTCCCTGTAGCGTCGTCTCTCACTTTGCTGCTGCACTGCACACGACCTTGCACACGAACTAACTTACGTCAAAATTTTTCCTCTGAAGTGATCTACGCTGTACCCAACGCTGTCGTACGCACGCATTGAGTATGCGTTAACCGCAGTGACCGTAGTCGTACATACATGGATTTGTGACTGAAAAGACAACTCCCTCCACGGAAAAATGCCGGAAGTGAGATACGAACAGATCTACGGATTCACTGCTGCGGGTACTGAACTGCAGGTCGTTGTCACGAAGCACTGCTGCTTTTCTTGCGTTATACACTTGTTAACATTGTCGCGACCAGTAACTGCACGAAGTTACACACGTCCTCGGACCGGGTCTTGATGGTTGCACGATTTCAAGCCTATGCGGAGCGACAAAACTGTTTCTACTATCTACACTATGCTGTCACCGGTGCAGGTTCCCATGTTCGCACTGCGTTCCTCGAATACCCCTTTTGTCAACTGAGGTTGTGCTCGTAGTTTGTGGAAGCGCTTCTACTAAGCATGGAGATGCACCGGCAGCAGCAGCAGCGGCCTATCTGTGTGGTGCCGCATTTTCTATATTACTTGGCGCCCACACAACACCCATACATGTACGAGCACGAGCCGCGGCACCGGTGGCAGCAGACGCGACCTAATCAGCGGCAAAGGTGACTTGCGCAGCAAGTGTGCCAGAAGAGGCCTCTCTTCCTGCAGCTGCTGCAAACGTTGAAGCGCTCTTCATTGTTGCCCCTTCGCAACGATAGCTGCTACTCCCGAAACCATTACAGTTATTACCCTTGGGGAGCGCGCAGATGCTCCGGCGACCCTTCCGGTGTGTGGTGCTACTGCTGTCTTCAATCTGCAGTAGAAGATTTTAGATCTGCGGCAGCTGCGGGAGCAGGGAAACCCGGGGCAGGGCGCGCACTTGCAGCAACAAGAACAGTAGCAGCTTAGAAAATATCAGTGAGAGCCCCTGCTGCGGCTCCACCAGGAAAAGCAGCATTCACAGACGAGTGCTCCGCGTGTGGCTGTACCATCTTTGTCTGCTCCACAGGTTCTTTCCTTTGTCTCTTCCGTCGAAACTGGTAAGAAAGAACACCAAGATGAAGGGGGCACCACTTTTTGTTGAATCATGTCGGAGCGCAGCTGCTGCTTTGCTGTCGGCTGGAGCCACCTGCTGGGCATGTGCAGGGGAGCGCGTGCTTGTCCCGGCATGGCTGACTCTTGCCAATTACGTGTCACTGCTGCTCTACGTGCTGCTCCTTTTCGAACGCCTCACTGAGGTTATCTTCCACCTCGCCGCATGCCTCCTGCCCGCCTTCGTATACGTACTACTTGCATTGCTGATTTCGCTTGTGTCAATGCCACCAGAAGCATCCCCCGGAGCTCCAATACCTGATGGTGGGGCGGGCGTTCCACGACAGCAGGTGCTGGCACAACAGCAGTTAGTGCGCTCTCTGCTCCGCTCGTCATCCACTCCCGCTGACGCTTCTGCAACAGGGACTCGTAGTTCCACCTGGAAAATGGCAGCCCTCTCTTCTTTGAAGAAGGATAGCCGACACTTTTGGACTGCGAGGCTTTACCCGTTGGCCTCTGCCCCCAGTGCGTCTCTTCTGCCCTCTAGCAGTGCTCACGATCGTGTCTCGCCGCCTGCTGCAGGCGTTGGCCGTGTTGTTCTAATGCACCAAAATGGCGGGGGCCACAGCAACAGCTTGTGCAACCCGAAGAGCACCCCCAGCAACAGGCTGCCCAGCGGAGGTACCAGCACGGGCATCGGCAGCAAACGCAGAAGAACAATACTGCAAGTTAAGAAGCGTGCTGTAAGACCACACGATGTAATGGATATGCCTCCCGGGGACGCGTGGAAACGGTATTACGATGCTTGGAAGGAAGCCAGCTCCATGTTTAGGGAGACAAACGCAGAGGTGCGCGGAGGCGCTGCCAGTGGTCGTAGGGCAAGGGCGGAAATGGTCGATACCGCAGCGAGTGAGAGTGGAAAAGCGACAGCAGCACGCCGTGGCTTTGAATCATGGCAAGGAGACCTGCGCCACATGCCAGCAGCTTCAGCAACAGCAGCAACACCGGCCGCTCCAGTATCGGCGTGTGGAGAACCTGCATCTGTAGCCAGGGGGAAGGCAGAACACACGAGTCACAGTGCACAGGCAGACGGAGAACACGTCTGTGGCAGGAAACTGGCTGCTTTCACCGCACCTAGGTCCATCAAAAACTTGTCACCTGCTGATCTTGCCGCAGCAAAGGTCACGAGGGATGCGGACCGCGAGCAGCGCATGATAGATAGGACAGACATAAAACTGACGTATGACGCGACAGATCGGAAAGCAAGTTTTTCTACCGCAGTTGAAGTCATAGCAAGTAGAGACGGGATTACAGTAGCTGACAGAGTCAGAGTCGGTGGGGAAGCATGGGAGCCGGCAACACAGAACGCAGGGACACAGCTGCCTAGACACGCAGGAGCAAATGGAGCGGCTGACGCAGCACCAGCAGGAACAGCTAGTGAAGCAGAAACTGCAGAGGAGGGGAAAGCGGAAAGGCGTGAATCCGAACGAAGAGGGGGAAAAGTGTGGCTTGTTGCACTCGTAATGGAGTACGGATACGTCATTCTCTCGCATGTAAGCCGAGGCTTGCTGTTGGAGCTGCCAGTCTACTCGTTTGCCTTGTATCTGTCGCAGCTGCTGCGCGTTCAAGGAATCAGCTTCTCTGCCGGCCCCAGCAGCATACCTGCTGCTGAGGACGTCGGCGCACGTAGGCGGGCGCTGTATTCAGCGAACAGTACCGGTCAAGCAGGGTCTACCCCAGAGAGTAGCACGCCGCCTAATATTAACAGCGGGAGCACTCACAGGAGCAGTGCCTTCATCAACGGCCCCTCCCGCACGAGCAGCACTAACGGTACCACGAGGAGTAGCAACGACAGTTGCTGCCGCATTAGCAGCCACTGTGGATGGTCTGCTGAGAAAAGTAGTCGCGACACCAGACGACTGCGGAGCGAGGTCAGCTGGCGGCCGAATCACTTTGAAAAGGGAATCCGCAACAGGAGAGCTCAGTCTGTAAAGAGAAACGGTGTCGCAGCTTTGTGCAGCACAGAGTTTCGGCTCTTCAAGAACGCACCGGCCTGTAGCAAGTGGGGAAGCGCAGATCTCCCTGCGAGTATTGGCACTGGTGGTTCGACTGGTGATGATCGTGGTTATTCCGTGGCAATATGTATGGCGGTAGAGGCAGGGGCGGCAGCTCAAATGGTGAGGACAGCTGTAGCCGGGAATCGCAGGGCCGAGGAGGACGCTCACGAGCTGAAAGCACAGGCAGGATCGCTCACGGGAGGAAGCTCGACAGTGAGAGAAGTGCACCACCCAGCCTGTCAACCCGCTTCCAGCGGCGACCGACTTCGAAGACGCCGCACATCGGTGGGTCGGTGCGATCCGATTTCTGCAGCAGCGGCACAGGACATCAAGCACATTTGGGGATCTGAAGAACCGCACTTGCGGCGGAGGGACGGATGTTCTAATGAAAGGGGCTTTCCTCAATATTCGTGGGACAAATGCTTGCCAACTCCCGGAGCAAATTCAGGTATACACACTGTTAATCGGACGCGCAGCGAGAACGCTGCTGGAGATGGTTCCGAACCAACTGCAAGGACCAATACCGCCGTTGAGGCGGCAGCAGTTGACGTTCCTGGGGGGAGGGCTGCTCCCGAAAGGTTCCAGCAGAGAAGGCGAGAGAGACACTTTGACGAGAAGATGAACACCGCGGTACTCGGGGCTCAAAGAACTGCAGGAACAACTGCAGCAGGTGAGACAGGCGGGTCTGAAGATGAGGCAGGACGCGCTGCTGTAGAAGGAGGGGATGAGGAGCACGCGAGTGCGGGTGGCGGGCGTCAAAGTGATGTTGTCACGACAGCAGCAGAGACACAGTCAGCGAGGGTGACACTGCGGGCAGCGGAGAAGGAACTGGGGGCCGGAGCGCTGATGAAAACAGCAGGAGGACTACCGGCAGGAGCGGCACAACAGGATCAACACCCGTATATATCAGGAGACGTGCCAGCTGCGGACACGCGTGCAGCACAATCGGAGACAGTACCAGCAGTACTGGCAGCGCGAAGAGCGGCAAATTGGAAGCCCTCAGCTGCTGCACAAGCACTACGCGAAAGAAAGGACGGGTGCGCGGTCGTAGAAAGCACAGAAAACAATACAACTGCACCACGTGCCTCTACCGGAGACACTGAGGTGCTGGGTGATGCTATGACAGAAGGGACGGGAAATGTACCGAGGGAAGGGGGGCTCGAAAGAGTTGACAAAGAGCCACAACGGGACGAACAGGCCGTTTCTGCTGGCGCCAGAGGCACCCCTGTTTGTCTTCTCCCGCTTAGGGCCAAGGAAACGAGAGACGTCTTCGCCGGAAAAAGCTGCGGCTACAGCAGTGGCACGAAAGTCGTCACACAGTGCACAGTTGAAGACAGTGACACCACAGGCGACAGCAGCAACAACAACTTAATCCCCATGGCAGGCGTCGTCCAAACGAACAGACGACATACATGCACAACAGGCAGCAGAGCCTCGAAAGAGAGCTGCTGGGTTTCAAATGCTGAAGGCTGGAAGAAGTTAGGCTCTCTGTCTTCAGATCCAGTAGAAAGAGGCGCGCAAGCTCTGCCTGACTGCGCTGCATACGCGGCAGCAGAGGCGCCCGACGTGGAATATGGAGAAACGACAATAGGTGGGAGAGCCTGCCCTCCGCATGGGGTGCTGCAAAGAAGTATCGCGTTGCTTGTGCGATATCTCGTTAAGCTGCAGTGCGTGTTGCGATCCAAGGTGCGAGGGGTCTTCTGGCGTTGTTCGTGTCGCCTGGCAGCCGTTGTGACTGCTCGCGGTGCGCAGAGTGTTCTTATGTGGTTTGGCTTTCGAGGGAAGCTGGTACGGGCGCTCCATCCCTTGCAGCTTCTCAGTCTGTCACCTGTCCATTTCTTCCCTAACACCTCTCAGCGTCTCATCTTTACAACGTGCTGCTTTTGGCTGCTGCGAGGCCTTCATGGTGACATACTTCTTGAGCATGGGAACAGCCCCTCACCAGGATCTGCAAGCCCCTCTGGAAGTCCTGTCAACGGTTGGGCAGGCAGTCAGGTTCTGCTCGAGCGTTCCAATTCCTTTATCAAAAGAGATGACAATCACGGCAGCACTGACACGGACAGCGTGGGCATGACTAATACCAGTGGCGGCAGCCGCAGTGGAAGCCACGCGAGCGGCTGTCGCAACCAGAGGAGGAGGGATGAACTGCTTTGGAGGGGAAGGTCCGTCGACGCAGACGTTCTGCCGTCACAGGCCAGAAGCGATTCGGCGCGTGACTCCTCGTCATTTCTACTGTATTACAGTGGACGGGATACTCATTCGACTTTTGCTACACCCAGGGAACCAACTCGAATCGAGCCGTCAGCCTCTTTTCTTGACAAGCGATCTGCTTTAGTATCTGCTGGCCGCAGCAGGCACTCACGATCGCAACGTATGCACCAGAAAGCTAGGAGCTTCACGTGGTCGTCGTATGGAGAATACCCAAGCACTCACTTTCTGTGGATGTACCCGCTTCTGCTGAAAACGTGCAGACAGGTCCGCGAATATTTGCAGCCGCTGCGGCAATGGACTGCCTGGCTGGCTCTGCT
Organism: Sarcocystis neurona; assembly: GCA_000727475.1. NCBI lineage: Eukaryota > Apicomplexa > Conoidasida > Eucoccidiorida > Sarcocystidae > Sarcocystis > Sarcocystis neurona. Next base: position 51,463 of record KL647306.1, read on the forward strand.
ACTGTTGCTGCTGCTACTCATATCCTACAGCTTGTTGTCGCTGTCCAGTACGTTCGAAATTTTGCCGTGGCAGCTGCTGCACGTGTTGGTGGTGCTCCGACACACACGGCTGTGCACGTACGCCGCACGCATGATGAAGAACCCGAAGTTCCATTTGCCAGAGAAGCAGGACAGGGCACAGCGCTTTTCAGGGACCTTCAGAAAAAAACAAGACGTAAACGAGAAGAAACTCGACAAGCGGCCGCTTCAGGCGGCTGTTCAGGCGCAGAAACGTGTCGAAAGCGACACATCGTGCACCAGTGGCCACGAACCAAAAGGAGAGGACGGAGTGGACGCGGAGAAAGTGAGCTACTCTACGCGGTAGAGAAGAACCGGCGCCCACATTCAATTGATGCGCAAGTAGTCAGTTCCCAGATGTTTAGGCTTCTCGAACACATCTACTTGGCGTCTTCCAGTGTCCGAACATTCAGAGGTGTATCTAAGATGACGTGAGGCCTCAACGCAAGTTTCTTACAAAGGAGCTCTAATCTGCACGGGCACTAGGGAAGAGGCACTTATTTAGTCGTATTCTGACTCTCTCGCACTTCCCGGTTTTCATCCCGTCCGAATAATCATACACAGCGAGTGCCCGCCAAGGTCAGGCTAAAGGGTGGTACTTCACGTAGTGGTGTGTACATCTGTGTGTATGGTTGCGTTTGCGCTTGTACGACAAATGTGCATGCATTTCGACTTACGTTGTGCCCACGGACACACCAACGGAGAAGGTGATGCGCCGCTGAAGACAGTTCTTCGTCTTCGAATTTGGATCTGCTTTCCTGCTTCTATGGACTTTTGGGAGCATGTGCGCTTTCGAGTGTCTTGTCGTTGCTTCTGCAGAGTTGTATCTTCTGCTTTGAGGCCTTCGTTTCGACGGACGTACTACGCCTCGTGAACGCATGCGGGCACATTTTCCACCGTACGTCTGAGGATGCGCACGCTTTACACCTTGAAAGAAAAATTCTGTGATGGTGAATACATTCATATGAGTGTGCTTGCAGCTTGCTGAAAGCCGCTTGTAACAATTTGAGTAGCGCGTTGCCTCTAGGCCCTGTGGAGAAAGAAGGGAAGGGCTTTAGGCCGCTTCGTCAACACCTGCATCACTACGCATTCGTGACGGGACGTTTCGGTGCCACCGTAGTACACGAAAAGATAATTCTGCGTTTTCCAGTACGCCTCGTAAACGACTTGCTACGTATATATTGCGTGTATGTATGTACATATATACAAGTCTTACATATTCACGTCTTTGTTATGTGCGTGTATCTCTGTGGAGAAAGATACACACATATATATATATATACTTGTATATAGTTGCTCGTCATTTATGGTCATGTTTGGTATGAATTTGTATATGTGTGTACTCATACGTGTTCATGTGTATCCGCAGATCTCCTGTGTAGAGAACGTCTGCATGTTGGTCCTTTGAGTGGATGTGGACGTGCAGTCCGATCGTGTTTACGTACGGATTCTACGCAGGGATTCACACTTGTGCGTGCCAGTTCCACTCTTGTGAATGTATATCAAGCTGCTGGTGTCTACACTGCCGAAGCTGCTTCTGCAACGCCATTTTTGCCATATCCCATGTTGTGTCCATTCCACAAAGCAGAAGAGCGTCTCTACTCTGATTAACAGACGTGTACGTTGAGCTTTCAAGCAGTCCTGCATTTGTAAATCAACAGCGAATTAGGGCGTGTTCATATTTAAATCAAGTCTGCACCTTTTTCTTCCTCTGGTGTATCCTTCAGTTCTTCCCTTGCCTCGTACGAACTTCTACGTTACGCACGTAGACACGCCGTAAATCAGTGGAGCATCCGTTATCGTAGTGGCACGTGTACACATACCCACTGTTCTGCTATCCGGTGCAGACTGATGGTTGTGCGTGCTGGGTGGACGTTCTTTTTATACGTGGCGAACGGTCATGCCACTCCATTTTCTATGGAAAAATTCTTCCATACGCACGCCTGAACGGCCGCTGACGTAGAAGACACCCTTCTTCGTCGAGTTGTTTTTTCTAAGTTCTTCTGCTTTTCTTCGTATACACGTAGATCAAGGGCGTGCGCGGGCAAAGGTGGCTGTCACGAAGAGATGCAGTTGTTTGTGCGGGTTCCGAAAAAACTCTTCTGGGTGTGCGCCACGCAGGCCGCTGCATGGACACCTGGCTTTTCCAGAAGAAGAAGAAAACGTGTCCATTTTGCGGACCTTTTCGAAATGATCTTCACACGTGACAAGCTTGAATTTTCCCAGCGCCTCCTGACGGCATTGTGTTTGCATCGGTCGAAAAGGTCTGGAACTTGTGTACAAGCGGTCTTTCGGCCTGCAAAGCCACGTCGCCTCGCGTATCTAATGGCTACGCATGATTTGTAAGGTGCCCACAACCACATGTTGATGGGATGCTATGTTAGGGGCTGGTGCCGCTATGGAGAGGAAGCATTCTCTCGCCGGTTGATTGCCGATAAGTGCTTTTGATGAATGTTCCGCTAGCTCTTCCGTTCGTGGCAGTGGATGTAAGTGAGATCTCACTGTTTTGTACACTCCGTTTCAGTGCAGAGCGACCACACGGTGAAGAGTGTTTAAGTGTGGGTTTTATGGCGGCGCAAGGTGGCCTGCGTACGTGTCCGATTGACCGTACGTTCCACGTAACTTCCGGTGGAGACGTCTTGCCTCAGTTAAGCAGCCACACGGAACTGTTCTTCGAAAAAGGACACACTTCGCGGTACTGATAAGCTCTTGTCGTCGTAATTTCATTCCTTCGAAGGAAGAAATTAGATTCCGAAGACATCAAAGAAACTTTCTGGGACATGCTATGGTCGCAGCATTCGCGCCGCACGCCGTCCCATACAAAAAAAAAATGCTGCTCCGAGCCAGCGAGTGAAAGGGCTCAAACGGTGGTGAGTGCGAAGTAGCGCTGGAAACTTGTTTCGAATTCGGCGAAACCGGTCTATATGAGAGAGCTGCCCGCATGGTGTTGCATACGTTGCACAAGTTGCACGGCACGTACCTCAGGAGCTCGAGATGTTCGTGTGGACGATACATTACTTGCATCACGTAGAGCATATGCTTACCAGTTTCTTTGTTTACTTTGTTCCGTGTACACATTCAGGAGGAGGTGCTGAGTTGTTTAAGAGTTGCGAAGAAGAAGGAGTTTGTTCGTGCAGATGGGAAAGAAGATCTGTGAGCGCCCAGCACTCACGAACCCCCATCACGCTTAGAAGTCAATGATGTCTGCGCCGCACAAATGTTGTGGGATGCTAGTGTTGTCTTTTTATAGCATGTACAAGAAGAAGCGACGTTGTAGTTACGTGGAAAAGGGGAGCTCGCGTTTTTTAAGTCCATAGCCAACGGTCATAGCGATCAAACAGGGAGTGGTGTTTTGGGTGCTGTTTTGTGGTCAGAGTGCCGTAGGAGTGGAGTGCTTCTCTGTTGAATTTTCAAAGTGCAGTGGCAGCGAATAACCGGTTCAGAATGCGGTGGTTACATGTGAGTCGCAGGTGGCTCCGGCCTCGCGGCCTGAGGAGGCACGGTGACTCTTGACTTTCGCAAGTTTGACCCCGGGTGCAGAGGAGTGTACGTGCACAAGCGGACAACGTGTGTCTCTCAAGCTTTCCAAGGACGTCTGGGCGTGTCCACTGTGCCTGGTGGACGGTAACCAGTGGTTTTGATGCAGGGGCTGGACTGTGTACTGCGAGGAATGTGTGTATTCCGGCATACCAGCCGTACGCTGTACGCGAGAACTGCAGCTGTCGACACTACTTTTACATGACCTGTAAGATATTCGTAGTAGAGTACTGCGTGCGCAGCCAGTACATCAAGGTACCAGGTGACACATAAGGGCTATGGATGAGAAGTATACGCAGCCAGGGTCTGTCACGAGAATTGACTTCATTGCCCTCCGTAGGGGAAGTGGGCAAAGACATTATAGACCAACGTCTTTAATATTTAATTTTGTAAGTGGATTTTTGATGACTCGGTGATGCGAAGATTTAAACTCTTACGCTTCTTCAGTGAAGGTAGAGAAGTGCACCTACTCGGGAGTGTCTCACACACTGGTATGTAACTCGCCGAATATACGACAGCATCACTTCGCGTCGAATTCCCTTTGTCACGCGAAGAAAAACCCGCTACTCGTCCACTTCACGCTTCACCTCCCGTTCAGGAACGGCTACTCTGGTTTCGGAGACGCCTGTCTCACGTGCAATATCGTTTGTTTCACTGTAAGAATGCTTGTAGTCATGTATCAAGTGCGCAGGCCACGCAAAACACAAGAAATGATACCGGCACTGCGTGGATGCCTAAGCGCAACATTTGACAAAGAAAAACTTACGATTGCCCTTCAATCGGTACATCCATATATATATATATATATACACACCCTGACCTACATCTACACACTGCTTAAGCTCCCAGACATGATGCACAGCAAGTATGTATCTATATGGGACACGTGTGCTGCGTCTGCGCGTCTATTGAGGAAGTGGGACGCGAGATCCTCTCCCACGGACTCCTGCCAGTTGGCTCCAAGCTCTGGCTCTCCCCTCCCTCGTCACATCGAGCCTCAGGTGCGTCCTCCGTGCGCGCTTTTTGCTCACCAGTGAGCCGCCGACGTTTACGTAGACTCAACCACGACGAATCGACGAACCAGTCACGATCACTGAATCAAAGGACGCGTTCACACAGAAAACATTTCTTGTAACGCTTCTCCCCCAATGTCTCGAGAACAACGCCAAGAACGGCATCCGACGCGGGTGCGACCCTTGTGTCATACGTTGTTCCCGTCTGCTCCGTACACGCGTCGTGCTGCAGCTGCTTTACATGACGCTTCGAGAATCTGTCTCTCCACACGGTTGCTGCACGGGTTCTGGCATACACGTTACATCCCTCTAGAAAAAAAGTCTTACTCTCATGAAAAAGTGTTTTCAACGTAGCAGAGCTCCGTGGGCAACAGCCACACGGCGAAACTCCTTTTGCGCCCGAAGTTTTTCTAGCACGCGAAGCACGACGGTCTTCTCAAGTTCGCTCGAAGAGGTCTGCACACATCACCCCGGTCGGCACAGACTCGCCGGAGGGCAGTGACAATATACGTGCTGCAGAACAGTTAAGCGCAATTCTCTTACAAGACTGTAGAAGAGGGCCCCACCAGAAACGAAAAACCCCTATGTACTACTTGAGTATTCACCTCCCGCCATATTCATGTGCTAACCAACTACGAAGCTAACGTATGTACACGTATATCGGTATGGCCACTAAGAGGTTACCAGAAAAAAACGATGTTGCGTACGCTGTTGTGTGCGCCTGCGTACTTACACGTGCCCTTATGCCGGTGCGCAAGCAGTCTAAATAGTACAAAGGAGTATGGATGTAGGCGCTCTTTGACAGCGACAATTTGGGAGCATCATTCGACTTAGAAGTGACTATTTGTTCGAACGAGGGTCTAAGAACGCGCACGCTCATGTATTCCTGCTCATACAAACCGCGACAGTGTACTTTTTTTTGTCCAGCGTGGCAAGCGTTTTCACACGAACGGCAGGTTGAGCTGGTACCTTGTTTTCTACAGACAAAACACGACCCTAACATGCACTCAGTCGGTTACACGCACATGACGACAGCGATACCCTAGAAAAAACGAACGTGGAGTCGCCGACGCGTCAGCCTCGTTGCTCTGCGCACCCGCACGGACGCCTTTTCACGGGTATACAGACAGTACAACAGTCAGTGCGCGCCCAGCTAATATCTTCCATCTGCATTATATAGCGTAGCCAAGGCAGCTCACCAGCAGCTTGCACTCCAGCCGCAGAATTTTCAAAGAATCCCGCAAATCTGAGGAAGACACACCAAGGACAAGCATGTGTTTCCCTCACAGTGGGTTAAGCCTCAGTGCATTTAAGCGCATGCCGTCCTTCCAACGGCACGTGTACGCTAGGCGTTACAGTCCATTTAATCCCCGTACACACAACGCATGCAGAGGATTTCTGCACTGCTTGTCCACTTCGAGGCACTGCATAAACACATTTCAAGAACGTGAGTAAACAGCTGCTGAGGCGTGCACACTAAATTACCGGAAACAGTACCAGGCAGCACAGGGTGCACCCAGTCGTGCGACGCATCGGCGGCGGTTCTTCCGTCTGGCTGTCCATCTCACACTGACACCTGGGGAGGCACGCGTCGGGCGTAGAAGCACCCTTTGACTACAGGCGCACGCAAAGACACTTCTCCTACCTTCCTCAACCTGACTACACGCGCAAATAAAGACAATTGTCCTATCTTCCACACAGCCGCGAGATTTTTACCTCGCAGCAAGTGTAGAGCACATGGGTATTCACAAACACAAAGATAGGTACATCAATATACGTACGCGTATCTAACCCAATTGTGCACGCGTGCAGACATGTTCGTTTCTAGACGATTCCGATGATCGGGTCGACAAAAGCCAAATTGTTAGACGTCGGCTGTACATCTCTCAGCGGAGCACCCAGTTATTTTAAGATCGTGCCTCCCGCTTCTATCGGCCACCTATTCAAAAATAGCTGGAAGCACCAGTTCTACGGGCACCGTAGCACATGGTATCTGTCACGTAAAACAATCTTTGTACAATTCTATGCTAACCCGCTGCGTTTACACATAGGTCTCTTCAGATGCGCGGACATCTACGCTGAGTCGTATACGTATTATATATATATATATATGGTTCTGCCGCAAAGTGAGACCCGGTGTGCGTGCAGACCTGCAGCATAGGAAAAATGGCAAACCACTCAGACGACGTGAACGCAGCGGCAGGGTGGCGGGTATCCCGTGTAGAAACAACTACGTAGATTGCTACAGGAATGTAAGGAGGAAGCTTCCACTATTTGGCTTCAACAGAGCACCAACGGGTTTCAGTTTTTCAGTAGCTGGTTTACTCACCGTGCAGGGTGAATGTCCTGCAGACAACGTAGCAAGGGGGGAGGCCGCAACGGATGAGTCTTTAACGATGAGTGAATGACTCAGAGCGACGAAGACGGCGTACACGTCCATTTGACGAGAGCAGATGCGGGCTACGGACACAGTGAGATGCGTAGATGCATGGCATACGCTAAGTGTGTTGGCTTACGGTGGAGGTGGAAGACAGGGACAAACCCGATGAAGACCTGGATCCCCACTCTTCGCTCACTCCTAGCTTATAATGCACGTTTCCCTACATACGTCTAGGTCTTACCCGTAGCAGGTAGGTCTATCCTGGCAAAAGGCGATCTTACACAGGCGTTCCAAGCCAGCCCCCAAGTGAAACTCCTGGCTACAAAGATGTCAGTGACTGTCGATCTTCCTCAGCCCTCGCTGGCAACGTCGCTTTTCACTAATGCAAAAATGTCGTCCCTGCCAGACCCAGTGCCTCTACCTCACAAATCAGCATTGCATGACTAATATGCGTGTAAGCCACTGGAACAAATTCGGTGAAGCATACTCTAACTGCACCATCGAGCTGTTCAACACAGTTGCGTGTGCACAGACATACACAAATCTCGGACTGGGGTATATGTACACATGAAAGGATAGACTCATCAAAAAGAAAGGCTTCCGCTTCCAGTTCACGTATGTGCGAGTAGGCACGAATACATTCAAGCACAAGCCGTACACGTGCAACAGCTTGTAAAACTCGTTAATATGCTTAGGCCAACAAGAACTGATGCCAGTACTAATGAATCTACGCTCCGAACAGAATCCGCAGAACATGTACAGATGCAGATATACGTACCCGCGCACAGATATGCGTGTACGTCGAAAACCTCGAAAAGTGCACTGTACCTACACAAAGCACGTGGCTATATATGTAATCACACAGACGATCAGTTCGCTTTTTCGGCAGACGCCCTCAATCACATACTCTTCTTGCGCCACTGTTTCCTCACTTGTGATTTCCCTTACTACGTAAGCGCCCCTGTTCAACCGAGTAGTTCTCTCCCTACTCAGCATACGCGTAAGAAACTACCTACTCTTGAGTTACCTTCGTCCCTTGTTTTCCTTATGTATATATATATATACACGTGTCCTCTGTGTAGTTTCGCAGACCTCGAGTCCATCTCATGCGCTTCGGTGTTGCAGCGCTTCAGTAAACGATGCAGCCCTGAGATGGTTGCTGCGCCGCTCAAGCGACCACACAGTACGCGATCTGTTGTTACACCGTTTCATCTGTATACACAGTAGCCGGCTTGCAGCTACACCGCTTCAGCAATCACACAGCAAATTACGGGTCGCTTCGCTACCTCACGTCTCTCCGTATTGGACGACACAACTCAAATCTGTAGATTTTCTCTGTCCACATTCTACACGTATTCGCCTCTCTCTACGTTTTGACTACACATGCATCGATACGATGTGTATCCGTATGTGACACAAAGGCATGTATGATGGCGTACGATCGTATATCAATATCCTCGCATGGTGTGCGTATCTACAGTGTGCACGATTACATTCCATACAATCATCTACTTACTTTAATATACCGTGTGTAAAGGTACCCATATGTTAAAGACGTCCATAAAAAGAACTACATATATTCATAGTTTATACGTATCCGATGATCTGCTTCTGCGTGATACCAGAAAGCACACCGTACAAGAACAGAGGTGCACTGCTACTGCTTTGCTACTGTGCTTCGTTCGGATGCGTGCATTCGGCATTTTAAAGCGAGGCTGCGGAAGACATTTTTCCCGCAGATTGCGTCTGCTCCAGTGCGTCAAGCACAGAGAGAATTTAAAAAACACGCTGTCGCAGGGGCGCCTCCTCTGCTTGTCGCATTTCAACACGTAGTAAAATCCGTACCAGTCAGAAAGGGCGTAGCGTCGATTGAGCTGCACGAAACTGGGCCAGCGCAGGGCTTCTCTTTCGACGGTGCGCTTGTACCAGCTGTACGTACACCCGGCGGCGAGGCCGCCTAAATGGCCGCTCCACGAGACGCTGCACAGCAGCTGCCGCAGGCGCCATGGAAGCTTGGTGCTGTATCGGCGGGAAAGTAGCGCCATGCAGCACTCGAACAGCAGTGCCACTTGGCAGAATTGCAAAGCCGTCACCGGCAAAACTGCAAGACATTCAAATACGTACTCACCAGCTGAGGACGGTACGGCGGGTATGTGTAAAAGTCAGAGTGCAGCACCAGAACAGAACCATTGATAGCGGAAATTCCAACACGCAACAAAGACTGAAAATCTGTAGCACCACCACAGCAGGACCGTCCACACACCCAATACAACCACACGCACCTGCAGGATCAACAAGAATGCGCAAATACCGGACTTCAGGAGCACAGGGATGTCACACACCGCGTCACATGCATCGTTTTCTTCCTTCGATGGACCGCAGAAAACCGAAGTCCGGGTAAAAACGTGCAAGCAGCAAGGACAAAGGCTAGGAGCTGTTCCTGCACATCGCTGAAAGCATTCAGCAGGCAGAATGAGTAAGAAGGGACGAAAAACGTGGACGCGGCGAATGAATGCGAGCAGGAAAAGAAAACAATGCATTACGCAAAGCTGCACACTTGGAGTATCATCGAGCAAAAGGCGTACGGTAAACTAGCGGCCATTGCCTGCATCTGTCGAGAGACACTCCTGAATCATCACGGCTGGACACGCGCTTGCAAGTGAGCACCACAACAGCAGCCCCGTGCGTAAGCCCATCCGCTCCTGCGTAAGCGAGTACACATATGCACAGGTGTATGTAATTAGTCTCTATGCAACTCTCTTCGTCCGGCTAGGTGTACAGCTCCTAAGACGCAGTCGACATAAGCAAGCAAACCTCTACAATACGTACACGTGCACAAACCTATACAGTTAATTTATATATATATATATATGTATATACATATATACATATACACACAGATATGTGCGTGTCCGGCGCTACGGGACGACCGCCTGCGTCTGAGTGCATAAGTGGCACTCTAGATCCCACTTTTCCACATGTTTCGATGTCTCACCTACATAAACCGTCGAATGATATGTGTTGGTCTATCATACGGACGCTATGCAGGGCAGCACCGTTAGAGCGGCAAGTGACCTATAAAGCGATTCTTTGATTACACTGCTGAGAGGTGGAGTGGCTGTGAGACATGTTTGCAGCGCCAGCTTGTCTGATATGGGACAGCAACTAACGTGCCGTGCAACGAAGTCTTTCTGCAGGATGACTTAAGATACGCTGCTGCGCAAGCACACGACGTCAGCGTCTTCAATGACATAGCAATCCCCTCGGTACGTAGATGCACAGGTGGACCCCCTGATCCGCCTCGTACTCACGTTGATACCTACCTAGATCTGATATCTCGTTGCATATGTGCCAAAGATAGGAAATAACTTCGCATCGCAAAGTAATTCCAGATATCTAGGATGAGTCCACAGGCCGTCTGTGGTGTGCACAGACCGACAGAACACGCCATTACATGTCGTCTGTTGAGCACGGGGTGGTCTGCTGGAGGGGAGAAATATGTGGCGCTCAATGACAGCGGCGTCGCGATATGCTGCCGGCTTTTCTATCGATATTTTCTGCTGTGTAACTACAATATCTGCTGTTGCAGGTTTCAAATAGTAGACTATTACTTACATGCCACGTTAGCTCGAAGTGGCAATCTGATAGGCATATATGTATCGATGTACACATATATGTACCTACTCACGCACGCGTGCCGTCTCAAAACAGATTTTGGGTCTTCGCAAACCGTACGGTGAATGATCACTGCAGTAGCCGCGCCGACAGAGGACACGTACAAGGAAAAGGAAGAATTCTGAAGAGTTCTCTTGAATTTTTGATAGCTTCTGTCCAAAGTAGTGCGTAGGCGAAGGCGGAGGCGCCGACAACGGGTCGTCGAGACGTGAGAAAGTGCCCTGCCGCCCCCATCGCCGAAGAGAGACAAAAAAGGTAGAAGAATTCACTCGGCCACAGCTGAGACGACAGCAGTCGGCACAGTTGCCCAATGATGAATACGTTTGCCAGCAAGTGCCCTGGACTCGCATGTGTCAGACCTACGCAGAAACGCGCACCAGAGACAGTAACACCAAAACGAGAGAAGAAGAGTGAAAGCTGCAGGAGATGCCTTTGATGGTAGGGACTCTCAATGGATCACTTGTTTCTAGCAAGCCAGACCCTGAAGTCAAATTCGGCTAACGCCGGTGGTGACCAGGCAGCAACACCAGCCGACAGCAGTCACAGACACGTCTGTAGATATATACGGCAAGCGGGCAGCGGCAGGATCAGCGAAACCTCTTTCCGCCTATTCAGTTCACCCACGTAGAGTAGGACAAGGAACAGCTACGCGCCCACCTGGATTGACAACCAGCACCACCGCCACTCAGTTCGTTGCACGCCAGCACATGAGAAACATCCGCACTAGGTGTGTGCATGCACGCACACGCGCATGAATGTGTACACTGGTTCACTCGCGCAGACAAACGTGGACCAAAGACGGTGAAGCAGCCAGCAGACGTGCGCGAGGTGACCGAAAGGCACAACAGGGAGCCACAGCTAGTCTGACGAACTTCGCGCGGCATAGAAGCAGCTAGGATTACCGAGCAGCAGCAACTGCATGCATGAGAGACCTTTAAGTGGAAAATCTGAGGTAACTACAACCACTTACTTGCAGTGAAGATTGTGTGAAACCGTTTCTGGCGAAGATTCTCAATCGACAGCAGAAAATTGCGGGTGAGAAACTTTTTCACTGCTGTAGAGTCGCTCGCTTCTGCGACACTCCACGCTCCATAAACGCCTAACACGCTGAAAATGAATGCAGCAGAAAAGGGTCTGTCGAGCCCGAAGAAAGAGACACTAGCAGTACCGGGCACCAGCATCGAAACGCAGATGAAAAAGACCAGCAATGGCCAGAAACCCAGCAGAACCAAGGCGCCTGTCGGCGCGGTTGAAGAATAAGAAGACGAGGAGGTCGTTGAAGAGCTTCTTCTATTTCCGCTCTGGAGCGCTGCTATGGCAAGGTTGCTCCGGTGTGTACTTTTCCTGGAGACGCATACTGAAGAGGTACGGTCTCGAACATCGGGCACACAGCTGCTGGCAGGACCACCAGCACAGGCCGACGTAACACTACCAGCATCGTGTTCGGGACGGGCAGCAGTAGCAGCGTCACGACCATCAGCAGCATCCCTCGCCGCACACACCCGTGTAATAGTAGCCACAGCACCGCCAGGAGCTGGAAAGGTGACTGTATCAGATTTGCCAGGACGTCGACTGAAAACACAGTTGAGTCTGCTCCGCACTGGAAGATTGCACAAGCGAAGTGAGGCGACACTAGCAGCAGCGCTGCCGGCTGAAATTACAAGGGTAGGTACGTGCGTGAAACATGCTGTACCAGGACAGACAGCTGCATGAGCAGCAGCAGGTACAAAGCGAAGTGCTGAGTGGCGCAGCAGGGAGCTACGCGAGAGATCTGTGGACAGTGGAATGTTGCACGTGTTGCTTCCCCCACAGGTGGATGCGCCACAAACCGAGTCATAAGTTGCGGTCGCTACTCTGTAGGCAGGAGAGGACGCGAAAGGGACGTCGCCCATGAACAACCTGTAATGGAAGAACAAGTCAACACGACGTGGCTTCCAGGCACACAGTGCACGGGTACTGTGCTGGACGCGAGGCAGAAGCAAAAGACCGTGGGGAGGGGAACCAGAAGAATCTTGGGAGACACCAGATGCGGAAGGCGAACAACCATCTCTCCTCGCTTTAAGCGCGCACGTAGGCGGGGGATGAGCAAGCGGGCTAACAAGGCGCTGCCAACTGGCCGGGCCGAGCTTCCATTCTGTGGCGGCAGCAGTGTGTGTCGAGCGAAGATTCGCTGCTGCGGCTGTTGTAGGTGGTTCCTCTGCAGGTGCCGCTGCTGACGTTCGAGTTGCACGTGCTTCGGAACGTAAACGTGCCCTTGTTGCAGTCGCGATTCTTGCTGCATACCCCGCTACGCCGTATGCTCTTGCCGACGCATCACCTCCACGCCGCACTGCTTTCGTTGCCGGTGCTGCTGCTGCACGAGCTGCTGACGATCTTTCAAGTGCTGCTGCTTCTCCAGATGCAGCTGTCGTTGGGCCTGCTGTTGCTGTTTTTAACAGTGCCGCACGTGCTGCGCCCGCTCCTCTTGAAACAGCTGCCGGTCCAGCTGCTGCTGCTGCACTTGCTGGGAGCACCGCTGCGGCTGCTCTTGCAGCTCCCGCTGCACTTCTAGCTGTCGTGGAAAAAAACCGTGCGTACACGTCTGCCACAGGTGATGCGACCATTCCTGTGGCAGGGGCTGCTGGTGTTTCTCCCCCATCTTTTGCTGAAAGTGTTGGTGTTGAAACCGCGCGCTTGATTATCCTGCAGGCTGCTATCGTCCACTTGTGATCTTTGCCAGAGAAGAGACCGCACGCTGACACGCGTGAGGCGTAGATAGCGCGGAGACTTCCAGATTGATCGGAAGAGACACAGAATGACAATAACGCCTTTGCTCGCATGCTGCTTGCAGAACTTTTTCAGTGACGAGGCCCACGGAAAAGTGCTATACCGTGAGACTTAAAACAAGCAGCCGGGATTTCTACTGCAGTCCGTCAGCCTGGTGCACAGCTGTGGTGGTGACTCTTAGTCTCTTGATTGTCGTGACACTGCTAGGGCGATGCAGCTAGAGACGTTTCTGCTGTTTTGTGGCTGCTGTTGTGCAACTGTCTATCACCGTGGTCCTTCTGGCACTGGTACCGAGTTGCAGGCGGGCGCTGCGGCTGGTGATTGTTGCTGTGGTGCCGCTCAGCCATCTGCCAACGGCGCTGATCAGCCGGTGCTCCAGCTGTGATGATCTTTCTGATGCCGCTGAAACTTGCTTATGATTTTGGCTGTGCGTGGCCTCCAGTTGCGACACCTCAGCGGCTGCACGAGGAAGAGACTCAAGCGGCTGACAAAGGGAAGCGTCGGCGCGAAAGGCGTATGCAACAGCGGCGAAAAACGCAAAAGCTACACGCAAAGTTCCTCCGACGCCGAATAATGCATGCAGCAGCATAAGGAGCGTGTGGAGAGCTGCGGGGAGCAATGTGTGCCTTTGCATGTGTGTGTGTGTGTGTGTATTGGCACTGGCAGCAGAAGGTGCATATAGACTGACGCAGACAACAGAAGGCGCGCCTTCACAACTACATAGGTCGTACTTCTTTTCTGACGTATGCACGGTCAGCAGCACGAGGCACAAGGAGAGAGCCGCAGTGGTGTGCATCGTCTCAGGTATGCGATGGCGGCAACACACCACGCATGCAGAGAAAGGGGCACAGCGTGGTCCCAGTTGATTAAGCTCCTGCAGTGCAGCGTGACTACGCGTGATTGAGACTTTCGGAAGCAGATGTTGTTGAATGCGTGCAAGGATGGGTATCACCGGCAGCAACGAGGAGCTACCGAAGAGCGGTTTAAAAAGAGGAAAGGTGTAACCTCATTTTGAGGGCGACGCTGCAATAGACACTCGAGATACTAGCTCCTACGGAGAAGGACAGGAGAAAGCGCGTTGCGGGCCCATTCCTTGACTGTTCGAAATGCTTCGACTGCGCAGACCTGACGGCGGAACGTGCACTTCACGGGAAAAATACGGATACAGTAGAATATATCCAATACGCAGACACCATATCCCTTGGGTGCAGGAGAAAGAGACAACGCCTCCTTACTTAGTACTCTCGGCGTTATAATGCTGGCGGCAGAAATGCACGTCAAATACAGACCAGCGCCCACGAGAGGATCGTATAAAAGTGTCTACAACACCAGAAAATAGAGCATCTGTAGAGACTGTTGACATATAGAGACGTAGAGTTGCTTAAGGGGAAGCTGACAGCGGATCATAGAAACTGCGTCGTGACTGTCCGGCTTGTTGGGTTCCTTCTGCATGGAAAAGGTTAGCTCTGACTGAGTCGGTGCCATTCAAAACCGGGAAGACAGCCGCGACAATCCCCAGCGTAGGAGCCGTCGTAGGCCCAAACTGCCTCAGCATGGCTGAAGAGGTAAAGGAGATCTAGTGGATATTACAGAGGTCAAGTGCGTGGACACGAATAAAGCGAAATTATACGGAGGCGCGGGCACTGCCGACGGTCCACGCGGAGGGCGACCGAAAGAACAGAAAAAGGGGGCGCAAAATTGAACTGCAGATGTTAATCCGAAGGCGATATTAAAAGGGCAAGCAGACAGTAGAAGAACACTTCGTGTGGAAGAGGGCGAAGGGAGACTCGGATTTGGAGAATCACGAGATTTCGTGCACTCGATGCACACATATACTTCGTCTACCTACCGCCTCAAGAAACTTCAACCAGGTAAGCACACACCCGGCAATGTGCACATGCGAAAGTTGAAAAGTGCTGTTGAGTAAATGGGCACTCCCGCGCGAAGCCGAAAGAACACATTTGGAAACCGACAGTCGTTGCCGCCGACAAAGTCGTATCAGTAAACCCTGCACACAATGGTGCAGCGACCACATGGACATGGAAGCGAGAATTCGATACTTCAAAGCGGAAGTCCGAAAGTTACTTACACAAAATGAGCAAATTAGGGGCGTTCTACCGTAGTCCGGGGGGACCATATTTTCTGCGCTTCACCGCTAGCGATTCGCGCAAAAAGGGAAAACGAACGGAGGTGCACTCCCGCGGTCCATGTGGACAGAAAGGATAAGAAAGTGCGTCGACCACTCACACTACATGTTATCGACAATTCTAACTGCATAAGAATTTACTCCCGCAGATTCGCCGACGGCTAAGTGATACGACTACGACTTTCCAATGCATGCTCAGCGAAGGCGCTCGCTCAGCCTGTCGGAGTGACCCCACCGAGACATTATAGTTGCACAAGTAACGACCCCTATAAAACGCGGATGGGGAAGGTATATGTTGTGCCGGCGTGTGGAGGAATTTGGGAGGCAGTTGCACAATGTCAGCTGCCCCTAGGATGGCTAAATGTGGAACAGAATGGAGCGTAACTCGGACGGGTATCGAATGTGCAACACTGTGAAGAGGCGTACTAGCCCATGGACCCTTCCAAACAACGCATTTTGTGTGAATTATTACTGATAGCCAGATGTGTAACTGAGCGAAGAGTTCAGACGTATACCTAATAACGTGGAAACCTACACATGAATTAGTGAATGGGACGTAACGTGAGGGGCAGTGCGCTGCTGGCTGTGATGCAGAAATTATCAAAGGCAGCACCCATGATGTTGAATTGTACTGGTAAGTTTTCGGAGTATGTGTTGTGCAAAGTTGTGCACTCATGATGTTGAATTATACTGGTAGTTTTGGGGAGTACGTGTTGTGTAAAGTTATCCCGCTGCTGCGGAGATGTAACTAAACGAACGGTTGAAACAGTAAAGGCTGCGCTTGTTCTGCAAGTTACTTTAGCTGCTCTGTTTTCTTTCAAGGTCTGCCTGTGGCCAACCTTCGCTGCGCACTGGGACCGGAATATGTATCAGCAGGTCACACTCGAGACTATGGGAGACCGTCGTTTGCGCCACCGTGATATTTGTACTTGCTATGCGCGTTTTACATTGACTCTGCTAGAGTACCGGGTGTGCACAATATACCGATTATACGCAGAGTACTTTAGCATTGCTACGTATTGAAGGACACAACTGAAGGTGCGCTTCAAACAAGTTCCCTGAATTCACAACATACGTTCAAGTTTGTCCTAGGCAGGTGGAATAATGAACGATTCCACTAAATTTCTAAAATGCCGCATTGAACGGTATCTGAGTACAACACAGCTTCAAGGAGAACAAGGCAAGCACGGCGCCGTACAGAGACCGCTCCGCATATTCGCAGAGTGCGGAAAATTGAACGTGTGCAGCTGCCTGGCCACAGTTGTTTACGATACACAAATTTCAGGAAATTTGCACTCGTGTAGGTTGCTGTGCCTGATTCGCTATGATGCCCACAAAAAACACAACGCCCGTCTAAAACGTCTAAAAAATTCTGCTTTAATAAGGCGAAGATTGAGATAGCAGAAGTCACACACGTGACACCGTGTAAAACGCAGTCCTCCCCAAAGGCCAGCCGTCATTGTGGCCGTGTAACGGTACATCGGTGGACGGTTCAACGGTGGGGCTGTGCACTCCTACAAACCATATTGGGTGCCTGGTCAGTCTGCTCAGAAAAAAAGCGCCCACAATTAAGTCACGACAACAACGACAGACAACGCACATCTGGACCGCGATAGCGGAGACCTCAATGCTTCTGAAACTAAGAGGGCCGAACCTCTAGTCTGGAACTTTGACGTGACGATACGCAGCGGAAAAAAGTACAGAAGTCTGAGCGGTTGGCGTATTGACACGTCAACAAGGTTCTCACACATTGCGAAGTACCTGAAGTCCACTCTGCGCCGCCGCCGCAGAGTGCATGGCAGCACGACCGTCACACTACTTGTTTTGGCGTGTGCGACACCTTCAGGGACCCCCGTCCGACTTTATTCATTGTGCATTTCCAACACTATACGTTATCCATAACACCTGTAGGAATTCGTCAGCAAGCTGGGGCGCGTCTCCCCTCGTGCGGTATGTTTTTAGATGGAGGTTCCTTGTTCCAGACTGTTGACTTCCACTTGCAGGGCCGAACTGCATTATTAACAGGTCCGAACAGGTGGGCATCTCTCCTAGGGCATATCACATTATCAGTGGCCAAATTTTCAAATTAAGCACTCAAGTATCTATACCGACGACGGGCGTACGCACCGCATAGAACGCGGGAGATTCATCGCATCAGTTGATCGCAGCGCAGTTGGTCGCTGGTGATCCTGTATCGCCGATTATATTAACACTTGTTCGTCTGCCCCTGATACGTTCGCGTTATCAACGTCCCTGCCAGCTGCGGGAAAATCACGTGACAGTGTTGCTTTCACGAGGACGAGACGCCTCTTCGCACGCAGGAAAATGTTCACTTCCGCTGCTGGACTTCAATCTACTGGCGACGACGGTGGTAAAAACAAGGGACACTAGCAGAGGCGTTTCCTTATTATTGGTACTCAAATGTCACGATGGTCAAGTACTTGTGGACAATTACACGCAGAGACGTATGAGCGGGCATAACATATGTACCTGCCTGTACGTGCATACGTGTATACATCAAGATGCGCGCCGTCTCACCCTACAAACGTTATCTGGCGGCGGGTGTGACCTTACTATCACGTTACCTGCGAAAATAATCCCTGCGCTCACTCGTGCACTACGGTGAATAACGTAGACGTCGTCAGTTGTAGGAAAGCTTTCCAGAAGGCACGAGCTATCCAGCGTGCGGAATTGCATAGCGTAGAGCGGAGTCTTGCTGCGTCGGCACGCGGTTTCTCATTGTCGTTTGAATGTGCGGTGATCGACCTCAGCTGAAGAAAAAGCCGTTCCTTTCTGTGAACGATACTTACTCGAGACCAGCGGAACACGCAGTCTGCTCCGACGCCGGAACGTCTTTCGGCCCGCAATTATTAAGCGTCAGAAGGCAACGACACGCACATTTCACGAAAAACCAGAAATGGTGTGTGAGCACCGTGCATCTCGCTGACGAGAACAGTTGGTCCCGACAATTCGTTCAACCAGAAAGCCTGTGTTATTGCACTTCTCGCAACTCTCGCAGACAGTATGCGATTGTACACCAACTCATTGCATTCTAGCATACGGATCCTCACCTTCGAACACATATACTGCAACGTCCAAGTCAGCACACGGACTCATGAGCTGATGTGTGCACAGTCAGCTTTGGATGCACATACTGATACGTCTGCGTGTACAGGTGCTACAAGTTCAACTTTCCCCCACTTTTCGCTCACTCCCCGCTACCTCACTTGTGTGCCTGGAAACGCAGCGACGCGTGATGCTTCTCTATCGCCGCAGCGAATACAAGCTGTTAAGTCATTGTGTTAGCTCTTCTGGACGAGACTTCAAATCCACGTGATGTGGCGCTTTTCTATCCCGAGCTTCGAGCTTCGCTGTTCTCTTCTAAATTAAAAAACAATCAACTTCTCCCTGCGACTTCACGCCTCCGCCTTCTCCTCGGGATTCAAAATATACGTGAGGCCGCAGCGGCCGCAGTACGTTCTGTTTTCGTGAGCAGCCATGAACACACCTGCGCCACAAGTACCCCGAGGGCATTCTTTCCTCAACCGCGTAACTTTGTCGTTGGCATCGACTTTGTAAAACTTCAACACTGCCAACTTCACCTTCTTCTTTTTATGCTTCTGCTTCTTCGGCTTTGTGTACGTCTTCTTCTTGCGCTTTTTGCCCGCTCCCAGCAAAGAGAGCGACTGAAACAGCGTCGACGACTGAACGTGGAAAACAAAAAAAGAAGAAACACCCACCGCAGCACAGGTACTGCTCGAATTCACACCACGAAAACTCTGATACCTGCGGAACCGACCACATAACGATCCACGAAAACTGCCCAGGCTGCTGAAAACATCGCAGCAGCCGCGGGACCATAATAGTTGGACAGAAAAAACGCATCCTCTCGAAACCCTGCAAACCAGCAACTGCAGCTGGAACACCTTTACGGAACAAGAAAAGCTGGAGTACATCATACCCCTCTTCATTAGTGCCAATTCTCTTACACACAACGGGACACAAGCCGTCAGCGGCTCGCGGTGGACTAACTGTGCGTACTGAAACCGATATGCCCCTCCATCGGCACCCCCAACCAGCAGTACTACATTAAAAATTTACGTGATAAAGGCACCGCTAGTACTCGTACCAGTTGTACACGGACTGCGCGCCTACACCGCTCGTCTTCATTATAACTGCAATCAAAAGGATGGCAGGTGACATGCTCTTCACCGATGTGGAAATCCTCACCCGGAACCATCGGTCACACAGAAGGACGAATGTCTATTTTTATCGGCCGCGTTATACTCACGACAAGTACACCGCAAATGCGCACGTGAGAATTAAAACGAGCAGCTCAGTAAGTCGTCGTTGATAACCATGAAGGACACACGGACTGCAATTGTCTCCCTGTACGTTGAGAGTGTCATTCTCGGGCTTGGACCAGACCCATCGGCAGCTGTCGTGCAATGCGTGCAGCGGACACGTGGAGATGCGTATACCCTGTGCGCGATCCGTGCTTGCGCCTCCACGCATGCGCGTCCCATGCACTCGAATTTACAAGACCACGTACACAACGCATTTACATATAGCTATATGTTGTTGTACCCACATACGTAGAGACATGCAAGACGTGCGGAAAAGCAGGGACGCGAGCGAACGCATCTCAGCTGTTTTTAGCGAGTTGACAAAAACTCATCAGGCGAAATCCAGATGTCCCTATCAAATTTTTCATCCTCGATGCTGGCTGCTCCTCTCCCGCTATTACCTCTTTGTTACCCAGTAAGCACGTCTTTTCACTGAGATACTTCCACGTGTAGACAGTTCGTGCACACTTTCAAACGAGTCTCGTGTAGTAAACAGCGACGGATGCAGTCTGTGTACAGCACAGACACGGGACGTTCGTTCGCAGTAGTACGCCCGCCGAAGCGGACAGATGCACCCAACGGCACACATCAACGGGTTCAGCGACCACATATTCTTCTACGTGATGAGAAGCGTGTACGAATACGCCGCGCGTACGCATGTACCCCTGCGTATCAACGAATAAAAAAACTGTTCTGCACCTTACACACGTAAGCGGCAAAGAACTCCCTCATGAGACGCGCTGAGTAACAGAGGGCCAAATGCCCACATCTCTCCCTGGGGCGTGTAAGAACAAAAGGATTTGCGTTGTACAGAGACACTCGACGATCACAGACTGTCTCACACACGCGCTCGTTGTACCGCCGCCCGAAACAGCCTCTCAGTTCATGCGTATTGAGGACGCCAACTAAAGACGTTCAGGTTACCCCAGAAGACAACAATTAATTCCACTACATTGAAATTACGCAGCAATGCAGATACGATCTGCAGTACGCAGATTCAACTCTCCTCACCTCCTCAATGCCAAGGGCTTCAAGCGTCTGCTCGTCCTCAAGCACATGCAGTCCACAAGTCAGCCTCTGCTCGTCTGCAGCGACGCCTGAAAAATCACAATCAGCAACGCAGACGGCGAGAACACATTGACCCTGGATTTGGGAAGCGCAGTGTTTGCACCCGGAGCCACTACACAAAAAAAGCAAATACCCTGATAGATAGATACACGCAGAGACGAACAGCAACGAAGGAAAATGCTGCTGCAGCGCCTGCCGTCGCAGCGGTATCTCAGTTGCATGCACCACGTAATGTGCGGCCGCACACACATGCCGACAGGCCACGTAAGCAAGGCCTCGTTACGGGTGCGGAATATCCGCGAACTGCAGCGCACACTTGTCACTTAAAGGAAGCCGCGTCCTGGCAAGTGCTGAAGAAGTTGTGCTACTTCCCAGGCGTAAAACAACTACGCGCAAATCCTCCTGTTTCTCAGATAAAAACCAGGTCATTCCTGCACCCCAAATGATATCTATCCTGTTTTCCCACCTTACGCAACACGTAGTCGCACACAGACGCAGGCCCGCAAAAACTGCGGAAAAAACACCGACGCTTCACCATCAACAGGTGCGAAAAACCAGCGTTGTGCAGCGCTGCATGCAAAGAACGCGAACCAACCGTTCGTAATATATGGCGGCGAATGTGCACTTATAAGAAGACGTTTCAAAGTATGAACGCAGAAAGGGTCCTTTGAAAAGCTCCCTTTCTAGTGTGTTGTTACTGCAGAAAATGGGCAGTCGGACATGGACACGTGTCGAAAATGCACTTGAGTACTGTGATATGTACGCGATGTGCAAGCTGCCTTTCTAGGACCGATGCGCACTACAGAGTAAGCCTTCGGCAAACTACCCACGGGACTCATGTATCGCATCACTGTGTACAGGAACTGAACGAACTCCCCCTTTACCGTACGCAAATTACAGAGGAACTAGTAGCAGATCGTGTGACGACCACACTGCAGAGCGTCGGAGGGCGTCATATAGCCTTCACTCATTTGAACTGCCTTCCAAAAATCAGTGTACAGCGAGAGCCGCGCACGCAGCAGACACCGTCTCTGCTGTTAAAAGACTGCGGCTCTGCTACACGTATTACATGTGTTGCAGCCACGACGGCAAAGCGTGTGCCTACTGGGCCTCTTCCGGAAATTACGGTAACTGAGCCACAGGAACGCGAAACGAGAGTAACAGAAAGACGCTGTCAAAGTGGAACCCGGCGCCTGCAAGTGCACTTCTTTCCATCGTGCAGAAGCTCGTTCATCCCGGTCTTCCGAGAAATTGTCAACACGCACACGTCCAAACAAGTGCAAAGCTACACCCATGACCGTGGAGGTCACCTCCAGTCTCAAGAAGGTGGCAGAATAATGTGCGACAGGAGCTAGGGTATTCATCTACTCCTGCAACCACATGTGCGGAATGAAATGCGGCCAGAAAGGCAGTACGTCTTCACCAAAATAACGCAGCGATTTTTACACATATACACACATCTGCAGGAGACGTCCTTCAAATCGCTTCACCGTTATTCGTACATTTCACATCGCGTTCTTCATACGCACCCGCTGGGCTGTAGAGCACCACACCAGTCGTCAGATTCAATAAGCTTTTTCTAGTTCTCAAACTCTTGAAGACTGGGAAGTACACGTGTGTACAGACAGACTTCACGTGCCTTCCCACCATAGTTTCCTGAAGATCCCCTACACGGATCACGGGCTGCAGAGCGGTATACGACTACAGTATTGACCCAGAGGCACGACATCTCTACACAACATAGTGGGGGAAAAAAGGTGAGGAGTTAAGACGCACTGACTGAAAGGGGACCCACGCCAACGACCTATACATATGTTTCTTCACGTAGACGGATGCCGTGGGCGGAGGGGCTCTTGGTGGGAGGGTTTCGGCACCTCAAAGCTCCGGGCTCTCGGTGGGCGAAAAGTGCCCAAATAACAGACCTCCCAACACTTGGCCCTTCCCTCCCGCTGTTGAGATACACGGTAATTCTGACAAAAGTATCTATGTACTCGGACATACGCCAAATAGTTGTCACGGGAAGCGTTTGTGCATGCGGATCCAACTGCAGCACGTACGGAGTGGAGGGGATGGCGCCGCTGGCACAGAGAGATATACAGGTAGTCGCAGTTTTGTTCCACGTGGATGGGACGGATGCATCGAACAAAGAGTCAGTGTGAAGCGGTCCTAATCCAGCTCTCACTTACCACATGCCAATTCGAGCTGCTGTTTCACATCTCCAACGGTGTCGGCCGGAGAGACCTCCACGGCCACAGTGCCGCCGGTGGCGGCAGCTACGAAGATCTGCATTATTTCGCAGATACGTGTAGGTGTCAAAAAGGAAAAAACAAGAGAAAAAGAGTTGTAGGAGGACTTGCTGCTGCAACCCCACAGTTCACAGAGCAGCAGGACACGACAAACAGTAGCGTAACGTCGCGGTAGGGGGGAGCAGGGAGCGGAAGGCACAGCGGTGAACACCAGCACGCGGTAGTAGTACTGCCGCAGCTTTCCAACAGCGCAAGCAGGAGGGGCTGCACGAACAGCTCCGGCGGCAGCGTTTGTCGACAGCAGGTGGCGCAGCGTAGCACTCGCAACAGTCGTAGAGGCGAGTATCGATGACAGCATGCGCCCCCAACAGCAGTACCACCAGCAGTAGCCGCCGCAGCAGTAGCCGTCGCAGTAGTAGCCGCCGCAGCAGTAGCCGCAGCAGCAGTAGCCGCACTAGCAGTAGCCGCAGCAGCAGTGGCGGCAGCAGCGGTGGCAGCAGCAGCAGCAGTTGCACAGCAGCAACAATACTTGGAACAAGAAAGAGACCAGGAACGTCGGAAGCAGCAGATTAAGACTAGCACAGGTGGCAGCAACAGCAGAAGAACGAGCTGCACAAAGAGCAATAGTGGTAGCAGCAGAAGGTACCCGGATGCAGGAGCATTAGCAACCGCAACACGAGTTACGTGATGAGCAGCGGTTGTACCAGAAGCACGGCCAACGGGCAGTCACCGGGGCCGATCGTCCAAGTGTAATCCAGTGCACCCGGAACCTGGCGCAGGTCGTACGCCGTGCACTTGAATGTACTCAATCCCAGCTGATGTTGTATTAGCCTGCAGCCACATCTGCACTAATGACAGCAATGCGACTGCCCGAATCCGAATACTGCCCACCAGCAGGGCTGTTGTATGTGGTATCCTACTAGGATAGTTTCAGCAGCTGAAGTTCTAAAGAAGGGTTGTGGACCTCGAAGCGACTCTAAAGCTTATGTACACAAAACAACATATCCACACATACTAGCAGGACAACGAGCTAAAATGATGCGGTTGTAGGCCACCGCAGCCCTTGCACAAAGGATGTCGCACACAGACCAGTGCACGCGGAGTCTCCGTCAATGATTTCTTTATCACCATTCTCGACTTCCAACCTTCAACACTCCAAGCAGACGCTGAGGAGAGTGGCGGGGAGCAAGCAGGGCCTCGCTTAACTTCCTATTTCATTAATGTGTCGCCCACGCAGAAGAAAGAAACCTAGCCGCACGTCTACTGGCACGTGCGGCAGCACCAGATAAAGGTGCCGCCCTTCTTGATCCTGCTGTCTCGCGTAACGTGAAACGTCAACGCGGTTGCAGCACGCGATCCTACTGCTCCCCTCCGGACAGTTGTGTCCCCACTCGACTGCTCTGCCATCTACAACTGTTGTTTACGTAGAGGAACATCCACTTTTCTACTGCTCTGATCCATCTTCTACATCCGGTGTCACTCTTTCCGTGTAGTCAAAGCGTCCGTACAATACAGACCTCCCCTTCTTGAAGACTGGAGTAGACCGATGCCTTCGACATTGTTGTTCAAGCGCCGTCCTAATTTCTCGGTGCTGCTGCAGGTGAGAGTGTGCACTCTAGCACTGAGCCCAGGCGCTGTACGATTCCCGCCTGTCAGTTTACGTCTAATGAAGAGTACTGCTTTCTCCTGCACGTACGGGGAACACAGCAAATCATGAGAAATGCTTTGTGCGTCGGTAGGGCGCTTGCTGTAGAATCATCTCGTGCCCTCGTCCCCTCCACAATTCCATAGCAAAGGCCACAATTCCGCTGACGGTACCGCCACTTTTGCTGTAGACTGGAACCGCGCAGCCAGTCTTCTCGCCGTTCGAGTTTTGCACTTCCCTCATGTGTATCACAACCCTGCTTCGGGATCAAGGGACACTCTCTTCTTCGTCTTCTACTCTGCACACCGTTACCCTCTACATGTTTGTTTTCAGCCTAAAGAGACATAGCAGATATCCGTTTACAAAATGAAGAAAGTGGCTCCATGTAACGCTTCTAAACTACACAAAGCTCCGCCTTTGAAGAGAAATACCTATGTCGCCATATCCCGAGACGCCGGAAGATTCTTCCTTACACTTCACTTTTCTGTAGAAAAGCGACTTCACGTCTGTTTCAACAACTCGGAAAATCCTGCTTCACTACGGATTTTGTGCTGGGCACCGACTGTAATACCTCGAAAAGCTTTTATATGCAGATACACACACGTAAGCGTATGATGGCGTCATGCATGTGTTAGCCGTCGCATGTAGTAAACTCGTATACCACAGAATTAGTGGGCGGTCCCTAGTTCCACTACTAGTGCCCGAGCAACTTTATACAATCCGCATAGATAGTATTGCTCGTAACCAAGAAGTGTGCATTAACCACACACAATGTGCTACTCCAGCCAGGACGCTGCCCAGGCCACTACTAGAGGGGCTGATAAGGAAGGAAGAACCTGCATCTTGAGACAGGCTTTCTGTGTGTATGCACTTTAGACTGCGGACGTGAACACGTAGACCAGCGTGCGCACGACAACACTGTGCTGCACCTTTACGCGAATGTACATGTATGCATTTATGTGGCTGAATAAAGAGAGATACATACGTGTAATTAGTAAATTAGCCCATACGCACGAAATGTAAGGCAAAATGCATGAAAAGCGGCAGATAGATATGTACACACAAAGCAATCCAGCTTCAGTTCCCTATTGATCTACATATCTGTGGCACGAGTTAAGCTTGCTTCCCACTGACCACGAGTGTACTGTCTCCATGAGACGGCATACACGTTTTGTATCTGCACATCATTACTGATTCTCAGAATAAACGAGGTGTTCGCTGGTTCAAGGCAGATTCTTTCAACTATCATCGACGACATTTGCCATCTATCGTATTACGAAGTTCTTCATAACTGCACGTTCCGTCGAGCGGGGCTTAGGAAGTTCTGAACTGTGTGGCCGTCAATCAGCTACACTTTATCCGAGGACGGTACTTAGAGCTTCAGGAGCGTAGCGTGAGCGAGGTAGACCGAGGTCTACGGTATGCTCGATTGCATACCGTGAGGAGCAGCAGAGCACACATGCAGCGTATTACAAACGTAGTACAGTGCTCGACTGCATACTGTGAGGAGCAGCGGAGTACACATGCAGCATCTTACAAACGTAGTACATTGCTCGACTGCATACTGTGAGGAGCAGCAGAGTACACATGTAGCATCTTACAAACGTAGTACAACGTACCAGCAAAATTGTGTCACGGTGCTGCATGTTCTTTTCCTGCCGAGTTCAGCATATCGGGTCCCTTGTCTTCTCCATGTACGGCAAGGCACGGACGTCTTTGTATATCGTGCAGTTTTCTAAGTCTACGCATTTTTTTGCTGCTTTGTTTCTCACGCGTTTGGAGTGCACAAACGAATATGTGGATAAGCAAGTCTACAAAAGTAACTCCGGCCACATGCAGGTGGGTGTCTATGTATGTGTAGACGTGTATATCTGGTACGCGTTTGTGTTTATCGTGTCACACACTTCTGGGTATATTACATGCTGGATAGAGAACATGTGCACACACGCACAACGACGTATGCATGTATGTATCCATATATACGTTCAGACGTGCATCTTAGCGTATACAGAATAGTCATGCATACGTAAAAGTGTATACGTATGGATAGATACATACACGTTGATCTTGCTCGTTTATCGCTCTTTGCCCGTACGAACTCGTAACAGTGCACTATGAATGCCCGTGTATGCAGTCATTCTAGTGTGTGTATTATGCCCGCGCAGTTAACCAAGTTCGTGACGCGCACGCCAGCTGGTCTGCTCGTATGCAGGTCGCCACGCGTTGTGAGTTCTCGTATCTTTTGCTGCGGCTGGGGTACAGCTACAAGCTGCCCACGGGTCATAAACAGGCAAACTCGGCCATTTGTCGCAGCAGCTAAACGTGAGACCTCCTTTCGAGATTTCCGGTAGAGCTGAGTGTTCTTCTACCAGTTTGTGCAGCTGATACGCTTGCGCACCGCAAATATTTACGAATACGCAAATACGCCCGTACACGGCCGTCCCTTGTAGAGAGGACTGCACTGGGGAAAAGCTTCTGTATCGTCCTCGCTTGCCCACACGGCAGCCGTGTAGCCCGTTGTGGTACTACTGAGAACACGTGTGCCCATTTAGGTAGACGCGCTTTTAGACGATCGGAGGGACAGACAGGCACACTTGCCCGTAGTGCTGTCACACCGTCACGTCCTGGTCGAAAAATAGCTGTTTTACTGCACCTGCTCGCCGTGAACACGGCAGACTACCTCCAGACTACGCTACAAAGACACCCACATACGAATCCGCCTTCGTGGACGCGGTGTATATATAGTTATGTATACGCGTAGTGACATATACCTAAGTGGAAGTGTAACACGAAATCGTCGTGGGGACCACCACACGCGAGCATGCAAAAATGAACGTTGTACAGCAGCAGGTGTGAAGACGTACATGTCACCGAAATTGAAGGGAAGGTAGGAAGCAAGTGACAAAGTGGCAGTCTCAATTTGGAATTCCTACGTTGTTGACCCACTTTAATTGCTCGACAAGGACATCTGGTCGGACACGCAGCTTTCTACTGTTCTCTGGCTACCTTCCGGTCCACCTGTCTGCATGCACATCGCTTCGCGCATTTCAACTGGCTGCAGAATATAAGGAGTTTCTCAGACCCTTCATTCAACTCTGTCTCGCCATTTCCTTAGCTTTCACTTGATCCTTTTTTCGCTGCGTATTTCGAGTAGAAATGCGTTTTGCCTCAGGATCTGTCTTCCTACTCGAAGACACCCAAAAATCACATTACGAAGCCTGAGGACCGGGAAAATGAGGTGATTTTTTGTAAAAAGTTACGCAAAATAGTACAACTGCTTTCGACATCGGTGCAGTGTGTCGTTGTGGGACCCGGTTACTATGTACCATAACCCACTTGCAATAATATGTGTCCCCCGGCTGCTGTGCTATGCCGCGCTAGCTGACGGCCACATATTCAATAATCTCCATCTCCCCGTCGACTGTCTCCCTACGACTTATTTGGGTTTCACCGCCCAACCCTAGAAAATTGTAATGCGTAGGCTTCTAGTCTCCAAGACCTGCGACTCTCGTCCTTGATTCTGTAGATAGCTCCGTTTCTTTTTCCCTTCGAGAGTTGTCAGTATTCGTACATTGAGCCTTGTACCCATCCGACCCTCGTTACGAATTCGCTGGTACGCCGGATACTGTCGCTACCGTTATTGCTCCTCTGAATTCTGCTGGCACTAGCACTAGGGCCGATGTGTTCACACACCTGTCTCCTTTTACAGTGTATGTTTAATGCACTACGATCCTGTCGTGCCTCTCCTCTGGAATCTGCTAAGGGTTCCTTCTTCTGCCGTTCCTACATGATCACACGCTTTATCATTAACTTCCCGCACTCTGTGTCGAACAAACTGGAGTGGAACTTTGTTTACATAAGAAACCATTCGGATGTTTGAGTGTTGAACGACTTGTTGTCGCGTTGAAGGGACGACGCATCCCCGTGCGTCCTTCTCATGCCGCTGTCGTCGCCATTTTTCCCTCGTTTTGCCACTCCCTTTGAGTTACAAACGTTTTGTCCTCGTAGAAGAGCCACTTACGATCACGTGTGGCTGTTCCAGGCCAATTGCAGCCTCTATTCTCGACCTCAGGCTGCGCTGTCTTCGTCGAAGGGTTGTTTTTGCTACTGATCACCTTGTTGAGCTGGAGCTGTGCGGCGGCTTCTGCGGGACGCCTGGTATTCTGTTTGGGCCCTTTCAGTCAAGAGCAGTGCTGCTTCTGCAGTTGCCGATAATCTAGTGAGCCCTTTGTCGTGACGGTGCCTCCTGGCAGTGCAGTTCTCTCTCTCTTTCGTCCTCCAGCGCGACATACAAGAAAGCCATAGTAGAAGAAAGCCGTGGAGGAGAATCTCTTTGAGTCGCTCGGTGCCCTGTTTCTGGCTTTTCGACTTCTATGCCTAGAGAGTACAACTTGTCAATTTTCGGAAAAAAGCCTGCAGTTGAATTTGTCCTCGTCGCCGACACCGACGTCGTCCAAAATGGCAAGCGGTTCAACTATCCGCAGAGGTGCGCTGCCTAAAAAGTTTTCCGTAGTAGGCTCTACGTACGAAAAACAGGCTCATTTCTTCAAGGCGGCCCAGCAGTCGGTGGGGCAACAGTCGTGTCATCATCACTTGCAGTGCTTCTTCTTCGCGGTGTACATACACTGCGCGCACTACTTAGGTTGCAGTGGAAACTGCATGGTGTCGAGTCTTCGTGGGTGTACATACGCCGCCGTCATAAAATATATGCTCTGCGTCTTTTCTGCTATGAGTCATCTACGCTGTACTTTCCGTTCTGATGTGTGAAACTGCATCTCCTGTGAACGTTGCAGTTTACGCGGTGTGCTGCTGTGCCTCTCTCCTATGCTCTGTTTCTCTCTCTGTCTGTACACGTGGAGACGCACGACAGCACAAGCGAAATACGCGGTGAATATTCAGATACTTTCCACGGGATGGTAGTACGGTGCTGAAGTCAAAAAAGATTTGTGAGTGTGTCTCTGGCCCCTCTTGCCGTGTACATAAGCGGGCTGGACGCTTGCCCGCGAGCGAAAGTGCACCGTATGAAAATGCTGCGAGTTTTGTTTTATAGAGTCTGCGTGCCTGTTGCAAGGGTCCAAGCCGCTCAGGGTTCGTCGCACAGTGCTGTACGATTCTCGCGTCTAGAGTGTGTGCGCGACGTACGACTCTGGTGCGCACCTGTGTAGCAGTAGTGCGTCTTTTCCATGCGGAAAGGTGGATGCCGTAGGTAGTCGTGTATATATGTGCGTGTGTGTGTGTGTGCGTGTGTATGTGTGCGAGTGTACGAAGGTGGTTGCTTCTCACTCTACCACTGTGTAGGACCCTTGCTTTTGAAGCAAGCGCACGTGTTTACTACTGCATAGCTGGGATACCACAGCCTGTACTAGAGACGTACCCACCTATCCCGCATACACGTGTGTACGTAGAGCACGTAGGTGGACATACGTGCGTCTGTATACATCACCTTCGTATAGCTACGTACGTATGTGGTTCACGCGTACACGTCAGTATGGTTTATCAATTCGGCTCACACGTAGATATATATATATATATATGTAGAAAACACACATGTGTGAATATAGTTCATTTGCACACGAATTTTTATCCATATTCCAGACAGATGTATACGTCTATTGTTCACCCACTTCTACACATCATATATGAGTTATATATGTCGCGCGCCCGCACAATCGTGTACGTAAGTACACATATGTATGTATATATGTATACGGGTGCCTACGGTTGTACCGAAGATGTACAAGAGCGCCGGTGTGCACGCTTTTGTCGAGTGCTTCTCTGGGTGTTTGTGAGAACTGCAGGCGTGAGCGGGTCCAGCGTTCAAGTCTTGGGCTCCTTCTCCGTCTGATCATATCTCCAGAATACAAGTGTATTCGTTTGTACATACGTGTCTACACAGCACATTGCCCAGGAGGACTACGTAGTGCGTGATGGGCGCAGAGGCATCTACAGTCGCGCAGTGGGAACTGCCTGTACTTCCACGTGTACGTCCATGTGTCAACGTCGACCAATACGTACGGGCGCGCATGTGCGGGTAGCGAGGTGGTATATGTGTGTGCAGATATGTGTACTCTGTGGACCTCCGCGTTGAAGAGCGCGTACGTGGACGCTCTGGTGGTGCAGGCGCCTGCTTTGTGTGCGCGCACACGAGGGTGCAACTGCGCACGCGTGAGTTCTACTCTGTCCAGTGTACCTACCTGCATGCGCACTCGTGTCGTGCGGACGTGAAAGGACGCCAAATTTCCATCGCAGTACACCACCAGGCTCACTGGTGCTTTCAAGGACCGTGGTGTTGATACGTTGAACAGTTGCTGTTGCTGGTGTGTTCTCCAGGGATCGTCTTCTGCATCTTCCTACTTGTGTTCCTTGGCGCCTTCGTCACGCTTGATGCCTACCGTTACATGTGGTAAGTATTTGCGTGCTTGTGGTTGTTTTCCGTTCTCAGCTGTACGGGCGTATATCTACATGTATCTGTATACAAACACGTAAACACGGACGTAAAAATATGGATGAAACTATTTAACATATATGTGTATACGCACAGTTGCACAGGCAAAGTCCACAGACTCGAGATACGTAGGGGACCTGGGTGTATCGACTAAAGCGTCGGCTTCTATTAGTCCTGGCGAGCAGCCGCATCGGCTGCAAAAATACGTGGGATACGCAAGGGTACGTCTCTGCAGCCACGTCACCATGGCCGTTGGTGTGCGCACGTGCGTATTCACTACAAAATGAACAGATACGATGTACGTGGTAGATCCGCGTGCACGCGTATACACGCGACTCTTCGCTTCAGTTGTGTCTGAGAAAGGTCGCGCGTGCGTACAAAAATGTACCACACATACGCGTGGATGAATACCGTCCCTCTAGTTGCGCTACATTAGTGGATTGAGATAGACGTATGCGGGAACGTGCAGGTCTTACGTTGTTGTGTGGATACACGGATGCTCCTGTGTATATCTGCAACGATGTGTATGTGTGTAATGTATACATATATTATATATTACCAGAGACACGGATGCGTCCTGTGCATTTCGGTTCAGGTGTCTACGTGCGTAATGTATATACAATATGTATCTACACGGACGGACGCGTCCAGTATATTTGTATTTAGCTGTTTATGGATGTACCGTATATATCACATATATCTAAGCGCACGGATGTGTCCCGTACACAGATATATACAGGACAGGCAGGTGGCTACGGGTGTCATGTATCTTACACGAAACCACATGCAGATGTGTCCTCTATATTTCTGTTACAGGTGTCTACGTGTATGTGGCGTCCACATCATCAATATCCATAGAGACACGGATGCCTCGTGAGTGTTTCTGTATAGATGTGTATGTGTGTAATGAAGGTACCATATATGTCAACACGGGTGAACCGGTCAATATAAATGCACACTTGGATGCACGACGTCATATGTGATGGTGCTGCAGGATGTTCATGGCTATCATTGCTGGAGTCGTCCTCATTACGGATTACATCTTCTTTAACGAAGGAGACTTCCTTTACGACCCCTTTTATAGGTCAGATCTGGATGGAACGTACACACGCGTCCGCTTATGCGTATTCCTGTGTGTGCACCTGTGCGAGTGCCAGCGTGTACAAGGTACTTAGCTGTCTGGACCGTGATCCGGGTGGCTCATGGCGTGTGCGTATAGGTGCGCGTGTTTATGCGTATGCCTGCACATGTGTGTGCGTGTATATAAACGTGCGTGTACGCGTTGTGTGGCTGGATTATCTGTGACGCTTCATCGGGCTCGCTCTTGTGCGTTTGTCTCGTCGTGTGCCGTACACCCGCGAGTTGTACCGCATTGTAGGTGGTACACGCGAAGTCTTCTTACTCCCACGTTACGCGTTAAGATTGCACGTGTGCATCATATACAGGTAGATGCATTCCCTGTTTGAAGCTGTCCATCCACTCTAAAAGTACAGGTGATGTGTGTGTGCGTTCCTGTACATACATACATGTATTCAGGTATAGGGAACGTGCATATGCTAATGCTAAAGACACTTCCACGTATCTCTGCGGAAAACTCTCTTATTTATCCGACCTGTGTGCTAGCTTGTCTCTGAAGGACACACGCATTTCTAACGTTGACAGGCTACTGGAGAGATACATGCATATATATATATATATGCAAATATACATGAGTAGATGTGCGCGACTATCAGTACTGTGCGGTGAACAGCCACCGGCACTAGTGCTCCTCAGGTGTTACTCATTCCTCTTTCCATGACAAGTAGCTGTGATCGTACGTCTCCGGGAGCACGTGCGCCTGCGGTTGGTGAAAAGCTGTCGTGATTGTACGTCCCCGGGGGAACTTGCAGCTGCTGCGGGTGGTGCTGGAGTGATTGCCGGCGGGCTATTGCCCGGCCACCTACGTATGTAAAGACATACGTGGGTGCGTGCTGGTGCTGCCTAGCTGGCGTTGGTGTTGCTGTGGTGCTGCTGCGTCACGAATTTTATCGGAAAACTAGCACACGCTTACCTCGCTGATAGCACCTCGTAGCAAGGTGAACTGGAGACGTTTCTGCTGTGCGATCTGTGCCTCAGGCGGAGTGCCTTTTACTGTGCATGTGTTTCTGAGTCACCATATAGTGCGCTCAGGTGGTGCTTCACTTCTCGGTGCGTCTGTTTCTCGTACTTGTAACAGCCCGTCTATGTATGCCGAAATGTGACAGTTTCCAACAAACGTTAATACCGTTGTTGTGCTGTGCCTGTTGGCGTGGTGCTTCTGCGATACCTTTTCTGCTGCTGCGCTACTGCTTTGTCCGTCTTCTCATTTCTGGGTACACGCGTGTGACTACTGGTGGATCACTGCACATCTACCCACACTTGTGTAGACCCATGCTTACCCAAGTGCTGCTTCTGTGCTGCTGCATTGTGACACGACGCGTGCAACATGATAGAAGCTGATCTGCTGCTGCCGGTTCTGTACGTCTGTGCCGTTGCCGTGGACGTTTCTTGCTGCTTGAGGAAATTGAAATGTCTGTGCTCTGTGCAGTCACTAGTGCTTTTCAGTGAGTGTCATTCCGTAGCGTGTTGTTACGGAGCTGTGCTGCTGGTGCTGCTGCAGTAACTGGCTAGAAAAGACGACTCCTCAGTACTGAAGCCCTCGCGCATCTGGCGGCTCCGTGTGCGACCACGGGTGATCCGCAGGCGGGGGTTAAAAATATCAGAGAGAGGCGGTGCCTGTCACGGAGAGGTCACTTTGAAAATCGAGTTTCTAAGGCACATCGAAGAGAAGGTGGGAGATTGATAGGGAAAAAGTGTTTTTCAGTATGTAACAAAAAAAGACGTAGGGGACGAAGAGGACGGGTGTGAGTGGAAGTGAACTGAAGTTTGATTTCAAGGTGGGGCGTCTCTTGATAAAACCGAGGAAAGAGGAGAGAAAGACGACGACAACGAATAGCATAATGTTTTGTAGCAAGAAGTTCAAGTTGAAACAGTTAGTAGAAAGGAATGGAAGGGAATACGGCATTGCAGCCACGTGGAAGAGAGTTTCAGTTGCTTAGATAAAAGGCGTGGACATGAGAACGAAACACAGGAACAAGGAGGCGGAAAAAGGAGTGAATGACGCGTCAGCTAACGGTTGCCGGTGACTGGACAAGGTGTGTGTGCGACTTCGAATAATAGCTCGGGTGACAGTAGAGAGGTAGTGGCGTCGTACGTGCGGCTGCACCACATCATAACTCTTGGTGCAGAACTACAAAGGAAAGCAGAGAAGCGTAATGGGGCACGTGACGGAGAGGCGGAGAAATGCTTCTGGGTGAGTGTCAGTGCTGCACTGGACGCTCCTCTGTAATTCGATGAAGAAGCAGCCGCAGCAGCATCATCATCGTCTTCACTGTTATCGCGGCATCTCGTCGTCAAGCTTCGTTCTTAACGGAACGGAAGAAAGAAATTGGTTGTACATGTTTGTGAGACGTACAGTTATTCTCGCAAGCATCACCCTTCATTGCAAGAGGATACAGCTGTAAAAGTGTATATTGGCTGATGGTGCCGCAGCGTGTCGGCCACTCGTGATCAGCTGCCGCAAATGTGGGCGCGGCTGCTACGAGAAGAAACGCTGGACAGATGTCGTGCCTACCGCACTGGGAGAGCAAGAAGGCGTGGGGCATTATTGAGGTAGGAGATAAAACTTCGGAGAAAGGGAAGAAGGAGCTGATTTCGCTGAGTGAAGCTGCAAGACCAGGTATTACAACATGGAGGTGAATGGTGGTTGGAGAAGATAGAGAGAACATGCTGTGGTGTCAGTCGAAAAGCGGGTACGCTGAAGCGGAGGAACAGAAAAGGCGTGATTCTGAGGAGGGGGGAAAGAAAGCTGAGATTGAGAGGTGCACTGGAGCTACACACACACGAAGTGTGGACGGTAGGAACGAAGAAGTTACGAAGGGACGATACCGCTCGATACACTTGCACAGAAAAGCGTAGGAGTGCAAGAAAGAATCACTACGACAGAGAAACGAAGGATCAGCTTCCGGCTGAAGATGTTAAATGATGAGTAGAAACCGCATTTCAAGCCCCTGTGCCCACGCGTTCTTAGCGAAGGTGGTTTCCCCAGTGTGCGGAGCTTTTCGTGTTGCATACACTTTTAAGTGAGCAGGTGCATCAGCTTCGTGCAGAGTGTACGTGTATATATATATATATATCTATATATGTATATATATAGATATATATATATATCTATATATATACATATATATATATATATATTCGTGCACGTCCTTGCACATACGTTATGCACACACGTGTATGTATGTATGTATGCATGTATGTATGTATGTTTTGTTCAACTGTGCGTGGTTTGTGCACAACGACTTTTTCATCATTTTACTAAGTGGGCAGCAGTTCACGTAAGCTGTGTGCGCCGACGTCTCGACGCGTAACTTTGTTATACGCAGCGCTGTGACTGTAAGAGAGACGCTGAGTGACGCGGCTTCACATTTTGCATGCAAACGTTCCGCAGCCGTACCCCATCAGCACTTCTTCTTTCTCTACGTTCGCGGTCTTATAAGCTGTCTACAGACATGTAAAGGGGCACTACTCGCGTAAGCAGCTGCTGGCCTGCTGCTGCAGGAAACAAACGTTCCGAAAGCGGCAACGGCAACATAAGGGACGTCCCCGTATATGTATCTCACTGTGTACGTTCATTTACATATTTTCGTTTATTCATGTATTTGCACGCACACGCACATCTTGGAGGTCCTATTGCCGGCTAGAATGAGGGCGGGGGCTACTGTGTTGGATGTGATCACAGACACGCCCTCTCTTCCACGTGCATGCCGCTACATGTGGTCGTATCCCACGAGTGCGTGTTATTGCAGACCCTGCTGCTCGTCGTGTTATTTCAGCAGCGGCATCTTGCCACCAATTCTTCCCCCGCAGCTGTCCCTCTCTCTGCTGGTGCTCTCCCTGGATCACGAACAGCGAGCGGTGCCGGCTCTCGACAAATGTCTCCCTGCTGCTGTTGTCCCTGCGCTTGCATGGCCCGCTGCTCCAGCGGCAGCTGTTATAGCTTCTCCCCGGTGTGCCACAGCGCTCCTGCCTCTGCCCGCGTGCTTGCATGTCGTCTACACACACCTGTTGCTACTGCCAGCAAGGTGTTCACCCGTGTGCAAGAATGGCGACCTTACCTTTTGCGAAGCCTTTTATTCCCTTGTGAAAGCGTCCCGGCTGCTACTTCTCTACGTATAGATACAACAGGCTACGGCATTACTACAGGTGCAACGCCGGACCACATATTTGTGTACACGTGCGTCTCATATACACACAAGGTACACACGCACGTGCTTGTAAACACTTCCACCTATCCGGTGTGGATGTATGCGCCTGCTGGGGAATGCACCGATTCTGAGCGCGCGGCCACACTCCTGCGTCCACGCCTGTAAACACGCAGTTCTTCATCAGTGCACCACGAGATGCGATACACGTGAGTGGACACCTACACCCAGCAAGCTTGCTCGATATTGTGCGGCGCGCCGCAACACTCGCCGGTGTACGTAGCTGCATTCGGGCCTACGTTTGTTACTTTTTCCATGCACTGGTCGCCCCTGCTTCGTTACGCAGTCATAGGGAATGCCCCACGCGGACCAGGTACCAGCTACGCTTCGTGTTTTTCCCCTGTGAAGAGGCATTCTTCCTCTCGAATAGCGTAATTGCTTCTTTCTCCTCTCCTGATCTGCACGCAGTGCTGGGATCGTAGTACACCGAGTGTCAAACCTTTCACTGGTGTTGACTGCTTAACTACAGAGTGCGCAGCTTCCGAAGTTTTCATTATCGTAGGCATACATCCACTACTCTCTTCCATAGCTGGAAGTAGGGGTGGGTGGGCTGAAACGACCACAGTACTGCTGTGAGAAAATTCTCTTTTACGTTACAGGCACACGTTCACTACACTACATACCTACGTGGTATAGCAAGCTGCAGAGAGAGTCGTCAGCCTCTGAGTCGCTCGCGGTAACAGATGATACTGCTTTACTGTCGTCGCCGTGCCCGCGTTTATGCAGTATTCTGTCCACTGTGGTCACGTGGTGTAGCGTGCAAGGTGAGAAAGTTCACCAGTTCGCTTCAAGTTGACTACAAACAAAATCTCTAAGTATGGTCAGCGGAAGTCGGTTTCTCTAGTCGCAGGTCACCTGCAGTGACCCTAAATCAAGTACAGACTTCACAACTGATACCATCCCTCACCTGTACATGTTAAACCGCACTACGTATTGATTTTGGATCGCCGACCTCAAACAGGTACGTATACGCACGGATTTAATCGCGCTTTTTACTTGGTCACGTATACATACAAAAATGTGCACAAGGCCGCGAGAACATCTTGAGAATCGTTACAAGTCAAATGCTAAGGTGTGCCGATGGACACGTACAGGCGAGAATGTCGATCCACTCCGTACACTGACAACTTCATTTAAATATAAATGGATACCTTAGGTAATGGCGCAATGACGCTTCGTACAGGTTAAATTGCACAAAAATGCAAAAATTGATGTCAGAGGGACTAAGAGCTGAAATTCGCCCGTCTTCCGGCGTAAAAATCTTCAGCCGTGCTCTTACTTGAACGGGACACATGTGCCTGGCTAACTCATTGTGCAAGCCCCCTCTACTGCACTTGCATTCGTACACATCCAGCACATTCTCAAAATAGAATTAGAAGGCATTACGTGTTGGTATGGGCGTGACAGACACCTACGACGGATTTGAGAAAGGGCCGGTTGTCGTTGCGGGCACACCGTGGATAATTTCTGTTGTGGAACGCGTGGTGTTGACCCTCCTCACCAGCCAGTACGCATTAGGACGCCGACCTCTCGTACAGCCCCCTGCACAGGTGGGCACCCAGCACACCGCACGCGGCCTGCATAAGGAGTGCGCGTGCTTCTGCAATTCCACAGC
Source organism: Sarcocystis neurona (assembly GCA_000727475.1). Lineage (NCBI taxonomy): Eukaryota > Apicomplexa > Conoidasida > Eucoccidiorida > Sarcocystidae > Sarcocystis > Sarcocystis neurona. The sequence continues at coordinate 89,747 of KL647306.1, forward strand.
GTGAATACACAAATCTGCGTCTACTTGTATACACGAGCAAAATGCGTTGTGATACACACCTAGGTTTCCATGCTTCGCAACACAAATATACACGCCTTAAAAGTTGCGTATGACTGACGTGTATATTTGAACCGAATGGACCTTTCTGAACATTTATACACGTACAGACACGTAGACCAGGACACGCATATGTATACCGTATAATACATATCCGCTCGTGTAGTCTCTTGTGCGTAATGGACGATGCGTGCCTACCTATCTTTATATATATATATATATACACACATACGCGCGAGTGCTGTTAAACCACGAGAGAAGAGAGAAATATACGGGCGTCTGCCTCGAGAAACATCGGGAAAAGCGAAGAAAACAAAATAGGCGCCAAATCGTATCAAGGAAGCGTAGACCGCTACTTTTCCTTCGACCAGACGTAAGCACGCGTATACACGCGTAGGGTTGTATAGTAATATCCGTTCGTGTATACACTCGCACATCAGCGTATACACACGTACCTAGACGCGCACGTATCTTAGTTCACTTGTAAAGTTGAGGAGCAAGGAGGTTGCTAATGAATGCAAGCGCGCACCACACAACTGATGGAAAATGTCTACGTCCGAGATGACCACACTGTCGGGTACACGTCACCAGAACCGACGAATGCAACATGGTAAAGCGTAAGATCTACGCAGCTCTACACCTACGTCTTACGGATGCGTATCTTCTCACCTTCACGCACGTCTTTGAGTCTGCATACAGCCGGTAGGGCTGCTCTAGGCGTGGCTCGGGCTCGAACCAGAGCATCCTGCAACCCTCAAAAAATGATATCGCTCGCGACAAAGAAGGTTGCACAGGAGTTTGCAGAGATCCCCCAGAGAAAGGCATCTGAAAAAGAGACCATGGGAGCTCTCGAACGAAATAGACACTAACACAGGTGTGGAAAGAAAAGAGAGACGGACCGGAGCGACGAAATATCAAAGATAGCTGCGACCCAGTAAATGACTTGACAACCAAGATCCGGAAATTCCGTTCGTAATTTTTGTCAACGAAACTGTGAAAACAGAAGTAAGTAAACCCTGCAGAAGGGCGCACACAATGGTGTGAAATGCCTGCGCCGCAGGACGTAGAGCGAAGCGAGCAAATGGAGCATCATTGACGAAAGCAATTAGAAAGCCGTCATGCGTTCGACCGCCACATGGGGAACAACCTTCCCGAATGGTTTCCACTGTAGATCTCTCACGTGGTGACGTAAGCATCGTCACAATCATATCAGTCGCGACGAAGTCTCCACATGCAAAAACGTTGTCCGTATATCTACAAATGAGGCTGCAGACCGTATTTGTATTCTTCATGGCAACCCCTGTTTGCTGCCACTCTGCCACTATTCCAAAGTTTTTCGGGCACGGTGTGTGAACACAGTGCGTCTCTGAGTGAAAACGGAGATACACCCCACTCAATTTCCAGCGTAGCCGAGCAAGTCACGTGTGCCTACATTACCGAAATGTGCACACGCATCCATCCCGTTGTAAACTTCAGTGACTCCTAGATACTAGGAGTAGGGCAACCCAGCACTGTTCAAAAAATCCTTCAACTTGTATTGTGTGGTGAGTTTCTAGACGTTGTCTGGGTTCGAAAAGTTCTTGTGTGCTTCACACTGTTCACGTCGCTCAGCCGAGAGCGAACACGTATGAATGCACACGTATATATATAGATAGGTACGTGTGCGTCAAGAGGTGTACACCAGTGCATGATTCTGTGCAAAGACGAACGAGCATATGCGCTCGGCTGCGGCTCCGTCCTCTCTGTTCTACGCTTTACCTAGTCTGTACTTTTGCTTAACGCGGTCACATGGCAGTTCACGTCTTCTCGGCGTCGTAACACCTGTTCGTGATCAATCTCCTCTTTCTCCAGACCACAGCAGTATTTTGTACTTGCTGTCGCTCCGAAACAGTGCGACATACGTTTCCTAAATTGGGGAAACTAGACCTCTGCGCACACTTCCTACCTAGAGCAACAGAACATGCACGCACTACCTCTGACGTGGGTTTGAGTATTTTGTATAGTATCCGTTATCTACAAGAACTGCTTACGCTCACTTCTTAACGTGTACGCGTATAATCCGTCCACACTCGCTCCTCATCAGGACACTTTACGCCCTCGAATGTGCGCTTCCGTACACGCGTCTCTACCTATTTCATCTGTGTAGAGGCCGCTTGCAATGTTAGTGTTATTCTGATAGTTCTCGCGTGCTGCCCTCGACTACGAAAGTCCTCACTTCTCTGTGTACAGCCCTTTTGCCCTAGTGAGGACGCAAGCAGCCGCTGTGCCCCGCACCCCCGGTATTCTATACCTTTGTGACTACTTGCCACCGTCTGGGTATGCCTTCGCTTTTGAACAATATTATTGCCTTGTCGCAAATTAAGATGTTCGACAAAGAGATACTAATAATCACCTTTCTAGATCCAGCCACTCTGCTCTGGAGACACTGCACGCGTCTTCCGTGCCGCCCAGAACCCAGCCAGCCCTAAGCTGCTTGGTGGGGACGGGCGCAAGCTTGCCGGAGCAGAACCTCGCGTTTCTCAACAGGAAGGGACGCGGTGGATTGGGAAACACGAAAGGTTCCCACGCTGTTTCTGGAATGGCGAGCGAGTTTATTGTGTACTTCGCTGTACATACACCGCAAAGAAAGGGTACACATTAAATCGTAGGCAAAGTGCATTCGCGGAAGCACTCAGTACATAAGAGTTGCCATGCCCTATGGGTTGCAATGCACACGGAAAGCTGCTGGACACCCTTCACAATCGCGGGAACACCCCTCTTGTATCACAGCGTGTGTACACAGCAGGAGGCGGTGCAAGCAACGCACCAGGCACCGGGAAGCACCGCGACCTTCGAATCAAAGTGATGTTTAGTTACTCTGGTTGGCAAAGTGTAAGGATCCGAAGTATCAAAGGCAACTTGCCCGTGCACGGTCTCACACGAGAGAGGCACAAATTCCAGCGACGCGTGAACACGCAGCAGACAAAATGACACCGGAACGAATGTATATTTCTACAAAGAAGAGGCGGACCTTTTCTGTGTGCAGGACCAGAAGAACACCACAGCGTCAGCGGCGGCAGCGTACTAACCGCAGAGCAAGTCACGTACACCCGAAGCATGGTGCAATGTGCAGACGCCGCAGCACACACTATGGTCGCAGACGACAAACACTGCAGAGATGCTGAAAACAAACGCAACATCCGCTGTGCAATTACACTGCGGCAGACAGGTGGCGGAGCGGAGTGACGTGTTTTTGCACAAAAACTATTGCCACGCCTCTTCGAAAGTTCCAATGCAGCACTAGAAAACCCGCAGGTCTACAGTTGAACGTAGATCCTGCCTATTGAAGACTCAGAGCACGTGAAACGACTGGTGGACTGCAGGACGCCGACAAACAACGCACGTACTGCATCTTTGAAAGCAGTGTCTGCACACACAGATTGCAGCCCGCTGGATGCGTATAAAGCAGGAGTGTGCAGAGGAGCCACTCGGCAAGCGCTGCCTTAGCGTGAGAAATCCTACAACACTCGTGGACACGAGTACGTATGTACGTACACGCCGGGGTGAATGGAGTTGTAGATCTCCCCAGAGAAGACGCCGTCTTTTTCGAGCTATATCCGAATACTTCACCTAAAAACGTTCGACGTGAAGGTTCACATTTTCACCTAAAGTGACAGTGCGAAGGACCCCGGCACAGCAGCACAACGCAGACAGACAACGCCAGAAGCTGCCTTGTGTCTGACAGAGCGTGTCTGCTCAGGTGGGACTCTGTGACAACTGCATATTTGCACTCCTTCTAGGGACTGCAACAATCCTGCGAAGCTGGCCCATTGGGTGACATAAGTGATCACCTGTGGCAATTCGCATAATCAGTGAAAACTCGAGTTTCTACAGAATTTGTCTACACCCCGTGGACAGAGCTTTTCTGCGTGGCATACGCGTCGCGAGATTCAAGTACAGCGGAGCTGCCACGTGGAAGTCCCACACACCAGTTAGGCATTCACTGGGTAGCCGTGGTACTGCACTGTTCGTATTCTCGTGACCTCGTTCTTCTTACCTAGGCGATAGGCATTCACGTATGTGGGTGCAGTGTGAAAGGCAGGCCGGCTTGGAGTGACCGCTACCGCGGAGAAGTGTAGTCGCATTTTGCGCACGTACCGCCCAACAAGAGACGAATGCTGCGTTTACGCTTTTCACGTGCACAGCAAAGCATCACCCGTACGCACCCGCACAAGTATCCCTGCAGCTGCTGTACTACATCCATACGCCAAGCAACTATTCGAACACCTACTATACGCCCACTACAGCGTACGCATGTGGAGATCTACAGAAATCTGTACACTTGGAGGCGAGCGGCCGTGTCTGTACCCCACGTGCAACAAGGTGCTGACTGGAAGACGGCGTCCGTCGAAGTGAACTGCCAAGAAGTCATAGAGGCTCCACGTTTTGTTCGTATCTTCCTCAGCTCCGGGCCATATCATCAGTTACCCACTTTATCGTAGGTAGCGCTGTAGTACGCGGGAAGGAGCACGCAAGAGGAAATGTATAGCACAGTCCCCTGACTGCTTTCAAGTACGACCTCTGGATCCCAGTACTTCTGTTAAGTGTTCCACATACACGTATGTATATACACACACACACTTACATACATACATATGCTTACAGATGTGTGGGCGTCAAGAGTTCACTCGTACATGAGCTTGCTTCTAAAGGCATCTACTGATACCATTCACAGATCTCGCCATGAACCTGTCTCGACGGAGGGTCTATTTTTGATGTTTTTGTCGTCGAACACCCTTTCCCAGTAAGACAGGAAGACGGCAAGCACGTTAACAAAATATAACTTTTGCGATTGTTTAGGCAGGGTAGACGTTGGGCAAGTCGAAGACATACTGTAAGAGCTGTATTTCTCACCTGTTCTGCCACAAAGAGAGGATACAGAGGGCACTGCCATCCCAGCAAACGAAGAAACACGTCTGTCCCATCCACTACATGTATCACAACGCGCCAAGGTTACGCTGGTTCCGGCTGTACTCTTCTTAATTTTTTGCCTCTTATGTGAACTAACCAGATACGCCAAAGAAAAAACGTTTTGGCCCTCCTTCTTACCTGCGCCAGGTGGCAGCTCAAAGCCTTCGCGCACGCGTTGACATACTTCGCCAGGCACCCAGTCATTTGAACGGAGCGGGCGCACATACTGTCCGTGCAGTGCAAATATTAGCCAGTCATAGGACTGTGTAAAGGTACACCTTTCCTGCGAGAAGCCGGCAGCACAACAGTAATACAGCACTGATTTAGTCATACCGAAGTAACAGCGCGGCCACCGTAGCACAAGCCGGAATGGGTCAGTGCGCGACGCAAGTTGCAGTGAGTGCACTCACGCTGCAGATACTCGAAACGCGCCGTTTCTCCTCACTCAGGAAAGAAGACAGAACTTCCATTCTCCTGCTTACAGTTGTAACGTCGCCCCATACACACAGCTACGCGTAACACATTGCCACAGGCAATAGCAGCTTTCCGGGTTCTTCATGTGAGAGTCAAAATGTTCAGTCGCGCGCACCAGGTGTAGCAATCCAAACAACACCACGCAGCGGAACAAGCACACAAGAGCAGTTACCTGAAAGAAAAAGTCAACTGCGGTTTTTTATGGGCAACAATTTGACAAACTAGTGGCCCACAGGTTATGGACACGGCTGCAGAAGCAATAACTGCGACAAGCAAAAGTTGCACCACTTCATAGAGAAGACGACTAAGTGTTACCGTGCCCCTACACACGTGTGTGTGTCCCCTATCTACCGTCGTGGCTATGTGGACGTACGTCTACCAGTTTCTACGCATACAACACGAAAACAGATACGACCAGCCGCCAGCAAGTGTCAACCGGTGCATATGCGTAGTATGACAGATGGTGTGCAAGTAGGCCTACGATCAAGTACGCACTGTCGTGTGCAGAACAAACGTTCAGCAGCCGCCGGGCAGACGGGCCTCTCTGGTGAGTTGACATACACGTACATACATACACGTGGGTGTGTACACAGGTTGGGGTCGGGGGTGCACATTGCAGAGCTTGTACCCCTATCTGTACGCATACACTACAGCGTACACAGATATAAGCAGATGCATACATACGCAAGTGAGAACCTGTGCGCCAGTATACGGCTCCGCAGGCCTGTTGAGGCCAACGCAGAAATCTACAACTGAAAAGCCTCAAGACTGGAGCTCGAAGAACTGATGACTGGCAACAGCAGACGTTGCCTTTTTGGTGAACTTCTCCATTGTCTCTGACATTTGACTTGCAATGGCTTGCTCTCAGAACGTCAGCACGGCTAACAAGACATCTGCTCCAGATTACCAGTTGAAATATATATATATATATACGTACATGTACCTAGCGTGTGGCGCGCTGTGCGTATGCATACGTACATATGCTTACGCGAACCTAGCCCTTCTGAGCACCCCTGAAATGATCATTTCGCTCACGCGTCTACGCATTCGTGCTTCAAAAGCACGACGTGGGCCGGGGTCTATGCACATATACGTACACATATAAATATATATATATATATTTGCACGGCCGTGGTGAGCTTGCTTTTACGAGTTCTTATCTCATAAATTGGTACGTGAGGCTTACCCTCGTGGAGCGCTGGTTAAGTGGATAGGACACACCCGTCTGAGGACGGCAACACGTGAGCTCTTCTTCCTGTGAGTAAACAGAAGGCTTTGTCGTGGCCGCAGCTCGGCTCTCTTTCTGTGTGTCACTTGCATTTACTTCGTCGTCACCTCGCCAAGCTAGATCTTCCTTCACTGGTGCACCTCCTCGCTTTGCGTTGCTGCTTGAGGGACGCTGCTCCACAAAATCTGGCTGGTCTTTCGATGAGTGGTCCACCGCATGGGCTTTCTTATCTGCTGTTCCTGCTGGTGACGCTGGTGCCTCTGCTGTTCCGAAGGGAGTCTTGCCGGTAGAGGCAGATTTGCTCGCTGCAGCCGACGCCGAACCGGAAGTGGCTTTGCTTACGTCTAGCAGCTGTTCAGTCACGTACGCAGTCTTCGTCAGTGAGCTCTTGCTCAGCCCACTTCTTGAAATCTGTGTGGCACTGCTGACCTGCTTCTTCGGCGCTAATGAGATCTTTTTATCAACTCCTTCGGTGCCTGATTGTTTGAGAAACAAGTCCCCAGGCGACTTTGGCTGCGGCAGCCCCAAAGCCTGCTGCTTGTTTGACTGGCGCAAAGTCTGGTGCGGCTTTCCCGACGAGGGAACCAGTTGGCCCTGCGTTCCCTGCTGTAACGAGTGCGGCTCTGGGTACTGTTGCGATGGCCGCTGCGACAGCGCGGGTGTTTCATACTGAGCCGCCCGGTGGGGCGCCTGCTGCTGCCGCCCTGTACTTGTGCTCTCGCTAACATCTACAGGAGAAACCACCACGTTACTTACTACCTCTGTAGGACGCACGCGTTCATCTCTGACTGGTGAACGAAACCCAGCATCTATTAGCACAGTACTTGCAGGTAGAGCGTGCAACAATTTGCTTCTATCCATCTTTCGAGTCTCCCCTGACGGCGACGCCCGTCACCTGTAACCCCTTCTGTTGCACCCGCCTTCTGCGCCTCCAACGGGGTACAAAACTCCGTACAGGTGCAGTGTTGCTGCTGTTGCTGCCCTGGTATGCGGCGGTCTGGGCTGCTGGCGGCACAGTGCACAGGAAGCAAGGCACAACTAATCCCATTGCTCGGCATTCCCACACAAGCCACAGTCAAACACAAAGAAACGACTGACCAGTAGGCCACACTTGGCAAGAGTGGTCCACGCTTAACGTTTGGATTAGCCGAGGCCGTGCGTGCGCTTGTGGAACTAGCTACGCGGATAGCACCACAACTCATTTGCTTTCAATCGGAGTACGTACGGAGGGACAGGGGGAACTTTAAAAACCTTTCTATCGAGGTCTCCCCCAAGTTCCGTTAACGATCAATAAGAATACCTAACAGACACGTAAAACGCGTTACATGACGAGGGCCCACTACTGGAACGTAGTACGGTGCTGCGTCACACATTCATGACGGTAGCGTTTAAGTTATACAAAGCTGTATTCCGTAGTGGACTCAAGCTGGATATGGAGACGTCACGTCGAAGATACGCACGCAAGCGTCTGCTGCACTCGCGACGGAACTGCTGCCGAAGTGCACACACACGAAGATGAAGGGCTGCTGTCGACCTCATGCGGCGGAGGTCTGCGGGTGCACGTTCGTGTGTGCTTCTGCGCAAGGATGTGACTGTGAAGGCAGAGATCGCAGTACTTACCAGGGAGATATGTTTTCACTACAATACGTCCTCGTACCGATCCCATGGTGTGAAGTCCTCTACTTCACGCGGAAAAATCGGAGTCCTCTTTTTCGTTCTTCCTAATGGATGCCCGATGAGACTTCAACACAAGTGCAGCTGATCAGTGAGTGAGTGGGAGGGCCTTAGGGCCTTTCGCTCGGTCAACAGAGATTTCCTCCACGCTTCTGGTGCGTGATTCATTGGTACCACTTACTAGCGCTGGCAAGAGTCCTGCCATTGGACGCCCGGGCGAAAGTTTATGGCCGCAGCCGTTCCTCTGAAGTACTCCTTTCAATGTGACCTGTATTTGCAGGGCAGTACGACGAAATATCCAGGGAATCTCCTCGAACGTAGAATGAAGTAGGTGGGACGTTCTGCTGAGGACAGGCGCTCCGTCGTTTCGGCCGCGTCTACAATCGCCAAGACAGAAGCCCGTGGCAGCGCGGGCATCGGAAATGAAGTTTGTTACCGCAGTCCACCCAGGGGGAAGGACGCAAAGCAGAAAGTACACAATTCTGCTGACAAAAGTGCGGGAGAGACTAATATTGCCAGGGTGTACCGCCACTGAAAGCTACTGACATGGAATGCGACACCCGGGTTACACGAGTGCTAGAAGGTGCCAGTCGCGATGCTAGCTTGACGGCACGGAAATAGTGTGGCTGACAGATCTGTATCGTGCCTTCTTCTGCAGACCACAGCCGGTGTAAATTTTTCAGGGACAGAAGGCGGCACACATTATATAATACAGATGTCCCAGAGTTTGGGAGAGTTCTCCTGTAACAGGTGATGCACCCCGATCTACGCAAGCAGCCAATTCGGTGCGGATCTTCGCCGCTACAGGCAACCGCGCGACGCTACGGGTCACAGACGCGCCAAGCTTGAGCCCACTGAAAACACAGTGGAGGCGAAGCGATCTACCCATCGTCTGACCTGCTTGTCTGCACTCCTCATGTTTGTTTCAGTGACGGCTGCAGATGTACGCCCTCCTTCGGTATGCTATTTTTGTGGCGTCCTCTATGCCAGTTTGGTGGCCCCTGTATGTAGGTTGTATTGGTAGGGTAGGGTGTGGAGCATTCGACACCGTGCTGCACGTCACGGTAACATTTGACAGTGAGCTACGGAGATCTCTACTTTTGGGGGGGATGCTGATTGCCGGGCTTTCGGTGCGAGATTTCAGATAACACTGTGCGCAGGGAGTCGCCTTTTTCCGTCAGAGTCAGGTTGCTGAACGTGCACTAATTCAGTGTTCTGTGTACGATGTGTGGTGAAGTAGAACGTGAGACACCCCACAGCGTTGCATAGCACGGTTTGACAGACTCCAGCTACGCAAGGTAGAATTCGCACTTCCATAAAGCCGTTAGAATCGGAGATTTTACCGATCCTGCCACGTGGGATTCCCTTCAAGCTGCATGTGGGCAACTGCTTCCGGAAACCGTAGGACCTCCCTCTAGTCGCTACTGTACTCATCTGAGTGCAAGTGACTCTCCATAGTCTGCAGGAACCCATCTGGTCCACCTAATCACTCGGGGCGCTAAACAGTAGACGACAGCACTATGTTGATGCATCTCGAGGTTGTAGAAGCTCCTCTCACCTTGCATTCCACAAGCGCACTGTTCTGGTTAAGGTGCTTTTAATCGTCTATAGGCATGCCACGGTGCACCCATACCGTTGACGTCCAAATCGATCGACAGTGGCCGCAACAATTCTTGTAACTGCTTCCTTGTTGCCTCTCCGCAACAAGAGGGTGCCATCTTTGCAAGGAGAAGCAAAACGAAACATCGATATTCGGGATGAAGAGATCACCCAACCTACGCGTATCAACGGAGAGAACATATATATATATATATGTATATATATATATATGTATATGTGCCTCCATCTTCTCGGGGCACGTCAGGTAATTGCCATCTCTCTGTGTACGTGCTGGACTCGTTTGTGATGAGAAACGCAGGAACCTTGCCGGTCACGTAAATGGCTAGTCCAGCTGTACTTACTTGTGGAGGCAGCGTTGTTGCACACGTTTTTGCTCGACAATGCCTTACGAACACAACCAAAAGCGCAAAACACATTGAGGAGGAAGAGTCGTAGACACGTACGTGTTAAGCTAGACGCAGTGAAAATCACGTGCGCAGACCCCACCTAAGCTCTGCGTGATTCTTCGCGTCACGGACTTCTGTGCAGATGCAGACAGACCACAGAGGTCGGCAACTGTAGCTTTGTTGGTTTACACGTATGACTACTCACACACCTATCTCACAAACTATATGGTGGACTTCGTAGTGGCCGAGAGCAAAAACAGGAAAATATCTTCCAACGAGAGGTAAAGACCCCCATCTGTGTCCGATTGCACATGAGGTATGTCTAACCAGGCGCCGACAGGGAAAATGAAGGTCCGTGAACCGAAGTGACTCACTGACTACGGCGAACATCCTTGCCCATGTTTACTTGACACGTACGTAGGGGAATCAAGTACGTACAGCGTTTGCATGTTAACTGATACGAATCGTGTATTTCTCGCCTTCGTGCTGCTAATGTACAACGTGGCACAGCGGCGAACGCTCCTCTACAGTAAACGATCTGGGGTACTGCAACACTTGGTGAAAGGTGTACTTTTTTAGCTATCCCCTTGTAGCGTTGCAATCTGTTTATGCTCGAGGAAGACTCAGTGACCCAGAAGTGAGTTTCTTCTCCGATTTCGATGTCCCTCTTGTCCACTCACTCTTTTAATACGAGATTGAGCGCATCTGTGTTGTTGAGGTCATCTGTAGACTCGTGCTTATCTTCACATCCTAAAGTCATCCCATGAAGAAGGTAATTTTGAATTAAACGCCAGTTAACGCTACGGAAAATCTTCGTTCCGGATTGCCTCTCAACCGTCTAAGGTCGAAGAAAGTAGCTCTGAAAGTGAATTTTGTCTAAGGCGAATCCTGCATTGATTTCCGTTCCGACATGCATTCGGTATGCTAGAATGCGGAAGATTTCTTCGCCGCCCGTGAGTTTTCACTTGAATGTCTGAGTGCTACAAAACCGTAGTGAGCACTTGTAGACACCTTTCACTGTACCTTTCTGCGCACGCTGCTTCGAGAATCTGGACGCACACAAGGACTGCACTGTAAACGGAGAAGGCCGTGTGTTATATGTCAAATCCACTGAACACGTGGAGTGTACCACGGGGTTCTCAAGCCGTACGGGTGTGATGGTCCGCTGTGTACGCAGCAAAATGTTATACAAAGGCAATGTACTACGCAGTGAACGACTGTACCGATATAAACAGTCTGCTCGTACACGAAAGGTCAAATCTCATGTAGACACACGGGCGAAGCTACGTGAACACACGGGCGAAGCTACGTGAACACACGGGCAAAGCTGCGTGAACGCGTGGGAAGGCTGTTGCTGATGACGGCGTGTGTACTAGAACGGAGGCGGCGTTGAATACATGTGAGCGTTTGACTGCTCAGATCAACAGTTGATACGTACACGCCTAAGCCCTCAGAATACACGTGTCGCTATGCGCAGGAAAATAGCTCCTGGTGGTGAAGGACTCCGCAGGTCTTCGCCTCCGCCTCTCGTACGTGTTTGTAGAAATTGTTGCCGCGCGTAGTCAAATCTTGCAAGTGTCCTTACAGGGTGCGATATATGTAGAAGGGAAAGTGACTGCTGAGGAAGCGCCGCTGATACATTCGTAAGAACGTCAATTTCATCTACGTAAAAATAAGCAAACTACCTACCTCATGGGGAGTCATACAGATACCGTACAAAGCGTACAACGCTTCGGCGTCCTTAGCCTGCTGGTGAAATATACGCGGAGACTGTTTTAGTACTGCGTGCACGAGAAGGTGGCGTCACTTGGGGTCGACTCCACCATATGACGATACGTGTACAGGTAGGTGCACCAAAGATTACAGCAAAGCTTCCTGTGTGTATCAGCCCTGTGGCTTGCCTCTGCTGCAACAAGTTTTAGCACAACTGTTTCTACTTTTCCTCGTCCTATCAGGGTTGCTACGACAGGTACTACTACAATACTTCCAGCACTACTTCTACTACTACTAGTGCTACTACTACTACTTATACTACTTGTACACTTAGTGGCAGTAGGTTTAGTAATAGTAGTATTACTACTACTACTCCTCTTACCACTGGTACGACCATTTCCACTGCCACAGCCAGCAACACTACAGCGAACAACGCTGCAACACTGCGATAGGCATTTTGCAGTAGTAGTAGTAGTGGTAGTGGTAGTTGTTGTTGTTGTGCGAGTACCAAGCAAACGTTCCGTGGGCGTAGCCGCTACGGGGTACGAGTAAGCTTCTAGTACTGAGAGCCTAGTCGTCACTTTTACTACCACGTACCGGGCAGCGTCGCTGTCGTTCGCAAATGCCTTTCAACTACTACTGAGTGGCTTGCAGACCGTCTAGCTTTCTTGCACCCCTGGTGCGTGTACGTCGCAATTCCTGAGCTTTTACTGGCAGTGTTGCAGCCACTGAAACATCGTCTCGTCACAGTGAAACGGGATGTGTATAAGTGTACTAGGTTGTCGCTGAAGGAAAGTGACAACCTAGTGATGCATCCTGGGTCAAGTCGCTGTGTAAGTGTAGCCTCCCATGCATGCCGTCTCTGCGCCGTTCTCAAAACTCTCCGTTTCCAAGACTGTCTCCGCACACGCGTCCTATTGCTTCCCTATCTACCCGGGATGCAAGGTCGCGGTCAGTGTTATGTAGGGCTTCTCCGTAATATTACATCGTGATCCGTGCTCGAAGGCTTTTTCCCTGACGAACCGTGGCAAGCGAGGGGAAGACGCGTCGCAGACGGCATGCAGCGAGCTCGTGCGTGAATCGCACAGCGGCTCTCTTCTCTTGTCTAACGCGTCACCTCGTTTTTCTCGGCGAACACGGTTGTAAGTCGTGGAATTCGAATCCTCCTGTGTACAGTTCTCGTTTTTCCGCTTCCTGGCGTTTTCCCGGGCGATGTCGTTTCCTGCCAGCACGTCCGGCTGCGTTGCTGGAGTGGGCTGCCACCGCCTGGTGCACGGCCTGCGGGCCGCTCTGCGCCGCTGGAAGCGTTCGGCCCCGCTCCTCGGCGTGGAGATCCACTTCCAGTTTTTCCCTATCTTATTTTCTCCCATCCTCATCTGCGGCTGGTTTACGTCACGCCCTTCCCAGTGAGCTGATGAATCTGCCAGGGCCGTCTTTGAAACCGTGTGACACCCGCAGCTCGTTCTACCGACTCCACATTGAAGTGCTTCCCCAACGTGCGATCAATTCACCATAGGAAGGATGCGACTTCTAGACCCGGGCCTTCAAATTCTCTATCCACTCCTCAGGGAGAATTTCTGTTGGGCGCTATTCGTCGAATACGTGTGCGAGCGCATTAGCGATGTACGTTACTGTTTAGCAGAATCTGATTCGAGCTTCTTGCTCCCTGCCACTCTTTTTTAGCGTATCCCTCCGGGTAGCTGTTCTTCGTTTTTCTCTTGTGCAATTAAGCATCGTCATGTCTGCGGTCTTTACGTGCCAGAATCTGTCATACGGCTGTACCGTTCTCTAATCATCTTTAGAGCACATAGGTCCCCCCACAGCGGCAGTACAGTATATTGCCTTTTCTTCAAAAGTGTAGCAGGAACCGTTAACTGCAAACGTGCCAAACCACTACGGCAATCACTGCTTTCCGCAAGTACAGCCGACAACACGAAGTCCAGCAGGATCCTATTACAGCATTCAGAGACGGAAAGCATTGAATCTCCTTCAACTGACAGAGATTCAATGCAGTTTGCCACATGCTTATGGAGGCGGCGTGTCACGGTAAAGGATGGACACGGAGAAAAGCCATGCTCTTTTACTCCGAAATAATCACAAGGGAGACAGGACTATGCCCGGTTCTGCATCTTCGCCCACTGGTTTTGCAGACGAGTGCGGCTGACGTGGCCTTCATCCCTGCCCCGTATGTACGGAGAAAGTAATGCAGCACCAGTTGTATGCTAATGTAGCTTGACCAGTAGCAAGCGTCTCTGTCTTCGTACCACAGTGTCTGCAGTAGTAACTCTCCTCTCTTCCTTCTCCTGCAGCAGCTCCTTTGCTTTTTTCGTATAACAACCGTCCCCGAGGCGGACTCTACCGTAATCACCTCCGTCGCACATACCACTGCTTTCACTAGAAGATCTTTTTTGCTACAGAGTAATAGTGCTCAGCTTACAGAGTGTCGCGACAGTAGGCTTTTCCGCCTTTAATTACCGAAGCCGAACTTTTGACACGCTTCTGTGACTCGGGGAGATATTTTGTAACGAGGTTAGTATAGGTATGCTGGTGGCTGACCCTAGTGCGGTAGCTATTTTCCTACGCATTGCCGCACTCCAGCAGTGGATGTTTTCTCGTAGGTGATGTGTCTCTCCTCACGCACAAAAATAATTTTTTAGATCTAGCGAAGGGCATTTCATTTTGGTATTAGATAAGCTTCTCACTTTGTGGCAGAAGAGTTCCTTGTCTTGTAAAAACAAAGTAGGCGTTGTCTTGCTTCACAGCGAACTGCCATTCTCTTCTTTGACCACAATACCTGCGTATGCTTCCGAGTTCGTTCAAATATTGCTTCGCCTTCTCTCACTGGTTTCCACGATGGACTCCACGACATCCTATGTGCAGGCAGACGGTAACTACGTCCCTACTCCACATCGGCAGCTGCCGCAACATCATCTTCGTAGTCGTGAGGCTTTTTCTCTCTCTTCCCGACTGCACGGAGATGTCGCAGAAAAGGCGGTAGGTGGTTGGCCTGCTCCCGCAGGTAGCTCTTCTGTCGCAGAATCTAGCTGCTCTGACGCTGCTGCTTCATTTCCAGCACCACACCCTCTGCCGTCCGCCTCACAATTGGCAGTTTCGAGTTCTCCGTATGGCAGCTACAGCACGAGTGTTCAACAGAGAAGCAGCAACAGCAAAGGGACGAGGAAGAGCAGCGGCGACAACGTGGAGGGAGACTGCGTGTGGGCCGTAGCTGAAGGGTCTGCAAGTGTAGCAACTCCTTCGCAGCACGTAGGAGGAGGATTTGTGAGTACAGTATCTCCTGCTACTTTTGGCCCTACGTTTTCACCCCCGGGCACGTCTACTTACGTGCAGCAGCCTCTCACGCGTATGCAGCAGCTGCAGCAGCAGCAGGAGTTGTGCATCCGCCGCACCTCGCAGCAGCTGATGCAGCAGCAGACTTCTGCTGTAATTCGAGATCCTTCAGACCCGATAGAGCCCCTTAGGTTTTGCACCACCTTCCCCCCTCTTGCCTGTTGGATGCGTCCTCCAGAACTCTACCAGCCCCCTATATACTCTGCAGTTCATAAAAAAGTGATTCCTCCTTCTCTTGTCACCTGTGCGGCTGCCACTGGTGCCGCGGCTGGCGACCCTTTGCAGCAGCCGGTGCTGACGCTGCAGACTTCGCCACCTGCATTGCCACCACCAGGCGCCGTCTACCGAGCAGCTCTCTGCAGTGCCGCCCTACTACGGCCTCGCCGTAAGCGCGGCACCAACCCCGCTGCAGCAGCAGCAGCAACAGGGCCAGGGTCGGACGGAAAAGTATCTGGCGAAGCGCGACCAGGGAAGGCGAGTTTTTTGCGAGGGAAAGCATCAGCAGGAAGTGATTCAGCGGTGACATCCACGGCGTCGACTGCCAGCTGCACTTCTTTCTGCGAAGAAGAAGGCAGTATTGACGCGGGAAGGGGGAGCGAAGAGTTTGTACGTGGCGACAGAAAGCATGCAGTGCTGCAGCGGCAGCAGCGACAACATGGATTCTACTCGCTCCAGGACGAGGAGGAGGCTCACAGCCACATCAGCAGCGAACGAAGCAGCTGGTGTTGGAGGCACAAGGACTGCTGCAGCAGGCCCTCTTTATTCGAGCTGTCCTCACGGGGTTCGTCTACGTACATACCAGAGGAACACCGAAGACTGTACGACCAGCAGCAGCAGCAGCAGAAACTTCGCCTTTGCAGTCGAGGAAGCGAGGATTACGGGAGTCAGGTTTTTAGCTGCCTAAGCGTGACGGAGAAGGACTGCAGCGGGAGATCCTCGAGACTGACGCGGTCGCAGTTGGACCCTCTTGAATATCAGCACCTGGAGCCGATGGGGAGGCAGCAGCAGCACACGTCCTGGAGTCACGGGCGCAGCAGTTTTTCTCGGCAGCAGGTGCCTTTGTCGTCCGTCTGGTGCTGGGGATGCCGGCCTTCTCTTTTATGCGCACTTCGTCGTCGGCGGGTCTTCTCCAGTGTGTGTGTTGCTGCGGTTGCTGTCGTGCTGCTGCTGGTGCTGTGCCTTGTGCGACGCGTTGCCGACGTCCAAGTTGAACCCCGCACGCATGAGCAGCGTGGACAGCCTGCAGTAGACCTTCAGGAGGCGGCACGCGAACATCCAACGCTGCTTGCTGCTGCCCTTGGGAATCCCACAGCGGCTGCAAGCAAAAAGAGCGCCGGCAGCAGACACCCCGCAGCAGCAGAGGACTGGGCCGCAGCTGCAGCAACAGCTTCAACAACAGCGGGAACAGTAGCAGCGGAAATCGCAGCATCACTTGCAGGAAGTAAAAACGTGCTGCCGTCTGCCGCGCTTCCTGTAGCGCTGTCTGCTTTGCCGCCTCAACAGCAGCAGGGTCCTAGCCATTCCATGCCACCGCGAGCGTTCGAAAGTCAGAAGGCAGCCCCGCTGTTCAACTTTCCCGGTGGTACCTCGGTCTGCAACGACCGTAAGTTCGCCATCCGGCAATCCCGTTGACGCATTTTTCTGGTGGTGTACACTTAACAGATTACGCTTGATACTAACATATGTGTATATATACATACAACGCAGAAAAGTCCTCTGGGAAGCATATCTGATGTGCTGTGATGGCCCTTGCTGCATTAGCCTCGCAGTCACGCTACCACATACTGCGCGGATGCAGCTCTTGTATCCTCGCGTAACGTATCGGTATTCACGTACGGCGTCTGCGTAGTATATACATGTGTATATGAGTACACACGTGTATTTATATGCGTACATACACATGTGTCTGCGTAAGCGTGTATCTGTCTAGATATGTGCTTCACCGTCCACAACTGCGCTGGCGTGCATCCTCTCGTACGTGCACGTTTTTCGAAGGGAAATTTTCGTCCCACGTACAAAGTTACTGGAGAGAAACCCCTGCTGCTCCTGCTGCTGTCTTTGCTGCCGCATGGCTATAGAGCACCGTCTGCTGCGACTGGCAGTGGCACAGCTGCTGCTTCACCCGGGCGTCGCCTGCGGGCAGCAGACGCACGCGGGATTGTATATACCTGCAAAAACGGGTATATACGCATGCAGAGGCGTACACAACAAAGCTCCTGCGGCTTTCTGCTGCTGTACTGCTTGCTACAGGGCAACCGCTTGTGGGTGGCCCGTTGCTGGTGTTGCCGACGTAGCAGGCGATGCATCAGTCATGCTGCAGGTGAAGGACTTGCTTCTGCCGTCCTGCTATGGACGATGGCGTTTCTTTGATGTTACTACCGTCGCATGGGTGCTACTTCTGCTGACGCTGCTACTGCTTCAGTCGCGCTATGGTCGCCGCTGATCGTCGACACCTGCGGCTGCTGCTGTTGCTGCTCGTCGTGTGTTCATGTCCTGCTGCTGCCGTGCAGCCTACGCATGCGCGAGTGGCGCCTTTCTTGCGAAGCAGCGGCGGCTTCTGCTGCTTTCAGTGCCTGCTGCTGTTGCTGCCGTTCTTGTGATGAACGTGCGGAGGTTCTACTGATAACGCTGAAGAGCACATACACGTCGTAACACGCTGTCTTCGAAGGGCGAGAGCAGTGGCTACCGCTCTTCAGATACGCTGCCGCCCTTGTGGTACGTCCCCCACTTCTGCTGTCTGGGTGGGGTGCTGCTGCTGTTCCCGTGGTAACACGCGGATGTGCTGCGGCTGCGGCTTTGCTCCCCTTCTTCGCAGGATCGTACAAGCCCAATACTCTACGTCTAGCTCACGAACAGCCTTTTTTCTCGTTGTTTTCTCAAGCGGACGGAATTAGCTCCTACGAAGGCAGTGACGTGACTGCTGCTGGCAATGCTCTCTATGTTGTAAGCTGCCTCGTCTGCAGAGATCGCCGTGTCTGCGTGCACAAGTGTATAGAGCGGATAGTGACCCAAAGCTGAACTGCTGCAGTGAGGTAACAGGTGCCGTCGAGGCGAGGGGGGCGGCAGCAGGCACAGCGTCCGCAGCAGCGACCGCACCAGGGCGTGCGGCAGCAGCGGCAACAGCAACGTTGACGGTAGGCGAGGATTAACATCAACAGCAGCTAGCCATAAACGACGGCAAGGTACGGAAGCAGGGTACCAGCCTGAAAAGCAGAGCCACTCGTTGCGTCACTTGCACCACGTGCGACGGCTGCAGCAGCGAGACGAGCTGCGCAGGCAGCTGTAAAACTGTGTCCTGGCGGTAACGACACGGGCGCAGGACAAGTGGTGCATAAAGAGCAGCAATATGTAAAGGATGTATAGAATACTATCATAGCAGCACGAAGGCAAAGAAATATCCATGCAGCAGCAGCAGCAGTGTCGTAGGCGGTGGACGTTTACGGCACGCGTCAGGGGCGACACACCAGTGGCAGCAGCAACAGGACACTGCGCAGCGCTTGCTTCTGTGTACGTGTGTCTACGTGCGTACACGTGGAAATACTCGACGATACGTAGCCACGTCCGTAGTGTACACGTCGTGCATTTTCGTGCAAATGACCTGCGTGCGTCTACTATGCGTATGCGAGTGTTTAGCGTCCACGCGGAAAAGCAGTTTGTCTTCTTGCTTCGCACAAGTGTACGTGTGTGCGTGTAAAACTCCAAGTACCGCCGTGTACAGCACTGTGTGTGTCCACATCTGTTGTTGTTGACGTGTGTATATAAAAGTAGAAGTGCGTGAGTAGGTGAGACTCTCTGCACATCACCTTTCAGGTCTTCGACTCGTCGTATGCAATCGGCCGGACGGACTTTTCGCTGACGCCTTTCGGTCACGGAAATCGCCTTCTTTACCCCGTGGTACGTCCTGGCTTTCCCCTGTACGTATGCATTATATGTATATCCAGGGGTATACTCCGTAGACAGATACTCCTGTATGTACGTGTATACATATATGTATGTATATCATACTGTGTGTATCTCCGTCGCCCGCGATTCCATCTCACGTGTGCGTCTCTTTTCGTATCTGTCTATGATACCCGGTCACTTTTGCACCCTCTGTGATACTAGCTTCTTGTTCCGTCGCTCTCTGTCTTCTCTATCTCCTACGTGTGTTGCCCCAGAATTACGATTTTGTCCACGTGCGTGCGGTCGCGTAGCTGCGCGTAAGCAGCAGAAGAAACCAGCGAAGCTGCGGAGCACCTTCGGACGCTTCAGAGTGCCAAGTTCTTGCATTTCGAAGTTGACATAGAAGTTTCTCTCCAGTAGACCTGGGCAAGAGAAGAAGCCCTGCCGCCACCGTTTGCCATTGTTGCATGCAGTTCGATAAAGAGAGCGCCGTCGCGGGTGCTGCACCGTGTGTGTTAGAGCAGTGCAGCTCCTCAGTGCGCAGGCCACGCCCATAACGCGCACAGGTATTTTCACTTCTCCCGTAAATTTTCCTTTGCTCTCTCTGTCTCTCCGTACGCAGTTTACCTATCTATGACGTGTACACGTGCGTCTGTGTGCTGGTTTCTTTCGAGCTGCTGCGTGGAGCCTTTTGCTTTCGCACACGTTCGTCTTGTTGAAACTAGCAGGTACACATGTGTAGGGAGTCTGTGCCCACTTTGAAGTAGTGTGTTTGCGGCGTTCCGTAGAAATCTACGCAGTAGACACATACGTGTAGAAGTGCGTATATAAATTTATGTAGATGCGAGCAAGGCTCAGTCAAAAGTGCGTATATAAATGTATGTGGATACGTGCAAGGCTCAGCCCAGCTTATCAGTTGGTGTTGTCTTTTTTGTGCTCGAGAAAGTGTGTACACGTGCATCAGTGGTATGCTTGTGTGTATATACATATATGCATATATATATAGCTATGTATGTGCGTGTGTATATACGTATATATACATATATATATATATTATTGGCTAGCTGAAAGCGCGCACTTCCAGCAGTTCTTCAGATTTGTGATGCAGTCCCGGTGTTATTATGGCTTCGTAAGTAATAGTTACCCAGGTAGTTCAGTTGTTTTCCCGAAGAAAAGAAGTCTGCTCTCTTTGGGCTTCCCGGTGAAGGTCAGTTATACGTGCGCGTGAACGTGTGTGTGTATGTACGCGTATGCCTATGCCGCTAATAAATACGGACGACCATACGTGCGTCATCCGTACGTGGGCGCCGGCCGCACGGGCGCCTCTTGCCGCGGGGTGGTGCTTCGCGGCAGCAAGTGGCTGTACGCTTTTGTATGCTTGCGTCCGACTGCCCTGACGTGAATTTAACGCGAAGACTTTCAGACACGCACACGTATATGTATGAATATGTATATGGAGACCAGATGGCTCTGAGTCGTTCAGACAGATATGTGTGTGTACGTATGTATTGACGTCTGTGTGTATAGATACGTGGGATGTGCTAACGAAGCATAGCTGCTGAAGCTACGGGTAGCGGAGCCACATACTGTCCGCCTAACTCCGATAGATGTACGTGCACCTTGCACGTATGCGGATATTCTCGTATATGGGTACGTGTCCGGGGCGACACACAACAAGAGGCGTTCATCTTGTCAAATTCTCCGTGTGTCTTCAGGACGAGCCTGGAGACCCAGAGTCTGACTGGGAGGCGGTGACCGTTGATGCTTTGGTGAGACTTGCGACAGGTCTGCAGCATCGCTACAACAGACCTACGTGCATTCGTGTATATGCACGCGATTGATTCTTTGTCAGAAACAACCCCTGGAGCATCTGCATCTACGTCCGTGTAATCGCACACGTCGTTGGTTAGCTGGCAGCAACAATACCGCTTGTTTATATCAATTATATGAATATGCGTACGTGGGCCTTTAAGTCTACGTGTATACGTGCGTGCCTTCAACAACAGCCGCATGCATGTAGACATCTTTGGATTGAAGGAAAGGGACACCGCCGTCGCCTGCAACTGCAACAGCACAAGCAGCAGCAGCTTCAGCGGCAGGCACTGCAGTGTCGCGAGCGTCACAGCAATAGCAGCAGTGAGGGCGGCAACGTGCTACGCGCGCAGAGCCACTCTCAGGTAGTCTCTCAACGGGATCGCTTGCTTCTGCTTGCCGCCCAACAGCACCTCTCCATTCCACGTAGTGCACGTATGCAATGACAAAACACCTTCTCCGCTGCTGCCGTGTGCTGCGTCAACCGGGGGGCTGCCGAAGGTCAACGGGAAATTTGATATCTGCTCCATGCAGCGGGGTAGCAATATATATCTACATATGTGTATAGCCCACTCTCTCTGTCCGCCTGCGTATATATGGGGAGGCGTATCAGAAGCAGAAGCAACATCAAGACAAGTGAGACAACGGACATCTAGGTCAGCAGGAGAATCGGCGACGAGCTTGCCGGCGTTGCCTTCTGTTGTCTGTACACGCCTTGTTGCAGTACAGGTGTGACACAGAGTTACAAGTACACGTATATGTGTTCGCGTATTTTATGCGGATAATCGGATACATATATATATACATATATA
Organism: Sarcocystis neurona; assembly: GCA_000727475.1. Taxonomy (NCBI): domain Eukaryota; phylum Apicomplexa; class Conoidasida; order Eucoccidiorida; family Sarcocystidae; genus Sarcocystis; species Sarcocystis neurona. The sequence continues at coordinate 111,703 of KL647306.1, forward strand.
TGTATGTAAATATCAAAAGCTCAATACATACGGAGATGTGGTGCGGCTACACACATCTACTGTGAAGCACAGCGTATGTATTACGCGGCTGTGTAAGTATATATAAGTATGCGTGCATGGTGAATCTCAATAGACGTGTACATATGTGTAATATAAAGGGACGTATACATATAATACAAATGAAGACATTCGTAAGTATGTGTGTCCGGCGTGTTCGTAACTCAGTAGCTCACAGGCCCTGTGCCAGGGCGTGGAGTGCGACGCTTTTGCATACGTATGGATGTAGACGCTTCTGTCTCTGCATATATCAGTTGATGTATGTGTGCGTACATGTCCGCAGAGGCACTGGTATCTGCGCTAGAGAATTTACAGAAGTGTGACGAATTTACCCGGGCGCTGGTGTACGCACAACAGCAGCGAACGCTGGCAAGCTTGGTTTTCCTCCTGCTCTAGTACAGGTAGATGCCAGCGATGGTGTAATGGACGTGTGCGTGACCAGCGAGTACCTCGTATGTCACGAGGCAGCAACCATATGCTCGCGGCCGCCAACTGTGTGAGTGAGACGGTATCTTCCTTTTCCCTGGCTGCTGCATGTATGTAGGTGATGTGTACTTTTCCAATTTCTCTGCAGACGGGATATATGTACGCAATTCGCGAGGTTTCTGAGCACCGTGGAAGCGCTGCAACCTCGAATTCTGCCGTCCGGTCGGCCACAGCAGCAGATCCCCGAGCGAAGGGAGCATACTACAGAGGAACACGAGAACACACAGTGCCAGCAGATGTGTCAGCCTCGGCCAGTCCTGCAACAGCGGCGGCAAACCCTGCAGCAATAGCAGCTTTGACGGCTACGGCAGCAGCGAGTCCGGCAGCAGCAGGATATGCGTCACGCGCGGTAGCCCAAGAGGAGGAAGGTATGACAACTGATACAGATGCAGCTGCTGCAGCGACTCCAGCGGCACACGGTACGTCGGAGAGGGTGCCACCGTCAGCGGCAGCAGGACCCTCGGTCATACCATCAAGACTAAGCGATGGGATGGCGGAACCGAGAGCGACTGCCGCGGCGTTGGCGGCGGATAGCACAAAGCAGGCAACACCGGATAGAAGCCTCGTACCACATTCCGTCGCTTCAGCTGCAGGCGCAGCCGGGGACAAGACAGCGCCTGTGGAAGAAGAAACAGCAGCGAACACAGCAGGGGCAACAGATCCATCAACAAGCGTGGCAGACGATTCAGCGGAGGAACCACCACAGCAGCTGCTGAGAAAGCCGTCGGCTAACACTTCCACCGGCGTGGCCGCAGATGAGTTCACGGCCCCACCAACGCGTTCTGCAGAGGGAGGACCAGCGGATTCATTCGGAACAGCAACAGCAGCAGGAAGCTGCTGCTCAAGCAGGAGTTCGGAAGACGCCCCTAGGGGTGTGCTGAGTGCCGAGGCCACAGGGCTTTCAGAGCAGGTAGCGGCAGAACGTCCAGCAGAAGCAGCTGCAGGCGCACCAGAAGATTTTCTGGGAGAACGGGCAGCAGCAGCAGGTGTACCGCCAGTGGAAGCAGCAGCAGCAGCGAAACAAGTGTCAACAGAAACAGCAGGAAGGGAGCCGCTAGGACCAGGGGACGCAGTGATTTTTGCAACTGACACACCCGGACCAGGTGGTGTTGATCAGGCGCGGTTCTCATCGACAGAGACAGCAGCAGGTGACGCAGCGGGAACGGCAGCAAGAGCAGAAGACCACGCGTGGAAAACAACAGCAGCGAAAGCAGAAGACAGCAGCAACGAAAGGTGGTGGGACCACTTATGGCACAAGATCTTCCCTCCGAGCACTTCTGATGGGCAGCCTGCTGCAGATTCAAGAGGGAAAGAAGAAGCTGAGCACACGGCAGTAGCGGCGGCTCCGGCTGCAGCGTCAGGCGGACCCGCGTCGCCAGCTGCAACACCGACGGGAGTGGCAGCAGCAGCAGGAAAACACCGAGATCATAAAGCTGCTAGGAAGCACAGAAAAAGGAGCAGAGCAGCAGCAGCAGCGGCAGCATCGAAACGCATGCAGCCTGAAGCGAACAGACAACGCAGAGAAGGCAGCACAACGTCAACAGACAGCGCAGCAGCAGACAGCGATGAAAACGAAGAGACGCATGTGGCGGCTATCAAAAACAGCAACACGACCCCAACAGGGCGTCCGCTGCCCCGCGTGACCACGCGAGAGCCGCAGGAAAAGAAGCGCAGCACGTCGTCCACAACAGTCGCAGCAACGGGAGCAGTTGCTGCTAAGCCTCAGCCTGACCCAGAACAGTCAGGAGCAAGAGGAGGGACACAGGCAGACGCGGCAGCACCAGAACAGGAAGCAGCCGGAGGGGGAGCAGGAGATGGACAAAGCGTAGACAGACTCGCGGGAGCGGCGACAACGGAAGCACCCCAAAATAGTCCTGAGGAGAAAGCCGAACTGCATTACCATGCCATTGTTCAAAAAATTCGCATGCAACCAGGTGGCCGCTACCTTATAACGGAGTCTTGCAGGACAGGTGCGCAGTCTTTACAGCGTTTGGTGCAGCGCGAAATGGCTAGCTGCTGCCCGCGTCCACGACGTCGAAGGCAGATTTTTTTCAAGCAGCATAGGTGCACGTGGCAGGCTGTGGGGATGCACACCTCGTCCTTCGATACAAACGAGTAGACACACGTTCTCGTATACGCTGAGGCGTATCCCCACGTCTCTCTATTTGACGATTATCTGTGTGTATGTAGCCATTTTGTGTAGGTATTGCTGGGTGATGGGGAAACGTGGACGTGGGTCTACACGTGTGGGGACCGCCCGTGCGAACGCCGGTAACACAGGTCTGCTGCGAGACAGCGGCTGCGTCCCTGGGGCGGGTGTCAGGCGTTATGTGGACAGATCTTCCCACCTGCACTAGTACAATCCACCACGTCCATATATGTGGACCTTCAAAAGTCACGCGTGTGAACATCTCTAAGTACATTTTTGCGTGCACGTTGTAGTGTCTAGTACATGTGCTGTTTTGCCTGTTTTTGTCTCCGTGTGTGTGTGTCGCTATCTGTGAAGAAAGAGGTCTCGAAGCGTATCACTTCTTCCACTTCCTATGCTGCTGCTTGCAGCAGCGTTTGTTGTTGACCGGGAGATCGAGTCTTGAGCTTATAGAGACTGCTGTCCCTGTGTTTCTCAACCACGCGGTTCTTCGGTGCACGCGTCCGCACGCGCACGTGTATACACGTCTGTATATGCCGTTCCGTTTGTGTGTATGAATGCGTCTCTTCGGTGCGTCCGAACCAACGGAAGCACTCACGCATAGAGAAACGTATATTCTCTGTTTGAGAGTGTAACGTAGCGCTCTTTCCACAGATGATGCGCAGCTTTTAGGCGAGTGCGCGACGCATTCTGTTCTGAATCCCTGCTGCCTTCTGGGGAGGAGCAGGAGCCGATATAATAACACGTTGTCCTTCTGCAGTGACAGAGTTCTCCCCGCGAAGAAGTCCCTTGGGTTCTCTTTGGTACTCTTCATTTTCGCGCTTGCTCACTCGAAATTATTCTCGAAGAAGCCTCTTTCCTGAACGGTCACAGGGAGCAGGGACTTCTCACATAAGCCGAGGCGGCTGCGTTTCGGCCTTTGCAACAACCCGGTAGGCGTTTGGTGGGCAACTAAGCCTGTCGCTGCAACCGAACGCCTAAACGTCGGGCTACAGTGTATCGAATAACTCTTCCTGCCGACGGTGGACACGCACGAATATGAGAAAAACACTTTTCCGTCAGCAATCTGTTCAACGCGGGCGATTTCTATCTATTTGTACGTTGTTCTTTTGGAACCCTGTCAGGTGGTACAAATTTTGGAGAAAAGCGCTTCTTTTTGAGGGTACATCGAGTGAAATAGAGACTCTTTTGTTCATCGCCTTTTGTCTTCTTCCTTTCTCCGTCGTTCTTTCCTTCGCAGAGAAGCTTTTCTCCCACAACAACAAAGGCTTCGAGGTAGGGCACGCGGACTCCGCAGCAGAACCAGCTGCAGTAGGACAAGCCGCCCAACCCCGAGCTGCACCAGCACCCGCACCAAGGACGTGCCGGCCCCAGCGTCAGCAGCATGGCACACTAGCAGCTGCAGCACTTGAAGGAGCACGACGGCAACAGCAGCAACAGCAGAGTGGCATCAGCACGAGCGGAACCAACGAAGGATCGCCTACCTACACCCAAAACAGCGACGCGTTGACATTGTAGCGCAGAAAAAACAACGGATAGCGTCACTCGCAGCAGCGGTGGTGATGCGCGAGGAGCGGCAGCGGCAACGGCAGCCTCAAAAAGCGTCGTCGGTCGCAGTCCTGACACAGTTTTAGCGACCGCTGGAGCAGCAGCAGCAGCATCCACGGGTTTTCAGGAGAAGAAGCAGCAGCAGCAACGACGCCACAGCAGGAGAAGAAAACCGCACGAACGCAGCAGCAAATGATCCACAAAGACGGCCGCACCAGCAACAGCAGCAACAGTAGTAGCAGCAATGAACCAGTTTCAAGCGGCGCCGTCCCAAAGGCAAGTCGTGCGCAACGTTTGAACAGCCCATCTCATTTGTAATGGCCACACGCTGCTGCTGGTGTGTTGCTGCTGGTATCGCTGTGCGCTCAGGGAGTTGCTAGCTTCAGGGATCGCAGGGGCACACTTTTTCTGCTCGGTGAGTCTGCATCATCCGCTGCCGGCCGCTGCGCGCGCTCACTGCGATCTCACTTATATCAGTGCTCGTTACTTACGTCAGAGAGAATCTCAACTGCGCACACATATAGATAAGTATACACTAGACGACATATTATTCACATATACGCACACACATACTATAGTGCAGTTATACGTGTACGTAGACAGGTAGATACGCGTACATATCTGTCTGCACTCAGACACATGAGCGTGAGTGTCTGCGCAGGCGGAGCTGCCCACACCCAGAAATTCCATCACATAGTTGTACACACGTACAACTCGAAGTGGCTGGATGCCCGTGCTGTGGCTGCGTGCGTATGTGGGAAGTCGTTTACTTGTGCACCAGTGTGTCTTTACAATGGGGAGCATACTTTTGTGGCTACCACATTTTCACTTACGGTGTTACGTGCACATATGTATGTATATACACGTATGTAGGCGAATAGATAGACAGACCCACAGATAGATAGGTAAGCACACAGGCAGATAGAGCGACAGATAGATAGATAGACAGGTAGACAGATAGGTAGGCAGATAGGTACGTAGGCGTGTAGACAGACGGACAGATAGGTAGGTGGACAGATACGTAGATAGGTACACGGGTAGATAGGTAGATGGACGGATGGATAGATAGATAGGTGGACGGATAGGGTAGATAGACACATAGATAGATAGACAGGTAAGTAAATAGATACTTAGGTAGGTAGGCAGATAGATGGACAGACAACCTGGTAGATATATAGACATATACGTAGATAGACAGATAGACACATGGGTAGATAGATTGACAGATAGATAGACAGTTAGACAGATAGACAAACTGACAGATAGATAGATAGACATGCACGTAGATAGGTAGACAGATAGATAGACAGTTAGACAGATAGACAAACTGACAGATAGATAGATAGACATGCACGTAGATAGGTAGACAGATTGGTAGATAGATAGATATCTACATAGGTGACAGATAGGTAGTCACACAGACTGGTAGATAGATAGACGCATAGATAGATACACAGGTCGGTAGACACATAGTTAGATGGGTAGACACATAGGTGAACAGATGCACATAGGTACATAGATAGATAGCTAGGTAGACACATAGACAGATAGGCTGTGACAGATAGGTAGATAGACACATAGGCAGACACGTAGATAGATACATATATAGATAGGCAGGTCGATAGACAGACACATAGGTAGATAGATAGACACACGGGTAGATAGATTGATAGATAGATAGGTACACAGATTGGTAGACAGGTAGATCTATACATAGGTGGATAGGCAGACAGATAGGTGAATGGATACATGACACAAACATACGCCACACCGCAGATGTGTGTTCCTCCATGTAGACACATACGTAGATAGATAGGTAGGTGCATCCTACAAGAATATGCTGTACCACAGATACGTGTTTCGAGTAACCCTTGTGTGTTAACATCTTTTGAGTGGGAGCGTCATTGCGGGTAAGAGACATCTGCTGACCTATTCTCTTCGACAGCCGGAACTGAAGCGACCCACTTGCCCATTTGCCGAAAGTGATGAGGCCCGTGTTAGTCTTGCGATTACGTGTATACGCGACCTTTCGAAGTGTATGCATTGAGGTATACACCGGTGCAGCTTGGGTCACATGTGTCGTAGTTATTTTGCTTACGTAAGGCGAAGGGCAGCCATATACACGGATATACATATGTGTACGTATACTCTCATATGGATACATCTGCGCGTGTGTCACAGTGTAGACATCTGTGCATATACATATATATATATATATGTGTAGACAAAAAGAGAGGCACACTGTTTACGTGGTGTGTGAAGGATTGGGGCGTTCTTCGATTCGTGTCAGGCCTTTGCGAAGGAAACTTTTGTGAAGGAGGGACACGAGGAGAACAGCGCGGTAAGCTTTCTTTTTCGTTTGCTGTCCACCGTCCTCATCTTGAGACCGTTTTCTTGTTTTTCTTTTCCAGCGTCCCTGAGAAACACAGAAGAAACGCTCTCTCTTTCGCGTGTGTGTGTCTCGTGTGTCTGTCGGGGGGTGTTCGATGTCTTCGACGGCAGAGAAACTCTCTTCTACATACGAAAATGACCGATCGTCTTGTGAAAATGCTGCTGCGCAGCAGGCACAGACACAGCGGGAGAAGAGCTGTTCTTTCGCGAGTAGTTCAGTCTACGTTTCTCTCGACATGCGCTTACGGGTAGAACAAAAGTATACCGGCGTATGTTTACACAAATATATACGTATACACACATATAGAGAGAGAGATGTACGTGTGTACGCTTCTGCGTGGTTGCATGTACGTATGCCGTAGTTCGGCGGATCTGTACACTCTCCATGTATACATGTATACATATGTGTGTACGCACGTGTATGAACTGTCGTGTGTGGTTGTCTCTATCACGTGTATATACAAACGGATACGCGTTTGAACAAAGCGTCGTCTGTGGTCGCCATCGGTACGTTGTATGTGTCTGTGCGCACTCAAACTAAGCCGTCGGGTCGGGTTACCTTCGCTATACGTACACATGTATATGTACGGTGATACACATGAACCTTTCTCTGTGATATTTTTTTCACAGAGGATTCAAGTCTGTAGCCGCGCCAGCGAAGGACCCTCAAACCCGGGAAGTGTGGATTCATCTCGATATGCGTGTATGTGTATGTGGAAGTATAGAACTATATATATGTGTATACACACGTATGTAGATATGTATGCGTATGTATCTGCGGCAATATTCTACTCATGCGTGTGTATGTGTCTGCACGTGTAGGAATGCTCGTGTGTATGTGCAGGTACACGCACGTGTATGTAGCGCAGCATATGCGTCTACACATGTGTGTATGTTTAATGCGGTGGTTCGTCTGTCCACGGTGGCGCGCACGAATGCCTTGATATATATGTATAGGATTCAAAGCAGTCCATCTGTGTGCATACGTGTGTACACTTGTACGTAGATTTATATGTATAATTCTTCCAGTGTCTACGTGCAGTGCCCTACCTCTGTGTACACACGCTCTGCACACCTACGCACATCTTCTCACATAGGAAGATTACTTGCAAATGGTTGACAGTAGCCGCATGCAGTTTGGTGTAGCTTTCTCTCATATCTTTTGGTGACTGTCGCGTGCACATTAAAAGAGCCAGACTGAGGTCATCGGTTTGGCACGGACACAGTGCGTACCGAGAAGAGAAGACGTGTTTTAAGACGCCGGTGGAAATTACGTGTAATAAACAGATGAAACACGTACCGGAGATTTAGTCGAAAATTTCGAGAAACGCAGACGTACACACTTTCTCAGCAGACAAGAGCCTACTTAGGCACGTGCTGCAGTGCAGCAGGTGACAGCTGTATTGTTGCGCAGTGAGGAAACCCTATAACACAGCTCTCGATTACTCGTCAGTTTGTTCCCATAGCCGACTGCAAACACACGTACCTCGTCACTGACGTATAGATTTGTATATTCACGTGTGTGTGTGGGCACATACTTGTGTACGTACGCACAGCCACACATCGCTGTTGTTGTATATATTTGTGTATCTACACGCGGCTTCGACACCACGGGGTGGTGGAGGGTCCAGTCCAAGGAAAAACAACAGCTGCGTCACAGACGCAGAAACAGAAGAGCAGAGTGCGCGCTTTGGGTGCCGCAGGCAACGGGAGGCTAGTTTTGATGAAGCGCGAGGATGCGGTGGACCCCGACGGCACCGCGACTTGCATCTGGAAAACCGTAAAGGTAAAAAACATGCCTTTTCTTTCTCTGCATCTTCCCTTCTGCAACGTCTCGCCTGCATCAGTGAGTCTTTTGCTGCTGGTTTGCTGCCGTTGCTGATCTGCTGCTGCACTCTGTTACTGTGCGTTGCTGGGCCCTTCTCTGCCACCAGTCGGGTGCCGTTACTCTTCTAAGGCTGCGTTTCCGCCGCTGGACCTGGGCGGCCGCTCTTCTGCTGCTGGTTCGTTGCCTCGCGTCCACCGCTCTGTCGTGTTGTTCTGTGTGTTCTGTGGTGCTCCTGCACGTGGCTGATATTCCTTTGCTGCAGAACGTCAGCTGCAACTGCAAGGCTGTTGCGTCTGGGATGCTGTATTTCTGCTGTTGCTCACCTGCTGTTGCTCACGTGCTTTTGCCCGCCTGCTTCTGCTCACGTGCTTCCGCTCACGTGCTGCTGCTCATCTGCTACTAGTACCATGTAGTCGGTGGTGCTCCCCGGTCGTCTTTGTTGTTCCTGTGCTGCTGTTGCGGCTCTGCTACTTCATTTCGCTTCCACAGTGGGCGATAGGTGCTGTGCTTTTCCTGCTGCTGCTCCTGCTGATGCTCCTCACCTTTGTTCACACCTATTACGCGACGGGCTCTCGGAAGTACTTTCGTTCCGCAGTCCCACCCTCCCACGTGTGACATGTCTTTGAACTTGTAGGCGAGCTACAAATTCCGTATAAAGTGCAATTTAGCGAAGTGGAGCAGTGAGGCGTGGAATTACAGTTTTTCACTGGTAGCTGTGGCACCGCCTTCTCCACGTCGTCGGGTAGTAGCAGCTGTCCCTGCTTTAACAAATGGGCACACAATAATGTGCTTTTTCCCCGGGCGCTGTGCCACTTACAAAATTTCTGTTTTTGTTCTGTTACGGACTGTTTTCCTGGCAATGCCCTCCGTACTGTGTGCTTGAGAATGTGGAAACCGTGTTGGCGACCGACGGTTCGAAGGAGACCCCCTCCTACACTGTGGACGGCAACAGGAGCGCAGCTCTTAATTTCTGTACCTCCAGACAACCTCTTCCTCTGTTCTAAGCAGACAGAGGCGCACTAGTTTATAAACGTATTTGTGTGGACCCCAACGAGACAAGGTACAACGTTAGCTAGCCTTTTTTGTTCAAATTGTCCACGCGCGTGCGCATATATTGGATACGCTCGTCTGTACCGCGGTTTTCGGTTGCCGGTACACATACGGGTACAATCGCATATACTTCATCTACCCAGTTGTACATGTAAGTCACATTTGTGGTAAAGTGCGTCCCCATTCTAGAATTGATATACGTACGAGTTTTCACACGTAAGATGGAAACCCATGCACGCACGCGTATGTCAGATCGCGAGTACAAATACCAGTTTCGTCTGTATGTGTGGGCGCCCTGTTTGACGCAGGTTATCAAATTGCCTCGTGACATCTATTTCCGGGACTATTCTTCGATGGCGCTGCATGGCATGCGCATTGCAATAACTTCTCAAGAGGATTCCGTCGTGTGGTTGGGCGAGCTGCAGAACGTCGGAGAAGACGAAACAGTAACAGCAACAGGAGCAGAAGGGCGTGCGACGGGAGTTGGAGCCCACCATGCGGCAGCGACAGGTGCCTCAGTAGACACTCCGAACAATGCGGCGCGTGAGACTGGAGCAAGTGAAGACGCATCAATTCGTGAGACACCTACAGCAGAAGACCCAACAACAGCAAGGGGAGAAGCAGCTAAGGACGGTGTCGTTGAGGAGCACACTGTGGATGCCTCCGTTGATGAAACGGAGGTCAAACATTGCGAATCCGACACGACGCGGCAACAAAGGGCAGGGGAGCGATTGGAAACAGCAAACACAGGATCGGAACAAACTGTGGAAGAAGCAGAGCTGCATCGTCGTCGAGGGCCTTTGCTTTTAGTTGACGATGTGACCAAACTCGAAGTCAGACCAGGTGAGAAGGGAAATTTGAGTGTATAAGTGTATGCACGTGTGTGTGTGCGTCTCAATGTGTACACGATCGTGTAGGGTTTTACGTATGGGGAGACTGGTCGTTTCAGAGTGTATATATATATATATATACACGCGTATACACATGTGTTCCTCTCTATGCACAGTTTCTCGGGTGTACGTATGCCTTCAGGTTGGGCAACAAGTGACAGACAGCACTTGCAATTGACACATGGGTGCGCGTGCCCGCCGTTACAAGGGCGGCGTGTTTAAGGTTCTTGAGGGAGACGGCGCTTTTGTGCATTGAGCTGTGTTGCGTTTACACCTTTTCCGCTAGTACGCCTCAGCATCTACGCCGCGTACTAGGCGTGGAGGAACGAGAGCAAGAATTTGCTCCGCGTTTCTTGACGTGTAGGTGGAGGAAGCTTGTTCACGTGTTTTTGCTGGGGTTAAAAAAGAGCTGATTGGGTCAGCTGAATAGCACTTAGCAGCATGAAGCGAAACTTTTCAGATCAACTGCTTTCTTTCTCGTATAGTGGTCGCGTAGGCAGCGCGAACACTGCCTACATACTACGTGGTCAGCTTTACCTACACACGTTTGGACGTCTGTGTGCGCATCTCTCTGTTTACTACCGCAGCTACGCTCGTACGTGTGTGCCTTCATTTATCTCTATATGTAGCTCTTTCACTTTTCTACATATTTACATCCCTTCTTTACAATGTCGCTTTCTTCGAATTTATATGCGGCAGTCCCTGTTATTTCATATGAACTATCAATCTTTAAGGCCCCTTGCGTATTTGGAGTCATCCACTGCCGTTCCCTGGTTTTTTCCTGCTTACACGGCAGGCGGACGGATTCTCTACTTCCCCAGAGATACAGACTGCAACGTGATCTACTGCAACGTTGAGGGGGTCACGTTTATCACGGATACTTTGTTAGCAGCTGGTGAGTCTCTTGAAGCGTGCGAGAAGACTACGTGAAACAGAACGTCCTCTTCGAGCGTTGTTTCCTTCACATGTCACGTACGTACGCACTGCAGTAACGTGTGAAACAAGATATACATTCTTGTATCTCTTCACATCCAGGTTCGTCTGCAGGTCTGTACGCACTTATATACATTCTCTCTCTATATGTGTGTAAAACCAGCAGAAAGCACGAGCAGCTGTGTTTATGTTCATGCATGATAAGCAGTGACAGACTCCGAGAGGTCGATCAACACGGAACGTGACTCTGCAGTTGTGCGTCTGTATTGGATACTCCCTAACTTTAGCTACATATGCTGGAGTATACACGGCAGCACTGTACTCAGATTTGAAATATTGGCTGTCGAGAGAGTTCGGTGAGTTTTGCATGTGCTGGGTGCAATATGTCAGCTTTGCGAATGAACTCGTTCGTTGGTAATTGGGCCTATAGGCCGCTACACCCAACAGTGTAACGTCGTCGAATGCTAGTAGAAGCCAACGGATGGCAGAAGGTTTATATATTTCAAGTCACGTATGGGTACACAGTATGTTCGAAATATTCGGCAAACGGAATTTGTAGGTACTGGTATTACTATTTAAATATTGGTTTGCGCGTTGTGAGTACGTGCGCGAAGTCTTCACACGCAGCACGACCCTCCAGAGCTTCTGTACTCATTTAACCGCCTGCTGTTAACTGTTATCCAATCGTGCTGTTCAGTATCAGACAAAGTGAAAGATTATCAGGATCACCGCTGCATCGCGAAGGAGCAGAGTCTGCATATATTCGCGGTGCCCCCCCTCCGGAGAAAGCAGGCGGCCATATCTGGCAGCGAAACATGACAGCAGACTGCCTGCACAAAAGAACGTTGTCAAAATTTGTGCTGGAGATGCATTCACTCACTGGTGTCTGCCTACGGAAAATGCTAGGCTGGAGGTGACGTACGAGTCGAAGATTTGGAGTTGTACCACGTCATTGCTGGTGGTAAAAAGATAGTATCCGTTAATGTGGTATGTGATTTTTCAGCGGCGGGAGACACGTTTTTTTTTACATTTGTTTCATCAAGATGTGCGTGGTTAGCTCGCTGTATTTGGTTCAGAGACTTGGTTTTTTGAGTACACATTCAACTGCGTAAAGGAGATTCCCGCGTCTTAATTTTTCCACCGTCCCAGGACTTGCCCCAGTAAAATGGCGCTATGAGCGTTTTGAAGCTCAGTCGAGAAACCTGTAACAGAGGCACGCTACCCTTGACTGTCAGATTGATTGGCTTATCATATTTTCCTATGTCCCGCGATCTGTTTGGTGGACTTACAGTGTTCCCTGAAGACTGTGTGACTGAGTGAGAGGCATGTAACTCTCGTGACTATCTTGCGATTCATCCAAGAAAGTAGGCGCGTATTATTATGAGACGCCGACCTGAAACAGCGTCTATAAATCTCGCCACTGGTTGTGAAAGGGTTCTGTGCCACGTTCCGCCCGTTGACAATGCTGTAGCGCGGAATTTGAGAGTGAGATTCTCCGTGCTCGTGGTTTACGTGGTTGTCCTGTAATGAAGCAGCTTTAGTTGCATTTTGTGGCCTGCGGATAACAACGTCCGTTAATCGTTAGGTTGACTTGGAGGATGTGTGCCCCGTGTTGTTCTGTGTTGAAGTGCACTGATGGTCGTGTGTTCGCGCCGACGCACACGTGGAAGCAAGATTTTGGCGAAGCTTGCGAAGACTGCACAAGTCTTTTTTTGTGGGGAGACGGGAAACCTCGAAGATGGTGCACCGAGCGGGAGTAGTTCTTTCGCCAGCGACCAGTGTGGTACTAACCGCGACCGTCTTCCGTCTTTTTCCAAATTTCCTCCACTGATATACAGGGGCGTCTTCTGTACAGAAGAATCATGCGTGAGCCCAGCAACTTCACACTCGAATTTTCTTTTCCATTTTTCACCACCACAAAAAAGAAGATACTCAAGTGTGTTAGTACCTTCAGTTTAGGTGATGCCAGGGAGAATACCAGGAAAGCAAATTTTATCTTGTGTCGGTCACAATCGTCATAGTACCGAAGCCGATAAAAACACTGCCAGAGAAAAACCTTCTTAATCCGTTGCGTTGTATCGCAGTAAAATCAAAGATGCCAAGACCAATCATATTACTGGATAGTGCAGCAAAAAGATACGTGGTAATTTCACAAAAGCATTTCTCACATCCTCGCTCCTCGCCTATCTACCGCTTGATCTTGATGTTTGGGACACTGCTGAAAAGCTGAGCCTCCTCCAGCACTACAACGTACTGAGAAGACGATAATTGTGAATGCTTCTGCCATCGTTTTCTGTGTGAAACCACCTGGCAGTCTCTGTCTCATCAAAACAGCAACTCCACTAGCAGATTTGCTACCTTGTAGCTAGTCGACGGTGACACTTTTGTGGAGAACTGCCACTACTGTAGAGGTAAGTCATTATTCGTAGCTTAGGGCTTCGAAAGGTCTTCTCTTCAGGTCGAAGCCAAAATGTCTTGGATGAGCTTCCAGTGAAGAGGAATTTACTTGCTTACACACTCTCTCCAATTCTAAAAGTTACTGGTCTGAGAGTGGCTACAAACTTGTCCACACTTGTACCCTATACGCATACGCAGCCGTATATTCGCACAATGCGGATGAGCTTTCGCAGTGAGCAACACGCACAAAGAAGGAAGCACTACCGCGCCGAAACCCAGCAGTCAGTTGGGAGGTCGTTTTCGTACTCCAAAAGGTTGAACCCCTTTCCTCTGACTGCCGGAAGGCAGCTACGTCGAAAGGTAGCCGCGAGCAAAAGCCGGGAGACATACTTATATCGGGACGGTTTCCCAGGCAGTGAGGGGTGTGTAAATGGAATGGTGCTAGACAAGTGGGCTCTCCCGTTTATGGTGCGCAGGTAAAAAGAGTCAGAAAAGAGTTGAAGCAGACCTAGCTGGTAAGTGACTTGCAACCCAGATGTGACAGGCGTATGTATTTTTGTTGCCGTTTCTTCGTACTGTGGCAGCGGTCACCTGACTAAAGCGCTGAGTGGCCTCACCCATACACTCGTGGGCATTCGACTGCGCCTAACGCTAGACGTTCCTTCGCAAAGTTTACTTTGTCGTAACGCGAAGTGTCAAGGAAACACTTTCTCAGGACCCTCTTTTCATAGACTTGTACTGGGGATGTTTTCGGATGGAGAGGGGGAAAACTCTCTACGAAATTCTAACACGACAGGAGCGGACGAGGTAAACGCGCATGAGGTCTGTTCGTACGCCGGACGTGAATAGTAGATGAACTGCTCTACCAGACCTGCGTTCGATGTTACAGTTCCATGGGGTTGACATTCTTGCGTATCATGGGCCCTGGTAGTGATTCGAAAAATTATAACTAGTTAGAGCTAAACCAGACTGTGTACCCTCACGTGCGTATGTATATGGTGCTCCCATAGATGCAGGCGAAATTCTAGCGGTTTGGGATAAGTTCGTCAGGAGGGGGTCGGAAAGCAAACGCCCACAAGATGTTGTTTGAAGCTTTGTTGAGAACGTCAGTACTCGACATCCTGGGCACCCTACAGCGTGTCTGGCGAACGTTTGTGTGTCGAACCCGTGGAAGTGCGGCATCAGTATCGTCCCGCACCCTCGGTGGTTTATGTACTACGACCATGGTCGTCTTCACAGCACACGCAACCTTATTTTTCATTCACAGAACTGCGGTACCAGTGAAGAAGGATACACTATTGTGCTGGTGTCTGTAGTTGAAACTGTTCCGTTATGCAACGGCAGCAGTGAGCCTCATGGAGTTGCAAAGAATGCACAGCTGAGACACTGGGCACCTTCACTGCATGCCGCAGCTTCACCGTGGCTTTCTCGTTTAGACCTGGGAGTATAAAGGCCTCGCAGCGATAGAGGTAAAAGCGTAGGTCTGTCTCCCTGATACGCTTTGAACACTAGCCGCCCTCATCTTCCACAAAAGAACGATTCCCTCCTTCCCCGTAATTCCACCAGGTTTGAATCCTCCGTCTCGCCGCGTACGTCTGCAAATCTGTGGCATATCACGGGCGCTGTGTCAAGCTTGGCTGACAGCTGAGAAGCTGAGTCTATTACGACAGGGTAAGCCTTGGCACCAGTGAACTGGCGCGCACCGGTGTCTGCTTCCACACCTTGGCGCACACGCACACATAACAAACGGAACACCTGGGAACTTCTGGGCTCGGTTCAGTGTTCTAGCGCCATAACTCAAGTGCCTTTCCTCGGTAAAAGTTGTCCAGCTGATATACTATGGAGGACAGCAGTCACTACGCCCATTGGCCAACTGTATGTGCTGGTACCGTCCTATGTCAAAACAGATCATGTAACGCGAGTCTTTCGCGGGCAAGAAACAGGCTTGTCTGTCTGCTCATCTGAAGATCGTGGGCAGAGTGCTACTACGGGATGAGTCACACGTACAACGTAATTGAGAGTAGATTAATCCACAGATTAGAATAGCTTTTTACATCCAGGTACGAGGAGGAAGGAGAGGTAAAGGTTGCTGCTGCGGTGCGAAGGACCATACTTTTTGTCAAAGTGACTAGACCCGTTTACCAGAGCCACACGTGGGTGCCACTGGTATCGTTTTGGAGGCGTATTTTCACCGCCTGCACCCCTTCCACCTGTTTCTACTGTCAATAAAAGCGCGTGCGTGGATCAGTTTGGATACATCGTATTCCACCACGCGCAGACCACGAAAAGCTAGCGTGCGTGACATATCCGTGTTGGCCGAAATTGCTGACAAGAGGAAGTTAGATGGGGAGTTCCAATGATTGTTGGAGTGAAATCTGAGTTCTACTTACGCCGCCAAACACCGAAGTACAGCAACAAGTTGTACGGCGGAATACCAGAGAGGAGTCGACAGAGGTCAAGGAAACAATTTCTCTTTTGGACTCTTGCAGAACTCGGATACACCCGACCGGGACAGATGCGTACCACACATGCTGTGCGCACGCATATCCACACGGAGGGCTCCATGCGGGTAAGTTCTTGTACATTAGTGCTATCAAACGTTCTTGTATAGTTAACCGAGAAAGGAACCTGCTCACTGTATCGAAGGTGCTTTTCCTTCTGTATGGATGGCACAATTTATCTCTGTGAAAAGAAGCGTCACTTCGTGAGGGTCCCCCCGTGCATGTGGGCGGACCAAGCACCTGGCGAACAGTCGCCGTCATTTGCTAGGGAAAAGTGGCCACAAACGGAAAAGCAACTGCGGCACACCGCATGCTCAAACACAAGGAAAGATGTATGCAGTCGCGGGGCAGTTGCCTTGCGGGTGTCTGCTTGTCGTGTCCATAGTCTTCCGCCACGCCAGCGTTGCGTCGTGCAGTTTGAGAGCTGTTGCAGTTCTAATCGACAAAGTAGTTTTGGTTTACATGAGTGCAATTTACATGCAGGTCAACTGAAATGTGACGCGTCAGGGACACGTAACAGCGTGCCGCGTTTGGACAAGTTCGATCTTGTCGGCGAGCTGTCGCAGAGTAAGAGCGCAGCAGAATTTCTGCACCCGTTCGTTTGTTTACCTTGTGGGCTTGCTTGTTAGAGTAGATAACACGCTGCGTAATCATCGTTGCTCAGGTATCCTTTGTCAACAGCGGAAACTCTGTTATTCTACTGGAGGACCACCACCAGCTCAATAGTCCTCTACCTCTGGCCTGCATACCAGTGTAGCTCATCAGTGGCAGCAGAGCAAACCCAGAGGACTGCATTTTGCCTGCATAAATGATATATCATCGATATGCCTGGACCTGCATTAACCTGAACCCATTCGAATTTCACTCGAAACTACGAGAGTGGGCAGTAACATAGTTGTCGCGCGTTAGAGCAGCCTCATTTACACGAGTGACGCAGTTTTCCTAAAAGACGCGTTGTGAGATAAGTGATCGGCTGCAGGGCTGTCGTGGCGGATGCGCAGCAGTCCAGTCGGTCTGCGCAACAGTCGCTACTTGACGAGCTTTACTCGTTCTGGACGACCTTCGTGCGTGCGATGTACGAGCGTCCTCATGTATCCGAAATTTCGCTGCGTTCGTATTCAGAGGGAAGAGCACACGTTGAATAAAGAGGAGCTCTCCACTGTGCAGTAGTTCTACGGGAGGCGCACACACCTTCAAACGTGCCAGACACTGTTGCCGGAGTTCAGAGCGTGACTGCAGTACCTAATAATGAGCAGTACATATGAAGTGTGTATCGTGCTAGAGTCTACCCAGAGAAAACCTGCGCAAATGCATAATTACGCTTGCGAATGAGTGTAGTTACGTCGGCTTCGGAGCAGTTGCATTCAATGGCAAGAAGGCAACGAACACAGATGGCAGAAGACGGACGTGCCTCTGGCGCCCCGCTGGTGGACTCTGGTACGCAGAGGGTGTATGGACTCTTACGGGGTTTCGACGCCATATACCAGCTTGAGAAACCTCACGTAACTGTCGGGCGCCACGAAAAAAACGACATTTGTCTTCAGAATTCAAAAAGAGTGTCGAGAGTTCACGCCGCCCTTGTGTTCCTCGTCGGACACCCACGCAAGGAACGTCAATTACAAAGCGCAGGTGCGATTCACGATATAGTTTGGAACGGCACTGACAATACACTTAATACTGTTGTGGAAGCTCGGCCACTGCGTCGAACTTCCGCCCAGGTCAAAATGATACCGTACTCTTTTGGGTACAGCGGAGCTGCTTTGCACGCCCTGAAAATACGACACGATAACCACAAGGCGTCTATATTTGTGTGGCTGCACTTCGATTGGAGTCTCTTGCAACGGCTTCACAGAACTGAGCATCCTGCACCAGCGTCTCACTGAACCTCAAGCGTTGTCGGGGGCGCACGAGTGGATATCTATCAGAGCAGCCGGATTCTTCAGGTTCCCGCGGCCATAAGAGGCTGACTAGGCATGTCAGTTTTCAGCAAATACTATTTCCTTTACTCGTTGTGTGCATGTGCTTGTGTGCAGGCATCAATGGAAGGATCGGAAGAAGGCGGGGGTCGACGGCAGGCTGGTGGCATGCAGTACATGAGGAGAATCACTGCTACGAGACAATCAAAGCCCCACGTACAAAGCCGCAAATCATTGATCTAAACTCTACCAACGGTAAGGAGTTCACAAGAACTTGGGGGTCATTGCAATGGTAGTCGTGTTACGCCCAACAGGTAGCTAGAAAAATCCTCCGTACTTGTACGCCATTGGGAGCTATTACCTGGTGTGAGTTTGTCTCCTCGTCTACGTTGAGGAAATCTCTGCTCAAGTTAATGCCTACGCGGAAGGGCGTATAGAGTGTAGAGTCAAGAAATCCGGAGAACAGGATGATCGTCTCTTACGACGTTGCGGTACTACTCACGCTAAACACACAAGCGCGGGCACGTAGAGCGGCGGTGAAGCAGGTGATCTGCACCCCACCTGAACAAAAATAAATGCAGTTTTGGCCCAAACTGCCGGATAGACTTCTCAAGTTTGTCTTGGCGACTGCATTGAGTTGTATGCGTACTTCTGGATGTTCGTAACAACTTTGTGTATGGAAATGATGAGCTTACAGTTCGGCACACGCGTGGTCCCGGTGACTCCACATCTGCAGGTGAAACCTTGGACGTGATACGTAGTAGACAAGTGTGCTTGCGGAAGTGTTCCGGAACGCCTGGGCTTGCTTCGTGCACAGAGTAGACAGAATAGACTTTATATACAGAGAACCATGTGTATTCACATCTCGTGCCGGAAACTTACGCTTTGTCGTTTCACAGCCACGTGCTGTTTTGTGCAGGGACGATTCTAAATGGACGTCGTTTGCTTCCTCAAAAAGCGTATGATCTTTGCCATGGAGACGATATCTGTTTTGGAGCAGGCGGTAAGAGTACTGGAACGAGCTTCATTCCTTTGAAATTGCTGACACTTTAAGTGCGAAACCGCCACCAAGGTTGTGCCACTTCTGTATGTACGCGAACATTTTCGAAAACTTGGCGGACGCTTTACTGAAGACGCAGAGCTTAGCATGCGCAGTCTTGACCAACAACACCGGACTGTTCGCAATAAATGTGACAGAGTAGGCAGCTGAGCATGTACATTCTGATGCATCTTACTTCGGAAGGTCATTGTACACAATGAGCGAACGACTGTAGTCTACGTCAGTGGACGATTCAGTCGCAATCTCCGTAGTTCGGTTGGCCGCTTCAGCACTTCGTTTTTGTGAAAATCGCGTTCTCAGCATTGCACAGCAGTATCCGTCGGCAAGGTGCTTTAGGCCCGGGCAAGCCGCGGTGATGCTTAACGCCTGCGGATATCCACCTGAGTGGATGATTTGTGCAGACTGGTACTTCCGGATGTGGATATACAGTGCACTGCCTTCTGTCACAATTGACAGGCAGGGTCTGCAAAGACAGTTCACCTTCCACCCGTGTAATTGAAGCGATCGAAAGGAATGATACGTGCTACGATATAGAGCAGAAATATACTTTTCCGCATTGAAACACTTCACGTGGAGAAATTTCGAGTCAACCCACCCAGAGCTCCCCACGTATAGGGGAGGTGTCATTTTGCTAAATCAGCGTTATGCTCTGTGCCACCTCGTCCATTCGAACTTGTTCTGCGCATAAAAAAAAAGCCACACTGTCAGGCTGTACGCTGTCTTCTGCGTCCAGGTAGCAGCGAGGGAACCGGCACACATTTTCGATTCGAAAAATGCGAAGAGGAAGCGACGGAAGGCCTCCAACAATCTCGATCAATCGACGCTCGGCAGCTGAGACGTGAGCTCAGAAGCAAATCTAGTGTGTCTGAGGTAAACATTCAAACTGCGCATCAGTGAGTTTACCTGTGACTCCGCATTGCTGCTTCAGACCATTTAGCTGCGTAGATGTATAGATTTCTCATACGCGTTATGAGATGTTGATGGACGAATGTGCCTCAAAGCGCAACCCGATATGAAGTCAGCGTTGCGTGTACTTGCACAAGTTTGGCCCTCACACGGTGTGCTACGAGGGGCGGCAGGTTCTCACAGGTGAAGCTTTACGTGTTGGCTATAACGCGCACGTACGTGCATGGTTACGTCGTTTAGTTTTTTCCTGCGTGCCGGAACGTAGACACGCGTCCCTCAAGGAGAAGGAGAGAAGTCTACATGTGTGCGAGGGCCGAGCGTAAAAGAATTCGTGGATTCACACACGTGTGCCCGTGCTGTCTGCGCTCGAGTGTTTTGATTTAATTGGTGAGGGTGGATTTTTGGCAGTCCCCACGTCTTCACTTTAAGCTCACAAACGTCGCTTCACGTAAATTCTCACCCAGGTATAATACGAAGTGGCAAAAGCTTGCTCTCGAAGAGATCGCGTGATCTTTTGTGGACTGTCCCTCTCTTGAGGGACGTGTGTATCACGACTTAGTCACAACGAAAGAGTCTTGTACTTGCGACCTGACTGACCTTCTTTCCTTGCAGAATCATGTCTCGTGACTGCTGTGTGCTGCGTGCCGTGACCTGGGTCATCTGTACATGTATCTCTATCTACGTGAAGAGAGAGGGGCGAAGAGAGAGAGTACTGTTCTGTTAAAGTGTTCACTCTTTCGCTTATTTCACATTGCACGCATAACGGGCTACACAAGCTCGCCTAGAGTGTGTCGCTCCCTTCGGCTTCGTCTCCCTGATTTATAAGTACACGCCGGCAGGACTAACCACTTTTCTTCTCTGTTTCCTCGCTAATTCGCCACATCTTCAAATGCCTTCTACTCATTTCTTTTATGTGTTTTCATGTCCCGCACGTGCTCCTTCTGCGCACTATTTTCTCGTTACACGCTGCCTCCTTCCGTTATCAGCTGGGGATCTCCGCTTTTTTCTTGGATCCAGGGCTCTTCGGCTGAGCGATACGACGAAATTTACACTGGACAAGTGGCCCCTACTGCCTTGAATGAGTCCTTCGCTTCAGTGCCTGCAGAAGCACCAGCTCCAACAGCAGCCACATCATCCGCAACAGCAGTGAATTCTTTTCCAGATCCATTTGTAAGGGCGCTTTCCGCCGTGTGCGAAGCAACAGCGACAGTTGGTGTCAGTGCCTGTTGCAAAAGGTCAAGATTATCGGCGCAGACGGACCCAGGAAACCCGCCTTCCGGGCTGTCTAGTGTGAAGGTCAAACAGTCAGCTGAGCCTTCTTCAACGGGCAGAATCATCTGTACTTCCGGAGAGGCCTTCGCTCGCCAAGATTTCTTCGTTTCAAAGAATGACGCGGATAAGAAGCCGGCTGTGTCAGATGCGGCTGACACTGGAGAGACGGGTAGGGGTCTGTAACGACAAAAGGAGGCGTATTCTGCTATTCTGTGCACTACTGAAAGGGAACCGAACATGTATCTCATCATTGCACGACCCGTCAGCAGCGTTGTCCATTTTGGAGCATTGCCACAGAAGAACGGCATCCACGACGCCATACGAAATCACAATACCGTTAGCATTCCGCCAGTCATCCACTTTGCTTGTCTTCGTGAATTTTGGTTTTTTACTAGCAATAGCGTTTGTGATGCAAGTCGTTACTGGTATTACCTCAGGATCCTGTACGTGTAAGCGTTTGCTTCAGCAGTGCTCGCTCGAAGTAACAGATGGAGGCTTTTGGGGACATCAAGCGTCCATCAGCACACACGACGCCCGCGGTCACGTATGTGGAGCTTCCTCTCTCGCTCGAACGCATGAATGGATAGGACGCTTAACGCAGAGAAGCGAGGTCGCACCCGCACGTATAACCGAACACACGTAGAGCGGAATCTACCTCTTGGCTCTGCGCATGTATGTCCTGTATGATTGCCACTTGACCGCATAAACTGGGGGAGCCGACAGCAATAATGCTTTTAAAAGAACCCCTAGTGTTTTAACATATCAGGTGCGGTGCGACTTCACGCCTTGCCGAGATACGCTAGCCGGCGACTCCCGTGCCACCGAGTTATGAGGATCAGCTTACTTCACGCAGCACACGTTTGAAAGGCACACGTAGCTATCAGACTCGAGAAAGATGGGCAACTGCTTCGGCTTTTAATGCATAACAGCGCCAGATGAAGCTGTGTATGAATCAGCTAGACCGTGTTCACATCTGCAGAGAACGGGAGGACAGCAGCAGTGCGCCGGTCTGTTTATCTACACGGGTAGCCTTCACGGATAGCTTTGGTCGTTAGCAAAGTTCATTGTGCTGTGGTAGCACACATGTGATCTACACTAGTAAGTTTGGCTCTCACGGTAATTGAGGTGGGGGTGGCGCTGTTGCAGTCTGAATATTGTTAGTGATCTTTCACAGAATATTACGACTTTTACGACTGCAGCGGTGCCGGACGATGAGGCAGTGACTGGTACATACGTGTGTATGCAGATTTAAATGGACAGTGGTGGGGCGCCCCTCTAGGAATCGTATCGAGGCGTCAAAACTGAACACTAACCTGAACTCTTCACAGATTGTAGCACCTTACAGAATGTGCGTGTGGCCCCTGGCGCCCTTACATTACGAGCACGTATCATAACGTGTTCTTTGCGACTCGTTCCTTTGAACAGTTACCAATGCAAGGAAGTCAGTTCAGAACGCTGACCCCTCTGCAACTGCTGGCCACCGCGCGAGTCGGAAGGAAAGCGAATGTTTAAGTCGGAAAGAACGCAAATCTTATACCACCGAAAGTGGGTGCAAGTGCAACAAGGCCAGAAATACGAGGATAAGGAGAACAAGGGATGGAAGCAAAAACGGAACTCGCCGCCACGGAAGTTTCATCATCAACAGCAGCAGCGAGAGCGGCAGGACCAGTGCGGGCAGGAATTGCGGCTTCGGGGGGAAAATGCGGAAAGGGACTTGGAGCGGGACGAGATGTTGTGAAGCAGCCCGACCTGGGAACTGTGCAAACAGGCGGACGTCACTCCGGCGACTGACCCCGCGCAGGAAGGAATGTACCTGTGAGCATTCTTCTCCAAGGCTGGACACCTGTTTTGCCGTAACATTTCCAGGAAGATACAGCAGGATCACCTCTACGGCTACCAGGGCATCGCTCACTGAAGCAGCCAAAGCGGCAAGCCAGGCATCTGCTGGGCACTGTAAGGAAGAAGAAGCCCTATCCCTTTTGCTGCAGCAGAGCCGCAGGTTTCCTCTAGCCCTCCTTACTTATCTTCACTCGTTGGAAACTGATATGGGTGAAACGTGTTCCGTGTGCGACTTTGGTGAGCTTCGTCGCTTCAGAGCACTTCATCATAGAGGAGCTTTTACTCCCGTCTTCCGAAAACGAAGCAGCACCAGCTGAATCCCCTACAGCGTGAAGACTGTCTTCCTCATCAGCATCACGAGCAGCAGTTCGTGCAGCAGGGGGTACAACAGCAGCACCTGCAACAGCAGACGCAGCAGCCTCGGCAAGTACGGCGCCACACGTAGACGGAGACGAGCAACTAGCGTTGAATTACCACGGCCGACAACAATAGAGGCAGCGCCAACATGAACGGCAACTCGGGCGCGTGGAGCAGAAGGTGCCTCTTGTTACGAGTTCCAGGCACCCACCTAGTATCAACGCGTTAGGAGGTTAGTTTTTGCAATGCGCTCCCCATTTGTACCCCTCCAGCAATAGTGTTCACCTTTTCGTCAAGGCACATGCAGAGGCAAGCAGATGTACACAACCTTTATTGGCTTTTCTTCAGGCAAAACCGGGCCGCCGCGTCGGCGTTTTCAACAAGATCTCTCCTAAAAGTTACTTTAAAGTGTCGCAGTTGTTGTTGTCTGGAATGCCAACCGCCTGACGGGGCTCACGTCGTCCTCTACGGCACTATGGCGGCTGGTTACTCCGATTGGACAGTGAGCACCTACCTTCACCGACCTGCAATAGGCACTTAGAGGGCTTGCCAACGAGCAATACTCGCTGCAGACCAGCACCACCAACCAGTGCTTTACTGTCTTCGTCATTGTCTTTGTCACATGCAACGACGCATGAAACAGCCACAGCAGCTGGCGCTGCTACTTTAATGCACCTGCTGCAGCAGCGGCACTGGTCTCCTCGGTCCTACCGCGTTGGACGACCTTTCCTCCTTTACATGGAAAATGGGAACCATGCAAAATACCTACATAAGGTGCACCTGCTGGAGCCCATGCTGAGGATGGAGAGCGCTCTTCATGTCCCACACGTATCCTTCACGTTGCACTATCTCGAGGTGCGGTCCAATGTGCACAAAAGCGAATATACGAACAATACACAGGACCAATTAACGCCATTCTCAAGAATCGTATGAATGCTCCCGGATCTGATGCAACAGTCTTGATCATCAGGACTGTTCAGTGCGACAGATGTTGCGTCCTCCTACACAACCGCCAAACATCATCATGTGCCGTAGGCGCTGCTGGTGTATGCGCGCTTCGGTGTGTATTGAGGAAAGGCGAAAGCACTCCCTTTTCAGCTGGGCGTCCTTTGCCTGGAACTGTTGTTCAAGCGTCAGAAGAGAAATACCCTGCGTGAGTATGATGACCCTGCACCCAAATCACTGCAAGTGATTCCGCGAACAGCTGATGTAGCAGTGTCCGCGGCGGTAGGACGGACAACAACAAGGGCACTACTGCTGGTAATTGCAGCACAAGAATGATTGACAGATGGCAGGCTACCGTTGCTCACGGTTCGCAACTGTAGCATCCTCACGTCAGGCGCGTCACGTTAATACGCTTAACTATTGATTTGTTGTCTTGTTTGAGTATTCTTTTCTGCTGCGTTCAAAGCCAGTACCCGTGACTGCGCGAGCACCCGAAACACATGCCTACTAAACGCGAACGGTGGATAGCAAAACTGCTTCTTCTGCCTTCGCTCGGCCACTGTTATCTCTTGAGTGCGTTGACGTCCCCAAATCTTCCTGATGTAACGGTGGGTGCATACGTGTTCACTCTACTGCTGTATACGGTGCAGCTGTTGTTTCGACCGATCCGCATGTAGACTTCGATTGAAACTATCCACCCCAGCCTTATTCTGGTGCCTCTATTGTCAGCGTGCTATTTTGCATACCGCAGCAGTCCCTATGTGCCAACGTGATTTTCACGCTGCTGTTCTTATCATATGCATGTGTACATGGGCGTGTATGTATTCGGATATTAGACACCCGTCACGCCTCTGCCCCACGGCTAGTTTTTTAGACTTGCAGGTGTACTTGTGTGTGTGTGCGTGTGTGTGTGTGTGTGTGTTTGGATATTAGATCACACGTTACGCCTATATCCCACGACTTGTTTTTCAGGCTTGGGCTGCCTGTCAGTCTGAGAGGACACTGTGCCTTGTTTTTGATGTCCCCTCTCAGGTGGGGCAGGAAGGCGTTCTGTGACTTCCCGTGCTGAGAGTACGGAAACTCCACATCAGATCCGCTCGTCACAGGCTGGACGGTCGACGTCTCACAGAAAAAATGGAACAGCGCCCTTGGGGTGGGGACATAGCTGTTAGGGGCCATGAACCACTAGAAGAGAGAGCACAAGTCCAATTTCGAAACAACGAGGGGACAGCTGCTCGAGATCGGGACAGCGCAGCCTTTCGCTGTACTATGAACGACCGGCAGACAACGTGGTGCGCACGCGTCATCTTTTGGTGAGGGTGTCAGAAGAAGCCAGATGAACAGCAGGAGCAATGAGACCCGCCTGAAGAGCTGCAGCAGAATGAGGGCGCACAATCCTGTCATCGTACACTCGAATCTTAGGGCGCACACGGAGCATATCTTGCGCAGTTGTGCGAAACGGTTTTCCTGTTGTAGGATAACACTTCTACATCGGGACGAACACTCGTCCAAGCAGCTCCGAGTGCACCCAACAGGAACTTTCTCCATGACTGTGGTTCCGAGAATACCACATGGCGGAGACGCCAGTGACGTAAACGACAAGCGCACTGACGCAGTGTACAGAACAACGAGTGCTACAACGTAAACATATGCACTTCTGGAAAGTGGTGCACGCATGACTCCTAAAGCGAGAACCTGCAGAAGAAACACCGAAGAAAGTACCACCGTACCGATACTTCTGGCTCTCACGTGTTGACGTCCCACTTCCGTCGGCACCAGTTTCTACGTTCAGGTAGAGCCGAAGGTGTACGAAGAGCGAAGGATGGCATCCTGCAGAGCCTTCTAGTAAATGTACTACAGCGTACCATCCATTGAGCTTTCTTAAATAGTACTACAGCGTACCATCCATTGAGGTTCCTCGACGCCGCAGTGACTGTTGCAGCAGTAACAACAGAACTACCGGCAGCGCCACCCGCAACGGCCGCAGAATCGGCGGCAGCAGCAATTGAAGTAGTATAGGATGTGACAAGCATAGGAAAGTGCTGGCGGCAAAGCGCTCTGAAGGCAGGCGCACTCTTCCGGTCAGGCAATTCGAAAGTCTCCCCGGAAACTCACAAGCGGGTACTCAGTAGTGACTTCAGCAGCAGTAGCAGCACTGGCAGATGGCGCAGGTCGGGAACCCACCCGCGTAGCAGCAGCAAGGCGCGCCAGTCTACGAGCGCAGGGCTCCTGGAAGGAAGGCGTCGCGTACGATATATCCAGCATGCCTCAATAGGAGGAACTTCTCTGTCCCAGCGGATGCTCACGGCGCAGCAGTACAAAGAAGTTACCATACGCGGACTTCACCAAGCAGCAGTTGTTCCGTGAGCGACCCAGCAATCTACGATACCGGGACAAATGCTGATCAATCGTCTAACCGTGAAGCAGTGTCTGGCACAACAGCACCATCCTACACGACGCTAGAAGACGCTGCAGCGGCGCCTGTCGCTACAGCGTGCCGAGGACCAGTCACAACTGCGTCAGGGACAGCTGCTCTATTGCTAGCGACGTCAGTTAGTGCACCCACAGTGTCAGTACCGCCGTAGCGTTTGGCGCCGCATCACGAGCAGAAACGGTGGTATCATCTTCAGCCCCTGGAGCACACGGAGGCCGCCTACCTCCGCAGAGAATACGAAGTACTGTGCAACAGTACACCACCGAAGTTAGGGGAACACATAGGCTCTCCATGCATGAAAAGAAAAAAGGGATTATGTGGGAGATTCACACCAGGTCTGGTACACTAGACACAGGTCTGCCGCGATTGTGTTTCGAGCGCATAAAACTGCGGTAGCAGCGTAAGGCATCAGCAGGCGACAGCCACAACTCACGAGGGAACTGCAGATCTTTTTCGGGACCTTCTTCTGCTCTGCCCCCCTCCTCCGTAGGCGATGATCTTTCTTCTTTAGAGACGGGTTTTTTTCTCCTGGGTGCATGTCTCTCTGGATTTTCATTTGCACGTTCGGAGTCTACACGTCTACAGTGACTTAAGTATGGTCAGAAACCTTCCTTTATGGTGAAGACTTCGTGCGTACGGAGGTGCCAAGGCAGCAGCGGCACAAGGGCAGCCTGCTGTTTTTACTACATATCACGCGCATGAATTCGTGTACACGCGCGTATTTGTTGGTAACTCCGAAGCATGTATAACCACCAAGTAAAACCTTGGGACACACTGTGTCACTGCAACCCAAAAGGTTCCGCTTTGTAAGTAGGGCAGCGGAAATATTCAGGAAGAAGCAGGTACGAAGGCGCAAAACTGAAGCCTATTTCGTCGCGGAACGCTTTCTACGTAGCTTTTGTGCTTTCTTTTCCGGTTCAGCGGCAAACCACACTCGCACAGAAACCCACACATACCCTCACGCATCCACGTTACACAAAGAGAACGCACAAGTACACATTGGCTCACGCTGATATCGCGGTAGGGGATCGTGGCTCCATCTGCAGTACGCGGTCACTCCGTTCATAGTAGTTGATGGCATGGTAGTCAGAGCAGGAGTAACGCTTATGCATGCCGACCTAATTTGCGCGGAAGCTACTCCATGCGCCCCTGAGAACGAAGGGGTACTGCTGTCTGCTTGTAGTACAGCTCAACTGTGCAAGAGCAGGAACTGCTGTTATTTGTCGGTTCTTTTGTTAGTGTGATAAGACACCCAACGACGGTCTCGCTGCACACGCGTGCCAGTTAGGCGCCCAGATGGCACTGGTCTGCTGACGTGCTACTGCAGTTGCTGTGCTGAACTTGCTTGCGGTGCGGGGAGTGTAGCGCCACTGGTCCGCATGTATTCCTTTACTTCAGCAGGATTAAAGTTTCACCTCGTCGTGTTACATGAACAACAGACTCCGCTGCTGAAAAAGCGTCCCTGCTCTGGCAAACAGCAGCATTATTGCACATACTCTCATGACGCCACGGTGCATCCATTCTCTTGAGTGAAGCCTTTACAACAAAAGAGACACGACAGTAATGAATCGGCGCTGCGTACTGCTCGAATGTGCAGGCTTACACTGGTGCATTTTATCCGTGTTCTACACTGCTTCGGTACAACCGGTTACTTTCTGGTTTGCGAACGACAAGTGCGTGAGGAGTTCGCGCCGGATGCGGTCGAAAGCGCTCGGGCGTGTGGCAACAGAAGCAGTGGCTGTGACAGCCACCTTCGTGAACGTTAGTTTGTAGGCAATATCGACACGCAAAAACGGTAAAGCCAAATCCGTACGTATGTTCTGAGGTCTGCCAAGTTGTGTTCTACGTATTCTTAACAGCTTGCAACCAGGCCGTCTCTAGTCGCACGGGTTCATAATTTTAAGTGCGTGCCAACATGTATTCTGATTGTGACGAAACACCGACGTGCAGTCAGGACGCTTCGACGTACACTTTCATAGAATGGCCTGAGGAAGGAACGTGGTGATCCTAGTCCGCCCACCCTAACCTACGTCTGTTGTTGCTAGCGCTTTCCTTCCTGATTCTTCCTCGTTTTCTTTTGAGACTCCACCTGTTGCGCGTATCTGGTCTCTTCAGCGAGGGGGAGCCGTGGCTGGAGTCGTGGCCCGCTGGTGTGCTAGGTCCACCGGTTGCTCTTACTGTAATGGCACGTACAGCAAATGAGTTTACCCGGCAGCAGCAAGAACACACATCCATGTCGGGAAGCTGGCACACGTACCCTTGCACTTCCCAGGTATCAGGACAACATAGGGTGCGCGACACTCGCTGCACGTTGAGAAGAAACGGCTTTTACAAAAGTCGCAGTAAGACACGAACGAAAAGCCGTGCGTGGAGCAGGCAAAATAGCCAAGAGTGCGGCAGGATGTCTTGCCAGCTGTGTTCGTACAGAAGGTAGCAGAAGGCTCAGAACAGCCGCACAAGCAACAAAAACACCATCCGCAGAAGCAGCTGACAAAAATGCAGCACTTCGATCACAAGCAACAGCAGCATCAACTAATCACAGGCGACATAAAACTACTAAGAAGAGCCGTACATAGCAGTCCTACAAGTAGCCAAAAACCAACTTGCCCCGTGTCCAGGGAAAGGACGAGATGAACACAAGCGAATGTCCCAGCAGACAAATTCACAGCGTGCTCTCCGGGGAAGAAAGGACTTGAAGCGGCGACTCCGCAAGGGAGGGCGGCACAGCAACGACTGCGAATCCATAAGGGCCCCGGGTGCATACCACAGCGGCGGGACCAACAAGACCAAGACAACCCGTGTACCACTAACAACGAGTATATATGACCAGCAGTGAGCACCAATGCCCTTATGGCTGAAAGCCGCAGAGAGGGGTGAAGGGCTCTCCAGTAGCAGGGGAAGAGACACTTTGGCGGCAGCACGACTATGTGGCGCCTGCATATATCTACATAAATACACTCGTTTGTGCGCACCTGTTCACAAACTCATGTTAGATCTCCTTGTACAGATAAAAAAATACACTTTTCTGCATGTACATATATATATATGCATAAAAAGACACATAAGTACATCGGTGTAAAGAATCCCGAAAAGACATCAAATACAACGGAAGCACACGGTGACACGGCAAAATTACTGCCACGGGCCCCTTCAGCAAACCTCTCGTTCTCTAGCTGGTATGACAATCCTGTACCAATTCAGCAACGCCCCTCTTGAACAATACAGGAGATCTCAACGGGCATACCAACTGTGACCGCAGTAGCCCGTGGGGAAGTTGCTGGTTGGATTGGCGTACGGTCAGCGGTGAACGAATTTGAGTTTTCTTTAATGCTGCTGCGAAGAGGGGAGCAAAGACGCGGCCAGATCTTATTCAGGGGCTTCGTGGCGAGTCGCACGACCGCGTGCGCACACGCATCCTCTGTTACGGAGCCACACGGAAGACAAACGCATTCCGCCCTCCGCTCCTTCGTTTCAGTGTGTCTCCGCATATACACATTGCTGTGGAAGAGCTAATACGCACGCGCATGCACGTGTGCGTGGTGACGGCATGCACGCTACATATGACGTATCCACATACCCGTAAATAACGCGAATGGTAGCTCTGTTCGACCTGCACGTATTGCACAGTAGACTGCCGCCATGCAGCTGCCTCTAGAGTGCCAGAGCTTTTGCAGCCACCATCGGGACGGGCACCGCGACATATGATGCGGAGTGCTACCCGAAAAATTCACCGCCAACGCAGGGCCAGCATGCTCACAATGGAGCAGACCTCTTGCTGCTGCAGTCGAACCTGCAAAATGAAGGCGCCTGTCACCGTCTAGGTCCGACGGAGCGCAGCCGAGCGCAAACCCGTCCAATGTAATACTGCTCTTCCGAGAGCCACAGAATTTGCGATTGTGGGTTCTGTCTCGCTGCGGTTGACCCGATCTTCTTGCCGCGGTTCCTGTCTCAAGCCCTGAGGAACTGCGGCTGCACGTGTGTGTTGTTGACGCTGATCCTGCTGCACTGCCTACTACTGTTTATGCCTTACAAAAGGAGTACAGCGCGCGGGAGTAGCTGTTGTAGCTGGTGATGTTGCGTGTCTAGGGCTGCTAGCCATGTCGCGCAGTGACAGCGCCGTTCAAAGACGGGCAGCAGCTGCGTGTCGTACTGTCGCTGTCGCTGTCCATAGTCGGCTGTGCACGCGACAGTAACGAAGAAATCTGCTGCTGCAGCAGCTGCTGCAGGAAAAGCTGGAAGGGGCCATCGGAAGTCAAGCCCCTCACATTTACCGAAAGAAATATGGGCACGCTGAAGCGCTGCGCTGCAGCAGGCAGGCCACACGCATCAGTAACAACCTATCTGGATGAGCGACGGCGAAATAAAGGAAAAGCTGCAGCAGGCCGCCAACGGTAGCAACAGCACCGCATGTCGTACGCTGCGTTCAATGACACGAATTCGTGGACGCGAAGCGCGTGGAAAGGAAACGAACGAAAGCAGAAGCGAACTGAAGACGTCACGGGAAAAACCACATAAAAACCTGCCAAAAGAATCAATCTTAGCGCACCCCATCAAATCTTACGGACACGCAGCTACGAATTCCACAAATAGGTTGCTAGGAGGTCAACTGTATACCTTCAGTAACTCACACGTATACAACAGTTATCAATAAACCGCGTGGTCTCAGTCCGCAACAGCGCTGAGTACAGTACTCACAGCAGCCGCAGCTGGCAGATTTTGACACGAGTAACGCCTGCCGTGTACGTACTTCAACTCTCGCACGTCAGCAGCCCGAAAAAAACTATGTTCTGTACACGTAAATAATACCCCGAGTATACACGCAAGCCGACAAAATGTGCACGTCGGACAGGTTTTTGGGAGTCGACAGCGGGTGAGACGCTGGAGTGGCACTGGGGCTGCGGTAGGCTGACATTACGACATCAGTGATAATATTAGGAAGCGAATAAGTGAAACACAACAGGCCGTCTTATGCTGACCTTGGTACACGTAAACGCACACACACACACACACACACACACGCAATACAGGAACACAGAAACACATGAAAAGGAGGCCGCATGTCTCAAGACCGCAACGTTGAATAAATCTGACCAGCACAGAAACGCACGAAGACCTCCACCGGGACATTCGTGTTGTGTCAACCGCAAGAATACCACGGACACAAAACAAAACGATGCAGAAACTCACCAATGTTAAGAGTCCTTCAGGCAGTCTACACCACGAACAGGCAGGTGTGACAGGGGAGACAAACAATTTCAGACAGTCCGAACATGTGTGTACACGTATGTATGTATCTGTGTGTTTATACAGATGTCGCACAGATGAATAGGAAAGTATCTGCAAATACTCAGAGGGGGGTTACGTATATGCATGCACATCCATATATTCGAAAAGAAAGAACAATGTTTTTTTTCCATTACGGAGACTTAGCATACTATCGGTGAGGAGCAGCGGCGAAAATCAGCAGTGCGCCACATCCAGGTGACGCAGCTACAGCAACAAACAACAATGACAGCAGCAGGACCCGCAGCAGCACGGCCAGCGACATACAAGAGCAGCTGCAGCAACAACTTGGGCGAACCTGAGCAACGAAGCGTACAAGCAACCACAGCAATCAGAGAAAACAGCACCAACACCAGTCGAGATGTGTCACAGAAGTAGCAAGGTGCAATAACAGCCAAGCAACGGCAGCAACGACACCCGACGCAGCAAAGCAGCTAATCGGAGAGCATCCGCAGCAATGCTGGGCGGCATATAAACCCCAGCTGCACCGGGGCGCACACCAGTCACGGCGGTCAAAAGAGAGGAGCGGACAAAGCAGCAGTACACACACAGCAACTGCGTCACCAGAGTGGCCTAGACAGGGTAGCAAGATATACAGAGACAGCAGCAGCAGCACGGAGCCCAGTCAGCGAAGCACTGCAGCAGTCGCAAGAAAGCACGGCACCTATAGCAGCGACAAGAGGAAGCACAGCAACAGCAGCACGGCTGCTGACGCTGTCGTGGTGACGGTGGTGCACGTGAGCGGCACACTGCAAATCACGCCAACAGGCTAGTTCTGTTGATTCCTTCACATCCATCCACATATCCATCTATGCGGCGGAGAACGACAACACCACCATGAGCGACAGATCAGCCGCAAACAAGACAAACGAACGGAAACCGCGGCAGCTGGCCGGTGATACTAACAGAAAATCACTACGCACCTAATCTGCTAGCGACAGCTTTGGTGGGGCTGTCGACATAATCCGCAAACAACGTTGAAGCCACTGCTCCCTCTTCCCCGTTCCCCTGTAGTCGCAACACAAGACACCGAAGCAGCAGCAAACAGCAGCCGTGATCTGCTGCCACACAACTTTATCCGTCCAGAACTGTAGTACATCCACAAATATATAGATGTATATAAATACGGACACTCTGTCGGGAATCCACTCCACATAGCCCCCCACTCGCTCACCGGTGCAAGTTGGCAAACGTTTAAAGATATACGTTTCTGTCTAGCGCCTCTTACGGATAGACACACAGGCACGTGTACACACGCGGATGGGCACACAGTTTCGACTCCCCCTCCAAGTGTGTCTCGGGAACGCGGGATGTAGTCCTTGGGGTTCGCGTGCACTTATACACAGAGATAGCCAGCTACGTGTACGCAGATGTGTAGATGAGGTTTCGGTCGAAAGCACCCACGTGAACTTCATGCTTTTGTATACGCCGAAACATATATCTATCTATCTATATATATATACATAGACACCTGTACATATATACATATATATATATACATGTGAACGTAGTTCTCTCTGGCCCTCTCTCTCTATATATATATACATATATATATATATATGTGGAAATGAACATAAGCAGCGCGCCCGCGCGGGTGGCGGTGCCGCGCAACACGACCGCCAGCACGACAGCCTCTATTCGCACAGGTGGTACCTGCTTAAGAGCCTGCTGCGCTAGACTCGCGTACACAGATGGAGACGCACACATCTACATGGGCGAATGTCTACATTTCTATATACACACATGCACTGGAGACAGAGAGCGAAAGGGAGAAAGAATACGAGGAAATAGTACAGAAATCTGGCGAGAGACAAAGTAGAGATAGAGGTATTTTATCTGTGAGAATACAAGCAAGCACATGCAGACAACTATACGCATATACGTATATACATGTATATGAGAGGGACAATCAAATGACACACAAATACACCTATATGAAGATATACGTGTGTGGAGAAGATCACGTTGGTATTTTAGAAGACGTACATGCAGAAGCACTGAAGAATTTCAAGGAAAAAATATGCACGCGGACAGAATATCCAGTGCCGCCGTTCCGGTGAAACGCACATCACAGCATTCCCCTCATCTGGAGTGTGGAACCACATGTGTAGGAGAGAGGCGACACGCCTTCCTTAGCGTTGCGTGGACGCCTCGATGTTGCCTAATAAGTACCCGTCCGTATTTGTGTGCATATCTGTATCTCTCCATATATGTGCAAGTACGTGTACGTACAGATATACCTGTCTGTCTATACGTATACATATATATATACATACGTCTTTACGTGTACACGCAGGAAGCTGCCGCGCGATTCGGACGGGCTGGGGGCGCAGAGGGAACACATTTGTTGTTATGCATCGCTTGCTCAAGGGCCTGCTGAAGAGGGAATTTTCTTTTGCTCTTGGTGCGCATGACATAAAGAGCAGGTACGCGTCCGAGCAGTTGTCGCGTGGGTGCGCAGTCCTCCTTGATGACGGACGCAGCAGCAGGACCCAACGGAGAAGCAGCAGCACCGGCAGATGTGGTCGTGGTACTGCTCTCGCACGAACGGCTGCAGCTGCGCCCCTGTGTTCGTAGCCGCATCCGCAGGAGCAGCACGCCCACACACGCGTGAATACAACAAAGACGTCATCGGCGGTAGGCGCATGGCAGCAACGGCAAAGTCATTGCACACGAAGCGGCAACAGCACCAGCACAACGCGGCTTTGTGCACTCCGGGACCTACCTTCCTTTTAAGCGGAAACGCAGCCTCGAGTTCGTGCAGCATCAGGTTGTTATCCCCCACCCATATCCACAGAGCTCCTCCCTCCATTTTTATGAAGACAAAATGGAGCTGCTGCGACTGCATATAGAAGCAACACATGCGATACACAGCAAACCCGCCACATTCTGCTGCTAGCTCTAACTCCGCTGCTTCTGCAGCAGCCGTGGCTGGTCTTCTCCACGCCGCTTCAAACATCTGTGCAGCTGCTGCTGGCTCTCCCAGTGACCATTCCCCTGGTGTTGCAATGCTGTCTCTTGCCGCGATTGGCGTCAGCGTAGCCTCTGTTGCTCCAGGGGCGTCAATCACTGATGCAGCTGCGTCTGGTCCTGGCGCAGCTGCACTCCGTCCTGGTGAAGCTGCGTCGGGTCCTGCTGAAGCTGCGTCCCGTCCGGGTGGAGCTGCATCGGGTGCTGGTCGACGAGCTGCGTTGGCTGCTGGAGTAGTCGCACTTGCTCTTCGTGGAGCTGCTGTTGAAGCCGTATGTACTGCTGTTACTGAGGCAACTTCTGCTTCCGCGTCTACTGCCGAAGGAGACTCTGGTGCGGTTGCAGAACAGGTCTCACCCGCTGCAGGGGCTGAACGTTTCCAGAGTGCAGTAGGGGCGAGGTCTGGATCCATTTTCGAGGAATTTGCATCTACTGCTGCGGCTGAAAGTGATCTTACGGTAAACTAAGAAAAGGTCTCTAGCGTTCGAAAAGGGAGGAGGAAAAAGGCGAGACACTACAGCGAAGCAGTGCATATCAACGGCGCAGCAACGATACACCTTGCGAGAGCAGAATCAACAGAATGAGCAGGAAGAGGAGCAAAAGCGGCTGCAACACGAACAACCGAACCGGCGGGAAAATCCCATGTGGTCAAGGTGGCAGCAAGACAACTTGTATGTGGCAGCTTCTAAGCAAAGGAGCCCGTTGAGATACCATTGCGACACGTGTGGCTGTGCAGCAGCGCAGGATGGCTGGTTGAGGAGTGTTCGTAATCCGCGAGTGAAGTTGATAATGAAGAGTGCAGTGTAAATACTACATAAACATCGTAAGTGGGAGTCAGGGCATGCACAAGGCGCAGCGAGCTACGGGACGAGAACAATAATTGTCCTAATAATAGTAATTATTATTTAGGATGCCTCTGGGCATGCGGAGATAGTTGCACTTGCGCAGGCTGTGGCGCATGCACGGTGGCACAGAGGGACGAAGGGCGGGAAATACGCGTTTAAGTTCGTGTTACGTTGTACATTGTGTGGCACGAAGGATTCTTTAATAAAAACAAACTCTACAAAAAATGTCACATGTGATGGTGTGCGGTGTCTATTAGTAGACGAATGACGAGATTCTCAGGAAACACCGTTTCGCGCATTTCCTCGTAGGAAGAGGCCGAGAAAACGGAAAATTTTAGAAGATTTTGACCTGCGGCCGGTTCCCCGCCTCCTCCTAAGGAGAAAGCTACAACGCAGAGTGTGTATACAGGTACCTAAAAGAAGAATGAAAGCGCATCCTGTACTTGCTCTGTGTGCACGTATCCTGGCGAATGCAGACACGGAACCCAAAAAAGCGATACGTAGTCATTCTGCTCGAACAAGAGATGAGGTGCGCTATGAGTAAACAACCTCGTGTTTGTAGGACCGTACAGCCTCCCCCGCGTTGCTGAAAAACAGGAATTGGTGGGGCGACGCATGACAGCAAAGGCTTCAGTGTGCATGAAATTGCACTGCAACACGCGTTGCTGCACGTGCGCATGCGTACAAGCTGAAACGTATATATAAATTCACTTTTTTCGATAGGTAAAAGGAAACTTGTGGTGGAAATAATTGGACGAGTGTTTACAAGTGTTCTAGGTATTCATGGGGGACGTGTCCCACTAGTTGGCTTCACCCGGGTGTAACACACACACACACACAACACACGAGCGAACACAAACAAACAAATAAAAATACACACAGATACATGCACGCATACACACGCACATATGTGTGCTTTACAGCAGCTCAACAAATACACACATATACATGCACGCATACACACGCACATATGTGTGCTTTACAGCAGCTCAAATACGTACCTTCTACAGGTATCTCTTGGACCGTGCGGCTACTTACCGACGCACATTTTTCGTGTCTGTAGACGCACACTTATTTGGAGTTATTAATTATCACTTCCTTACAGAGATGAAAAAGAACGGTTCGTCTTAGTATTGGACGTAAATTGGAACACAGAGGGTACGCGCATATGTCGCATAGAGACAGGGTAAGACAACGTGACATTTGCGTCTAAACCAGAGCTGTATATATGTATACACATGTGTATACGTGCATATGTACGTGCATGTGCATATGTATATACGTGTGCTACGTAGTGTATGCCTATTCACACATGTCCACACCTACGGGGGTGGAGGGAGGTAAAGTCCTTTGCCTGCTACCATAAACAGTCAGCGTTAACCAGCAGAATGCGTGTTGCACATGGGGAGAACTTCCCGAACAAGTTGCAAAGGATTACTTCCATCTGCGTGCGTGAATGTAGACGGAGGACTAATTACGTTTCTATACCTGTGTCATTTTTTCATCTACATACATAAGTATGCGCAGAACTACAGTGTCAATGATCATTCATTTAAAAGTATGAGCGAAATGTTTGTAGAATATACAAAAGTATGCCTAAAAAGCAATTGAGAGACTCAGTTTCGTCGGGAGTGACGTGTACATGTGTATGAATCTAAAGCGCGATGCACCATACGGTGCGTAAAGACGCACGTGTGAGCGTGAACAAAAACAGTGCCTTACTGATTAACAAATGTGTATAGCAGTACCGTTTTTGCAGCGGGACAATGTACTGTCACGTGTATAGGCATTGTACTGCGGCTTCAGCATATACTCTCTAAGGACTCCAGGTGGCTACTTCTGTGCGGGCACTCGTTAAAAGTGCGATAGTCAGGAGTCCGGAGGACGAACACTTGTATTCTTCTTCACACCGGAGGTCAAATGAGAACAATAGCGGGCTACCACCACCCAGTACGCGTGCAGCCAATTTCCATGACGGTTAGGTAGTTTTGCGTGTTCTCTTATAGCTGGCGTTTAAACGTGGTATCTTGCTTTATATGCACGTATGTACGGGCCGTGCTTCGACATCTGGTGAGTCACACGCCTCACTTTTGCGGACTTCGTACTAAAACACACCTGTACAAGAAAGAAAAGTACCAGCCGCTTGCACATCTTTAAATAGATAGACGCATATTAGTGCATGCGCCCCTACGTATGCCAATGCCGACCTATAACCGCCTACACGGACAGCTTTTGTAAGTCAGAATTTGTCGACTCCGGCAGGCTCCCAAGGTATACGGTCATCTGAACTCAGTCACCGGCAATACTGGCATGTGAAGATGTCGTCAGGCTTTGATTGTATGCAACAGGGACTTGCTTCAATCGTTACATGTTTTTTTTTTGCCAGAGGAGGCGAGGCTGCGAGCAGTAGCCAATCACGTATTGAAGCACAAGCGGATAGAACGCTTTAGCATGAAACAGACAGGTGCACCGGCTTACCAATGCAGTACATCAACTCAGCACGGAAAAACGGTCCGTGTACATACAAAATAAGTGTATATCTATACATACGCGTGTGCATTTATACGGTCGGCGGGGGAGGGGAGGTGCCGACGCGGTGACACGGACACGCTACCTATATAATTGTGATATTGGATACATTTGTTTGCTTGGCCGCATAGATATATGAAAGTCAACACCAAAGTAGCGGGGGTACACAACCTGCCTATAGCTGCGCACACGAACGGAATCTAGCTAGGCGTGACCATCCTCCGCTGTCTCTGTGTATAACCTGCAAACGATCTCCGTGTGAGGGTGTGGTATCTGAATATTCCCAGTGATATAGATATACGTATATATATATATATATCTGGGTGTATCGAGCGCATAGGTGCGACCCCTCTGTCGAATAGATATTCTCCCGCTCTATCACCTGTGGCTAGTATACACTTTTTTTGCCCTTTTCTAACGACAGAAGAGCTCAGTTCATCCACTTCCATCGATATCTCTTTATTCTTTTCGTAGAAGGAAATTTCTGCTTTCTAAACCCAACGCTATGTCGGTCCTCTCTGCTTAACATTGTTTAGCGTCAGAATGTAATGTAATAGCTGCTTCACCCTGTCGATGGCCTGTATTTTTTCCCTGCTTGTTGAAAGTCTTCCTCAAGTACACCACTGCAAGATGCACCATGTGACCACGTCGAGGTACTGCTTATACTTTTGTTCACAATGCGTAATATCAAAAACCTGGTGCACTTTCTCTTCTCTTTCAGCATAATATTCAAATACATGTCCGTGCCATTATGTTAGGATAACGAAACACTAAATCTGCGTGTGTTCCTTAAAAGTGTCCTACTCTACACACACTCCACCAGTGTGCCAGTGTTGGCTCGTAGCTTTTTCTTAGAGCAAAGTCACCATTCACCTGATACACTACTGATCGCAGTTTTCCTTTGACCAGCACGCCATGAGTTCATGGTGTAAGACCGTCAGTGAGATCAGGGGATAGTCTGGTGTCGTAAAAAAATTCTACCCACACCTTACAGAAGCAGCCAGTGTTTGCTCATGTAGAAGCTGATACCGCCTCAAATCCATCCTGTAAGACGTCGGTAGCATTATCTGACGAGATCGCAGTCCTATTTGATCTCAAGGACAACCTAACATGATGACGTCGATGTCGGGGGATAATGATAGAATAAGAACGAACAACAGTGTATCAGTAGAGTAGTTTTTGTGCACCCGCATACTAATACCACATGTAGACACTGCTGCTTGTCACCGCGTTTACCTTGCTCCACCGGTGTATCATAACACTGCTTCGATTGGGCCTTGACTGGGCCCTGATCTTTGCACTCTGCTGACGTGGAGCGTCCTCCACGCGTATTCAACTGCCCGTCCTCTGGCAGCCTAGGTGACGTGTGTAGCTTCAAACAAATCGTCGTCTCTTCAGGCAAGCAACTGCAACGGTACATTCTCATGTGTAACGGTGGCGAATAAGCTCACAAATGTGTCTTCTGACTCACTTGTTAAAATACTCTGCTGACGCAGTTACAAGTGCCTTAAACTAGAACCAATAGATAAGCGTCAAATGTGCGTATTTTATGGCTGATGCACCTGCGCAGCACTGGGGGCTCAGCGGGGTGACTTTCCCACCACTCTGTTGCTGTTCCGTCGCGCCCCATCCTAATCCGTCCTAAATTAAAGATTAGAGGGAATTAACAGAGGATACGACAGAAAAAAAGAAAGGCGCTCTCCTGGCTACTTGCAGGGGGGACCTGTGCCGCAATGTAGGATTCGAATTATGTCCCTCTCGCAGGACTCAGCAAATACAATAACATTTGAATACCAAGACGATGACAAACAAAGAAGAGCCGAGCTTGCTCACGCATACGTGTTTGTGCGTGCGACCCAGGCAGTGCAGCGTACCCTCGCGCGCTGCTTCTTCTTGCGTAGACGCAAGACCGTGGTACTTAAATGAAAGAGTGTAGGAGGAGACTCACTACTCAATTCCCCTGTTCTTGTAGATGGGTACTGAATCGTGCTCACACCTGCGATTTGAGAGTACCTGCTTCTGGGGAACAAGGGGGCGCGTGTTCCGCACAGCAAGGGGCACAGGGGCTGGCCACGCCCTAACCAGGAGTCCGTCCGCTACGCTGGATCCCTCCAAATACACTGTCCATCTATGCACAAATCACTGCATGCGGGTAGACACGCACGTCGTCACATTCTGACGTGTGAATACGTACGTTTGTACACGGGTGTTTTTTTTCTCTTACGGGGAATTTTGGTTAGTTCCCCATGAAGTGACATCTACTCGTTTCGTGTAATGACTCCATCCTAGGGTGTGACGAAGTAACGTTAGATCTCCATAGAATCCGGGACTGCTTCATAACCAGCGTCACAGCGGCGAAGGTTTGTAAAAATTCCTTCTCACGCCATCCTTTTCTTCGGTAAAAGTCGTCCATCCACCGTCATTAGTTACATACATCTGAGCTCACGGGCCAAGGTCGAGCTTCGGTTCGATCACGTAACTTAGTGAAGAAGTCCCCAACATTAATAAACACCGCGGAGACCCTTTGCAACCGCTGAAGTGATGCAACTAAATGCTTGCGCACAGACGCACGGATGAGTATTACTTAAGTTTGACTTTGAAGTCACTTCGCATGGATGGCTGTACACCCATATCCTGTAGAAAAGTAAGCCGTCCTTTTTTCGTAATGGAGGTTGCTCAGTGAGGGGCGTGCCTTTCCTGAAAGTGGCATGATGGCTAGCCCTCCGAGTTCAGCGGGAACATCTCGACTGCGCATCTCCGTCCACGAATTATCCCTAGGGTACCTATACCCGTAGGTGTAGGCATGGTACACAAGAGCTTCATGCATAAAAATATGAATACACACATATACATGGATACACATATACTGGCATATGTATACGCATGTATTCCAAAGTGTGTGCACATGCCTACGCCTCGACAAATGTACACAAGTGGG
This sequence comes from Sarcocystis neurona, assembly GCA_000727475.1. Lineage (NCBI taxonomy): Eukaryota > Apicomplexa > Conoidasida > Eucoccidiorida > Sarcocystidae > Sarcocystis > Sarcocystis neurona. The sequence goes on from KL647306.1 coordinate 153,227, forward strand.
TGTGAGCCAATGACCAATGCGCTGCTCGATTATCTTCCTTTGCCACGATGCGCAGACATCCGTTTCTTCCTTTTCTTGTGTTTCTTTTCCCGTGTTCTCTCCTCGCTGCTGCTGCTGCTGTCAGTATCGGTGCTACTGGTGTCTGCGTGTCTCCGTCTTCTCTTCTTTCTTTTCTTCGCCTTGTCCTTCTTCCGCTCCATGTACTGCTGAATATATGCGGCGGCAAAATCTTGCTGTCTGCACAGACCCAAGAAACACATTACAGCTCAACCTGCAAATCATCAGGATTCCGTGAAACGCACGGGGAGACACCATGGTGCTGCTCACTAGCATAAGAGGTACATTCGTACATACACACAAACATTTGCATTTGAGGGCACCCCATGTTACACTATGGTTCCTCAAGTATTTTCTTTTGATGCGGTAACGTACGACGCGACTGCTTACTGACACCACATGGTTATCCACTCGCAGGTTAAATAGGTTGAATATCAAAAATCTACCACAGTTGCTGCACAGAAATGCATCCTATATCCATATATTTCACGTGTACACATGGGCTACCTATTCTGAAACTGTTCGGCAGGAAAAACGTATGACTCTCGGATAAGCCACCCCTACCACAAATAATACTGACGTTCTACTAGCAGTGATCCCTGCACCTCTAGAAGCGCAGTTGCTTGCTTCCCTCCGAAACAGCGCGAACGAATCATATTATCACCCGCGTCGCCGCTGAACCTCACGGATTCTCGACGAGTTCTCTAGCGGGCACTAACACACACGCGTAGAGATCACTCACAGAAAATACACATATATACATACACACATATGCAGAGAGAGAGGAAAAGTGGGAAGAAAATGTATACTAGCGTACGTATACACTTTTTTACATCCACACAAATCTACGGAAACGTATCGAGGTACAAGTGACGTGTCTGCAGCGGATCGTCTTTAGAGGATTTCAGCATATTGAGCTAACGTAGAATGCACTCAGAAAAGTATATATATCGTAATTTACGTGTGTTGACTTTTAGATCCGGACTGAGGCGTAACCCACCTCGGCCTGTCTCAAGCAGAGATCAACACAAGAGGCCGACCCCAATTTCGAGCAGAAATCAACACAAGTGGCCGACCCCGATCTACCTATGTGTGCGTTTGTAAGAACTTTCACCGTTCCACCACAAAAAAATAGTTTCCGCCTTATAAATTGCCACCTGCCCTCAGCATTTCGTACAGACTCGACACCCGCCCCAAGAGGCATTCCGAAAGTGAGCTAACTCAACACTGCTGGAAAGCGGAGAAGCTCCCAGCTCACTGTAAAATTGTATGCACAGGGATATTCCACGCCACATTGACATCACAGTGACATAGAACGCACCTCGCTATCTTCATTGACCTCATTACCAGCGCGTGCTGGCACACGAGGCATATATATAAAGTCACACATAATCAGAGTAAGATGCATCACGGCAGCTGCCATGATTTCTACGGTGACTACACCACCACTGGTTCGACGAACTTCCGGAGAAGAGGCAGTAGCAGTATGCAGACTATACATAGTACGTACCAAGTACATATGGAGTCATCTGCCTCTACGTAGAAGCACGAAATGAAAGAAAATTCGCATACGTCCCGCACGCACCAGACGTAGGGTACACCAAAAAGTTCAAAGTCTCTCTATAATTCCGCGTGTGTACTCGCTAATGTGTTGAGCGACACTACCTTTCATAAATAAAAAAATTCAAGAACTCCACGCGTATATACCGCCGCGAACAACCACCTGCACATGTATACATGTGTCAATATTTCTCTCGTGTTCACGGCACACAACTACATGCATACACGTTTCTATACGGTCATATACATGCGTGAGTATTTCCCTCACGTTCACTGTGGTCGTGGCACAAACAAACACTCACCCGGGTAGTTCATGCTACAATTACGGTGAAACCACTTACCTGCACGGAAAGGCACCCGTCCGCCACGATGATTCGTAGTCTCACTGCGATGAAATTCAATGTATATGTATAGACGCCTACACAATTGTGCATATACACACACTTCCCCTCGAAAACGTACAAACATCCCGTCATGTGCGCTCCTCTAAGTCTACTTACGCGACGCCAGGTAGGAACATAAATATCCAAGAACACGACTATCCGACGTCACGGCGCTGTCCGCGTACACGACGCATGGAAACACAGAAGTGCTCTACGCTTCAAAACAGTACACGGAAGTGGATGAAAACATACACGATGTGCCTCCACAAAAACATACGCTCGTCATTTTTGTGCACGTCATTTATCAACGAGTAAAAATCCGTCGTCGACTGCAATGCATTCTTGCCTAGCAAAGACCACAACAATCAGGCGTCGACGCCCGGCAAAGCATACAAACAATTGCAGTTTTCCATAAGCACCATACACATTACATACTTGATAAGCCTCTGTTACAAGTTTACTGTCTACGCTTTGCGTAGGCAGAATACGAGGCCTCAGCATATTTGGTCGACCGTCTGCTACCCAGATCCCAGGACGACAACACATCACAACTCTACACTCACACACCATAGAAACTACGGTATGGCGACGAACGCGAAATCAAGGAATACCATCTTGCATATACAAAATATGTGGGTAATCAAATTTGCTCATGTGGAGCATCTACAGCCGAAAACAATGTTTTTCTATCGTAGGCTGACGAAACGTTACTGTCTACTACTGGAACACGTAGCGTAGTGATCCACTGTTGCTAAACACAAGCACAATCGGAAACCACGGTAACTGACTCCATCTTGAGTGCCAGCACTCACACGCAGCCTGCAGCTTCCGCGCGCGCGACCTCTTGCAGCACTCACAACGATGGCCTCTTGTCCCGCCAACTGTGCTGTGCAGCGCATATTCTACGCACACGGCGATACACCTAACTTCCTCACCTAAATGTCTCTCCTTGTGGTTGAAAAGGTATGCCAGAACGTCCCCGACAGTTTTCAACACACAGGTTCACTTGAATGCTATATACGGTTAGGCTCTACGAAACACACAACCCTTTGTTTACACGAGGCGTACCATACCTACTGGTCCTCGCGTCTGAGGAAGCACACGCCGAAACAAGTAGATAAGTTTGAAAAAAATTCACTAGTTCTTCCCTGTGGGAGGTGCCGTGCACTAGTGCTCTTACACAGGTCGAGGGGAACGCGCTCTGATATCTAGCAGCAGCTTGCGGATCGAGATGCACGGGGCGCTGCTCTTACACTTGCAGTAGTGATTGCAGTACTGATTATAATGAGAATATTACCTATGCGAAGTGGACTTTTCCACTCTGACGGTACACGCCGCTGACCCGCGTGCGTCACTCACGACTGTTATGTTCGTACGTCGGCACACAATGCGAGGGTTTCAAAGGGCCGTGTGAGACACTACGTTAAATCAGATCACTCTATGCATCAGCCGTTTTGTTCCACACCAAATTAGGCCATTGAACACATCGTCCTTGAAACAACCTACGCTGACTAGAAATCTACACTTCAAGGATTCGAAGCAGCGATGATGTCCGCTCACATATCCGGTTATCTACCTACGTATACATGTATATATGCATATATAAGCATACATACATAAACTGAAAGGTACGAGTAACGGCTTCTGCATGTGCATGCGCGGCGTCCAACAGTCAGAACAAGTACTTCTGCGCATATTCTCTGCATCTGTCGCAGTACGCTGCAGAACTTTCGTCCCCTCAGATGCTACACGTGGTGGCTCGAAATCCACAAACTGCACGCAGTGAGGATACCGCAGGCTACTCTACAAGTGAGCAACGTGCGCTTCCCTCGCCTCCGCACTGCAATCTTTTCGGCTGGATGCACAATCCCCAAGCCACCTCCGCTCACCAACACACGAGACTCTTCCCGACGAAACTGGTGGGCAATGCGGGACGAGGTAACACAAAGTACTGCACAACTGTACTCGCGAACCAACACTAGCTAACTGTAAACTTGGACATGCCTAACAACACCACCTGCGCGCATACATACGTACATACACGGATGTACTTTTGCACGCACTACAATACTAAAAAATACGTTTTTTTGATACACGAATTTAGAGCCTGCATCTGCAGATCTCGATCTCACCCCGGTTGCCACCCAGAGGACAGCTAACTCTACGTAAAGGAACGTACATGTAGTTCGGAATCGCCGTGAAGCTGAATACGGGCGTGGAACCGCACTGCCGTACACTCTAGACACAAAAGCTAGCTGCACCCGTCCCGCACCCTGTACCTTCTTGAAACTGCGCAAGTCGTCCACTGCATCTGCAACTTTGATGAAAAAATTCCACAGGTCTACCGTAGGTGCTCGTATCACCGTTTCTAATCGTCGTCGCTTTTGTGTCCTGCCTCTGTTCGCGCCAGGGGAATATTGCGACACTATTACTTTACATACAATGGTAGCTTGGCTTGCCAACTTGCTTGACTCTGTCCCAAAATAAGATGCTTTCGCTGAAAGATGCCCTGCAGTCTAGCGACGTTTTGCCCCTCAGGATACTTCCCCAGTGCATCGGTGCAGGCACCGCACAACCCATAGGCGGAGCACTGCTTGTTCGTTTTTCACGTAAGGCCCCCGCTTGCCCGAAACTAGAAGCACCCACACCGGCAACGGCAGTACGTAATATCGTATTTTTTTGGCCACACGACGTGGAAACTGGGATCCTGTACCTGGACGAGACCAGGCAGTGCTGCTGTTTCACTTCCGCAGGCGTGTTACGGGGTCGGCAGAGAACTGCAAATAACCCTTCTACTTGTTACACATCGCGAAAACTACCCTTCTACGCTGCAAAACTTACCTCTTTTGATTTTAACTGTCGCTAGGACAGGCCAACACACACGCAAGTAAGGACAGCGAGGTACTTGCTACACACACATATACACAAACATCGAGGCAAAATAACAACATAAAACAGTTCACTAAACGAGGACCTACCTGAACGTAATGTACGGAAAGGCGGAACGGATTTTACGTATATCTACCTCCCTACTAACAACATTCGAAGGCATACGTATAGAAATAACGGTAGTCTCAGAACGCGTACTCCTACGGAAGAGGACGAGTGGTCACTCATCGATATGTGCGGGCGTGAAAACCATCACACTTTTGTGACCAACATTAAAGACGGAACTCCGCAGGATAACCTAGGGGTGGAAAATGAGAATAGAACGAACCTCTCCTGCATGTTTAGCGTCGCACGTGTGCGCTTGTGGGCGTGCTGTGTGAGACATAGAATACAAAATGAGGTGTGTGCTCACTCCTGCAGTTGACTTATATCCAAGCCGTTTAAAACACCAGATTTGGATGTTGAAGCACCGTCTCCTTGCGTTTCTGCTCCTGACGCGCCAGTATGGGTTGTACCAGCGTTGGTTACAACCGAGTTGTCTGTTTTCTCTCCTTGTACTACACCATACACAGCCTGACTGCTGCTACTACTGTAGCAGCTGCTGGTGCTGCTGTTCGTGCCGCTAGCGCGGGACGCTCCTGTGGCACAATGCGGTAGCGACGCGGCAGGCAGCTGTGGCGTTGGACCCCCAGAAACGTGAACAGCGGCAGCAGAGGATACACCAGACGTACCATCGGCAGCTGCAGTCGTCATGTGCGTGCCATTAATAGTAGAATTACGGAGGCCGCTAGCACTACTGCCACTGCCACTGCTTCCACTAGTACTACTGCAGCTACCTGCCATGATCGACGAGTCAGTTCTTTGCTCTTTCATTTCAACATCACGCTGCGTAGAAGCACTTGCTGTGATGGTGGGCGGCAAGGTAGCTACTACTGTTCCCGTAGGCTCGTGCTGCTGCGGCATCATTGCCTGTAACCCCACACAGAACCCCGCCAGCGCAGTAACACAAGGTGGAGCAGCAGTAACCGCACTTGCAGCAGCTGCGCTCGTTTTGTGTGTATCTGCTGCTACAGCAGCAGAAGCAACGGCTGGTGAATATTCGTGATGTTGAATTTTTTTAACATCAGAAAAAAGAGAGGGAGGAGGTAGCACAGTGGCAGAGGCACTCCCACTACTATCCGTAGAAGCAACACTAGAGGAAGGAGGACGAACAGGAGTAGCAGATGAAGAAGTAGCAGCGCCTGCCTCTGTCTTCACCACAACGCGAGCAGCAGACACTACAGAAGAAGCACCTGCCGTCGAGGACTCCTCACGAGAACAACTACTATGTGACGCAGAAGTAAGAGCGGCAACAGCAGCGGGTGCGGTACCACCACTTTCGACGACTTCCGCTGCAGCCCTGCTCTGCACCTGCATCTGCTGTTGCTCCGTCTTAACCTGCCGCTCCTCCTTCTTGACCGCGAGCAGGGGTTGCTCGTTCTCCTGCTTTGCCTGATCCTGCAGCTGCTGCTGCACAACCCCCCCGCCCTTCTGCCCTTTCACAACGCGTCGCGTCTGTTGCTGCTGCTGTTGTTGCTGCTGTTGCTGCTGCTGCCATTGTTGCTCCTGCTGCTTGTTCTGCTGAAGCGTCTGTTGCTTCTGCTGCAACACCTGCGCGGTACTGTCTTCCTGTGAAGAGCCCGGCAATACTACAGCGTCCACACACTTCCGCAGAGCGACGTTGTCTACTACATCTTTCAAATCAAGTGCGCTTCCGCACGCAGGGCACAACCCGCCTCTTCCGATTCTCCTTGTCGCTGCATTCGCAGCAGCAAAACTTCCTCCGCCCTTCGCCATGCGGACGGCGTGACCAGCAGCACCGCTGTGTGCGTTTAACTGCTGCGAAACGCTTCGAAATCTCCTCCCCCTTTCCACCGCACCATCGCCAATGCCAGACTGACGCAAGTACTTCTCCTCCGTTGTCGACAATTCCTGCTTTACATGGGCAATGCCACCACCTGCTTCCATTCTATCCTTTATAGTCGACAGCAGGCCATACTGTTGTTGCTCTTCAAAGCGGTGCACCAGGAGCTGCTGCTGCAGCGCCCGCAGCAAACAGCCACGGCAGAACGTTTCTCCGCAGCACGGAGTAATAACAGGATTTTTGAACAGCGTGTTACACAGGCCGCAGCGCAGCTGAGAAGTGCAACTGCTGCTGCCCGTATGCCGTTCTACCTTCGTTTCTAAATCCAAGGAGAAGAAGGAGTGAGACGAGAGTTTTTTCGTGTTCTTCATCACAGCAAACGAACCATCTACTCGCAAAAACAGCAGCAACACAACAGCAACACAAGACACATACAGAAAAGTCACTGCTGTTGCTTCCGGTATCACCCCGCCACACAAACGCACATCACGTGATACAACAATAAAATGCACTACGCGAACACTCCTCTGTAACTGACACCACCCTTTTGCCGCAGTTGCTGCTTCTGCGCTCTCTCTTGTGGATCTCCTATTAACACGGCTTTTGCTGCTGCTGTCGAAGCCGTCGCCCCTACCCTTAACCTTGCAATCGGGTCCGCTGCTGTTGCCGCTATCTGCTTCATCCTGCTCCAGCGTTATCCGGTGTATTCCTGCTACTATTGCCACTCTTTCGTGCTCTTGCTGCTTGTGTCACAAGTGCCGCTGACGTCTGATGGTCCCTCTGTGGCCTGCCTTCTTGCGCCCACAGCTACCAAGCCGACAGCGCTTGTAGCACGCCCAGCCGGCATCCACAGGGATTCGCAGCAGCAGCAACAGCACAGGTCCGCAGCGGCAGCGGCAGTATAGTCCGGTCCATACGCAGAACGGAGAAGACGACTGCAGCAGACTGCGGCAGCGTGAATCCCAGATACCGCACTCACAGTTGGTGCGCTGAAGCACGGCAGCAGCATAGAATGTCGGCAGCCTAAACAGCAGACCAAACGTGGGCCGGCAAAAACCGCCCCCCAGCACCAGCGCACACAACGCAGCAGTCTACCGCGGTAACGCGTCTGCTACGAACAGTTACATCTACGGAGGCCCGAAGCTAGTACTGCGGCAGCACTGGCAGTGGGTGCACCACTTGTCCAGCAGAAATACCGGCGGGATCAAAACCGGTGCAGCACTACCAGCAGCAGCAGCGGCGCTGCAAGCCAACGGTCAGTGCCGCCATACAAGCAATGCACAGCCAGGCATTCTACCGGCACGTAGTGCTGCGGATGACGTGTGCATACACCCCACAGCAGCAACAGCAGTCCACACTGGCGCATGCAACACCAACAGAGACGGGCAGAACCGGGCCCGGCGACACCGGCCACCAACGCAACAAAAACAACGGTAACGCACTCAAAAGACCTGGCAAACAGAATTACAAACACTAGCTGCTTCACAAACGTACCCCCACGCACCTTATCTTCGAAATCGATGTACTACCCTTGTAGACAAAACTGAAGCATAGACATGCAGGAACGCATGCACGGGTTTGGAAGAACAGAAGCCCGATAAATTGTTCGACTACCTCGAAGAGAGATCCGGTGTATCTATCGCTACGTCAAAGGCTGGCCTGTGCTAATTTCAATGCATACACAGTCGTTTCGCACGTCCTGCAGCGTACAGACAGACAACGATCTCAGGGACCGCTTTCCACGTGCCACAACGCGCGTGACAGTTTTCGCGCACAAATATTCAAACGCGACACACATCTCATACCGGGACGCGGAAGGTTCAACAAGGTGCTCACATTGTGTACGTACTGTGTGCGGACGTGTGGGCGTACGTAACGAAATACGCAGGACTGCCCAGATACACACACGCGCATATACATACATACACACATACACGTTCACTGACACACGTAAACGGCAGGTGGCACACGAGAGGCTCACACGTTTCCTGAAATCTTCAAACACCCTACAAACCTCGCTACACCTGGAACTGCACCTGCACCTCGTGTACACACACCCATACACAAAAATACAAACGTTCAGCTGAACGACCTGTACGTACACCCCGTGCACGTCACACTGCAAAACGCACAGAAGCTTTGTAAGAGAGAGGCAGCTCGCGGCGGCATTGCTCATCCATACAAAACTGTCTCATCTTTAAGCCAAAGACGGACACAGAAAGCAGTGCAACATGAGTACCTGCATGTACGTCTACACATACACGCGATGGAACAATACCAGCGCACTTTTGCACAGGCGGCGTCAGCATACGCGTATATCGATGACACAAACACATATGCACGCATACACAAGTATGCACGACGTCCTGAACAAATACACGCGTGGATTCAGATACATTTCACTTGGAAACACATACAAGGAAAACGACAAGAAGGGATGCCATTGTAGATACGTCCACGCTGCACAACACAGAGGTGCGCCCGCTTACTCCTTTTAGGCGTACGTACAATGCCATGGATGTAGACATGTGCACAGACGTACGCACACACCTTCACGTGTATGTATCGGGAGATGACTCGTATGAGGCGCTTCTTCTAGCGTAAGTTCGCTGAACGGGCCACACAGAGGCAGTGTCTTCTTCCTCCGCCCTCGTACAGTCGCTACTAACCAACACATCAGCTGTGCCGCATGCGTTCCGAGAAAACAGTGAGGCACACACGGGCTGAGGACAAGCACGCATCGACCACGACACATGCATCTCCTAGACATATGCACGTGCGAGTACAGATATCAAGAAATACATACAAAGATGTATCACAAGTATGCAGCCGTGCATTCCGCACCCGACACAGATACGATCCGTCGCTACGAACTACAGAGAAGAGTCGTCGCGCGGCAACGACAGTGATACACATACATACACAGGTGTACTGATACATGTAGACACAGAGCGCTACACACGCCGTCGTACTCCTGCGAAAAGTTATCCATATACATTTGTACGTATGGTAGTGCAGGTATTCTAATTTACGTGCCTGACACACAAACGCATCCCTACAGTTAAAAATACTTATACACACACATACATATATTGTATACAGGTGTTTACATTTTGCCTCATCACGTCGTGTGCACGCTGCCACACACGTGGAGACATGAACGTGTACCGTTTTCCTCCGCGGTCGACAGCAACCGCAGGCCGTCTCTCACGAGAGTGGGGCGGGACAGTCACTATGAAAAAGAGAGCAGAAACGCAGCACCTTGCACAGATGAACCTGATACATACACTGCCACCAATGAGGTGCGTGCGAGTGCGTGCAGTTCCCCCCCCCCTACAGGCAGCAGGCTTCAGGATCGCCAAGCGCGTGCAGCGGCGTTTCACGAGCCAGCATGCAGCAGCGCAAAACAACGTACGCGCACTCGTGCTGCGTCTCAGGAGGAGACGGTGGCGCAACCGTCAACGCGTGAGCCAAGAAGACAAAGAGCCCGCTCGCGCGTCGACGTCTCTCGACAAGACCTGCCCCGGCAGCAGCGCCTCGAGAGGAGGAAACGCATGCGCAGCAGGTCTCACATGTGACCGCGTGCTCTGCGTTGCAAACAACAACGCGAACGACGCTCTTCGAGGATAACGAGTCGGTTTGTATCTTCCGAGAGAAGACGCACCAGCCGCAGTCTGCTGGCCCGGTTCGCCCACACAAATGCGCAGCTACTTGCTGCGTTGCCAGCGCCGCAGCAGACCGATGAAAAACGCGACGAGGAGTAGCTACAAAGAGCGGGAAGATCAGCACTTTGTGCCTTCACCTATTTCTGTACAAACGCGTTAGCAGAACTAAAAGCACGCAGCATCCGTGGCAAAGAAACGCATTCCGCAGCCGCCGTCGCTGGAGACGCTTCAGAGAGCAGCGGCACGAACACGCGCACCCGCCCAGACGCTCGAACAGAAACAGGGGTCCTCTACCCACGCAGAGCGAGTACACACCAACATAAACATGCGAGAGGACACCCGCGGCACAAAGCCACTGCCGCCCGCGCATGCAGACACCGACGTACAAACACACCAACGGAACGACATGCGGTTGACAACTCTGCATGCGAATGCGCGTCGAACTCGGAAAACGCGAGCAGCGGCGGCACCTGCGGTCCCGTCCCTCCCGTTCTACACAGACGCTGCGGGCCTACCCAGCCCCTAAGAAACAGACAGAACGTGTGCGGCCGCATCGACACTTCCACACATATGTATGCAGCAGCCGTCTCACGCGCGGCGCCCAGACGTCCCGCCCACGCACGCGCACCGGAGACAAGATCTCTGCGCCGCTGCAGAAAAGTGCCGCTGACCAGCCACGTGTCGCTTCCCCTTCTCTGCGCCGCCTCGCGGACGAGAGATTCAGCGGGCTCTACAGCAGTTCCTCCACACACACGTATACAAGACTCCCCGTCTCCCCGGTCTATCCCACCTCTTCGTACACACGTTTATACAACATACACACACGCGTTCCATAGACAAACGCAGCACACACGTACATATACAACAAGCATTCGTATACGGCGAGATCACATGTTTTACCCGTACCTTTCCAGATACACAACCATGTGTACATACGTCTACACGCGTACCACAGACGCACCTACACCCACAGTTATAGACACATGTACACATACACATTTACACACGAATGTATCCGTCGATACACGGGTCTCAGCACAACAGCAGACAAACGTAACCTGGACTCCTTTTCTCCGCAGCCACGCAGCAAGGCGCAGAGACACGTCGCGTCTGTCCACGAAACGGACACCTTCCCCGACGGGCAGCGACATACGAATGCCACTTTTCGCGCACAGGTGGCACACACACACGCGCTTCCACGCTTCTTTCGCCCCGCATGTATCTCTCTATCCACACACGCGTCTACGTCACCCACCTATCCACACACGCGTATATACATACCTGCATCCACACACGTGTCACCCACGGGCACGGAACTTCCCTCCGTCCACCTGTATATATGACACGCCTCCTTGAGACACACGGGGCAGCCTCAGCAAGTGTGCGTACGCCTCTACGAATCCACGCGGGCGAGATAATCCCGCAGCGCGCCAGGCATGAGAAAAACGGGAGACGGAGACACCAGGCCCCAAACATCCACTTCTCCCACGCAGAAAGGCACAAAGATGTGTGTGTACGCATAGACAGACACACACGCTCAAATAATAGCATGTACGTACGCACAGACGGCTGCCCATCCGTACGTGCGGGCACAAGCAAGTACGCAGCGCAGTGCAGACACACAGCGACATATACACACGCGCACCACACATCGCTGCGTATCCCTGTATGTGTACGTCCACATAGGGGGATCCACGCGTGTGTGTTAGCGAACGTCCCATAACCAAAATATACGTGGAGATGAAGACCTTCCGCGGAGGTGGACCTATGCGGCTGAATTCAAAGACGCGCCGCCTGGGTGCTCCCTGGCGTGTGCCTCGTCGTCCTCATCCCTCGCGTACCTCTGCATGCGGCTGCTGCCCATCGCCTCCAGACAGCTGCAGAGACGGACTCGCAGCCGCCACGTCTCTCGGTTGGAGGCTTATATATATATGATGTAAACATACAAGTCACTAAATGAAGAGCTCCCTGTGTACGGGATGAGACAGCCGAATACAGCGAGGACCAAAAACGACAACAAACACCTGTCTCTGTACTGAAGACCTCGCGTAAAGATGTGTCGGTCAGGGAACGATGAAGCAAGCGCTCGCACGAATATGCAGATATTCGAGACACGGTCCCTTGAGGCGAGCGCGCAGAACTGGCAGCTTAAGACTCGCAACAGCAGCACGTCTCGGTGGCCGACCGGCCTGACAGCAGCAAACGCGGAGACTGTGTGTGTGGGCCGGTGGGGAAACGCAGGGAGGGGCAACACCTACCTCTTCGAATATAGACTTCCTGATGGGCCGGGATATCGTTAACGTCGATATCTTGAAGGAAACTGCTGGGGATGCCTGTGGCGGGCTTCACCTTCTTCTGCTGCCGCGGGTCTTGCGCCTTGCTGCAGTTCTTTATGTGGTGGGTGCCTCGCTCTCCACAGAAGTGACAGATATAGTCCGCGTCGACAGGGTAGTAGTAGCTGTACCCGTAGTAGTAACTGCTGTTGCCTCCTGCTGCTCCTCCTCCTCCTGCAACTCCGGCCCCCCCCCGTGCTGCTGCGCCTCCTGCGCCTCTGCTGCCGAACGCTGCAGAGGCTCCCGCTTCGCGCCCCAGCGCTCCTGCAGCAGGAATGCAACTCGTTGCCGCAGCGACTGCGGCGGCGCTGCTGCTGCCCACGCCATCGCGGCTCCACACCAGATTTCTTCTGCCGTGCTGCTGCAGTTGCATCCCGCCAGACACCCCTCCCCACGACACTCCTTTCCCGTCCCTTCCCCATCCGCTCCGCAGCCCTGCTGCTGCTCCACTTCCGGCCTGCTGCTGTTGGGGACCGCGATGCTCGGCGTGCTGCTCGATGACTGCATGCAGCAGTGCTGCTTCTGCTTCCTCGTCTGCCGCGCGGGCCTCCGCTTCCTGCGCCTCCTTCTCGGCTGCCGCATCACGCACACCGTCCTCGGCCTCCTGCGGCTGCCGCGGCATGCGGTGCGGTCGCTCCTGCTGCGACGCAGAAGGCGCCCCCACACTTGCTGCGTCTCGCGCCGCAGCAGCGCCTAGCTCGTCCGCAGGAATGCGCGGCGGCAGCTCCCGCTGCTGCCCCCCACCTGTCGCTGCCGATCCATGGACAAACGAAGACGCATCGCGTCCTTCCACCGGCTTCGGCCTCTGTTCTCGATTCCTCAAAGGAAATGACAATCCTTCTGCGCTTTGTCGCTCCGACTGTCGCTGCTGCACCGCACGGCCTGGTGTCTGCTGCCGCTGCTTCTCGTCAGGCTGTCCTGCGCCTTGAAGCAGGGCGTCCGCACGGGCGAGAGCGTCTACTGCTGCTGCCGCGCTGGTGCGCTGCAGCACCACCCTGCACGGCCGAGAGAGCGTCAGGAAGTCAGAGAGCGGCGCGGCAGCCGCTTCACCTGGGGAAGTTTCTTCATCTTCCGCAAAAAACAGCAAGGCATCCAGCTGCGGCGTATGACTAAGTCCTATCTCTTCCTTTAAAGCAGCGCGCACTTCACCGCAGGAGACAGGCAAAGGCAAGTCGACGGGCTTGAAAGGCGTGTTTTTGCTTCCTCGGAAACGCCAGGACACGCCTGCTGCTTCGCCGGCCAGACTCGCAGCAAAAAGAGCCATATCGGGTGTACGTACGCCCCGAATCGCCCGCGCAACACTCCCCAGACACCCCTGCCGCTGCTCGTGCGCGCCTCCCACACGAAAACATGCTGACCCTCCGCTTCCACAGTTGCGCCCTCTCCACTGCTGCCGCTTTTCCTGCTGTTGCCCTCCTTCTGGCGACGCTGCTGCTCGTCTTCCACTCCTGCTGCACATGCCGCAACGTCCGCGACCCCTTCACACGCAACAGCCTATTACGGCCGCGGCAGGAAACGTTTCCCGCTTTTGTGTGTGGCTCGCTCTGTTCTGCTGAACGCCACGCGGGTCCTGCTCCAACAGCCCACCCGCTGCTAAGCGTGTTGCTCCGGCCACCTGCCACAACACGGCTCCTATCTCTGTTGTTCCTGCGGTAGTCGCTCAAAGGTCGCGTATGCCGCTGCAGTAGAGACGATCAGGAGCGAGCACTAGTGGCATGCGCAATCCTCCCGACAATGATGGGCCAGTTTGCCAGGTACACTGATACTAGTGACAGCATCACGTGTCAATATCAGGACAATATCAAGGACAATAGATATCGCGGATACTTGTAGCACGAGTAATAGTAACACCCGCAAATAAAGCACTTTAGCGCATAAGCCAATCCTAACTGTTGATCTCCTCGCCGTAAGACTGCTGCTGCGCATCCCAGGAGCAGATACCACTCTTTCTTTGTCGACTGAAGTCGTAGACGAGGAAGATGACTACTCAGGGCGCTACTGCGGAAGTGGCTACACGAATGTCAAAAAGCGCACTGCAGGCGTGAGGCTTCCAAAAAACTGTCCTTTGGCTTGATCAGCAAACGTAGAAGAGAACGAATGCCGCGTGCGCGCGCTGCACGAGATGGCAGACAGGAGCCTTCTTTGTCGGTCTCCTTCGTCGAATGAAGCCCAGCAATTGCGACACTTCGCAACAAAAGCTAGCCCGTCACCGTGAAAGAAGTAAGACTGGTGGTAAGTGCAGCGCGCGCACTCCCCAGAGATCGAACTTGTACGAACCGGTTGGGGTGGGAGTCGAGCCAGTGATGTGCGGGTGGAAAAAGAAAAAGGATAGGGAGCAATTTAGCCGAAACAGAGCACCAGAGACGCTGTGGAAGGGAAGCCGTCCGAACCGGACGCTGATGACGCAAACGACAGACAACACGAACGATAGAGCGCCACCACCGCTCTGCAAGGGAATTCGTGCCGGGTTAGGACTGGTGCGCCGCTACGAATCGAACCGATAAAGGCAGTATACTTACTTCAAAATTTCGTGTAGGCGACGTACACGTGGCGGACGCCGTAACATCTAAACACGGGTCCAAGTATTTCCATACGTTCTTACATCCTGAGTTTGTACGTGGCGACTGTGCCTCGTACGGGAAACCGCTCCTCGAAATCGAGGGAACCGCTTTAAAATAGAAACCTCTGCCCACGACAACGCTCCTGCTGTCGTTGGCGATCGCTGCAAAGGTGGGCCAATGGCGACCGAAAGCGTGAAAAAGCGGCCCCTTCCGCATGCAACACAGTCGCGCCACACACGCCGCCGCCTGCTCTGGGCTCCTGGTCCGCCCGTAGCAGCTGCGGCAGCAACGGCGGAGCCAAGCGCGTGCCCACCAAAATTCGCCACCGCGAAGCGCAGATGATGGAGAGGACCTCCGGAGGGGAACACCGGAAGAAAAGGAGGAGAAGGTCTGGCTTTTGAGCGGTGAAAAACCTGCGCCCCGGTGGCTTCACGACAAACGGGGGTGAGGGCGATAAAACCTGCTGAGATTCGAGATATACGGGGAAGTCGGTAACGGAGAAACGGTTGAACTGGCACGGCCCCCCCCCCGCAAGAGAAGCACGGGGACACCAAAACGACAAAAGACGCAGAAAGAAGGAAACGGACACAAAAAAGCAAGGCCCCGGAAAACCAGTCAACAGAAACGGAGCACCAGCAGCGGAAACGCTACTAGGACGAACGGTGGGAGCAACGGCGTCACTACCCAAGCAGCACAACTACGCAGCCGCAACACCACCCCCGCAGTGACGCGCCGATCAGCCGAATACGGGAACGCGGCGAACCGCAGGCGACCGGCGGAAACGGGTTCAGCAGCACGGGCCGGCCTACGAGAAGTCGACCTGAACCAGCCGCACACGCACGACATACTAAAAGGAGGGGAACGAAGTTCCTGAACCCCGAAGCAAGGGGGAAATGTAGCTGCAGTGCGGCAGAGCAGCGTGCTTCTCTCCAGTGCTGCCCTGTAGTCGTTGTTGCACCACTGCTACTACTGGCACCACTATACGGATAAAACAACTAGCACTCTACTATAGGACTACGACTAGTAATAGCAGGTAGGCCTATTGCAACCGCAGCCGGGGCAACAGCTATGGCCATGGCAGCTGCAGCAGCACGCACAGGAGCACTAGCACTTGCAAGCGAGCAGCAGCAGTGCCGGCCGAGAGCAGCAGCAGCAACCAGGAGAAGTCACTCCTACGCCGAAAACTGGCTTCGGAGAAACCGGAGTCGCTCGGTGGCAGCAAGCGAGCCGTTGGTGCTGCTCCTCGGTAGAGCAGCTTCCATGCGCAGCAAGCGGCGTAAGCCGTCGTAGTGCACAGGTGACGAAGTGCCCGCGTTTGGTGTCGCAGCTTGTGCGACACCGTCGCCGGTTCCGCCTGCCAGCGGCCCACGGCCGCGCGACTGCTGCTACTGCTATTGCTGCTGCTGTTCCTCAGCTGCTCTTCGCCCACCCACCCCGCTGGTGCTCTGTGAAGGGCTGCCGCTGCTATCTGCTGTGTACGTGGCGAACACCGTATCTTGCTGCTACCTTCCTTGCGACACATGCACCTGGGACTGAGCCCCGGCAGCAGCGCACACAGTGCTGCAGAGCGTCACAATGTAACGCGTGCTTTCTCTCTCTCCCCCTTGTCACGTGTGCTGCTGGCTGTGGCGTACTGGTACTACGACAGTTCCGCCGGGCGCTGCTGCTGATCCTGGTACTTGTTGTGATGCTGCTGCTACCGCTCGCGCTGCGGCCGTCTTGGTGCTGCCGGTGCGTGGCAGCTGGTTTGTAGGCCTCCCCGCAGCTGAAGCAGTCGCAGTCTGAGGACCGTGAAGCGGCCGTCCTTCGCGCCCCATGCTGCTGTTGCAGTAGTTTCGTTCCCGACGGCACCACGACCTTTCCCGAGGGCTGCTGGTGCTGCTGCCGTAGCCTAGTGCTGTTCCGCCTCGGCCGCCCCTCCTGCTCCTGCTCCGGTTGTATTGTCTACAGCTGCTGCGTGGGCTCTGCTGCCCTGCTCGTCTCGGCGCTGCAGCTGCTGTCGTGCTAGGGATGAAGGCTGCCAGCCCTGTTCGTGACTGCTGCTGCCGATACCACTTCTGCCGGTGATCATACTGTTTTGCAGATGCTCCTGCTGCCACGTCTGCCGCTGCGGCGCTGTCTGCGGCTGCTTCCGCTGTCGCGCTGGTCGTTCCAGCGCTGCTGCCACATCTCTTGTGATGCAGCGGCCGGTGTGTGCGACAGTGGTGAGAAGGTGGTGTGCAAGCCTCCCGCATATGTGGCTTTGTTTATACTTTCCGTTCAAGTGTTACGGTGGGGCGAGCTCTTCCTCCTTCTCACTCTTCTTATACAGCAGCATACAGCCGTACCTCTCTACCGCGTTGCAGCTCCGGGTGCGGCGTCACCTCCCCCCCTTCCCCGGCCTAGTGCTGTCGTTGTCGCTGGCCCCGTGCTGTCGCTGCCGCACATCCGCAGGTGCTGTTGCTCCGCACGTACTGCTTTTCTGCTACTATCGCTGCTTCTCGAGCTACGCCTGTATGGGCTACTGAAAAACCTTTGCTGAGGTTAGTGACTTTGAGCGGCTGAAACGCTGCGTTCTCGAGGGCACATGGGTCCCTCTGACCTCCTGCAGCAGGAGGAGCCCCGGCAGCAGCAACGACAACAGCACTGCCACGAAAACGAACAAGAAGAGCAGCCGCTCTGCAGCAACGTCAGCAGCGCCAAAGTCAGCAGCGGCTACGTCGGCATCAACACCAGTAGTAATGGACAGGAAGACAACGACGACAGTGAGCCAAGTCTACTGCCTTTTTGGCCTACCGCTGCCGCTGGTGCTGCTGCTGCTGCTTACCGCTGGGGCTGGTAAGGGCTACCGCGGTTTAACAAGTTGGGTGCCTGAAAAGTCAGAACGAAACGGGAGAGGAGAGGCACACGTAGGGGAAGCAGCCTCAGCCGCACAGCAGCTCCTCGTGTGTTTCTGCTGCTGAAAAGTCAGAACGAAACGGGAGAGGAGAAGCACACGCAGGAAAAGCAGCGTCAGCCGCGCAGCAGCTCGTCTGTTTCTGCTGCTGCTGCCGCTGTCGCGCTCGTCGTGTGTGCGTGGCGCTGCCGGTGTCTGCAGGTGCTCTTCTCACCTTCTCGCCGCTATCAAACGCGCATGCTTCATGAAGAGAAGCAGAACTCCACACACTCTGATCCTGCTGCTACCCTATAGACCAAGTAGCTGCACTCCGCTGCTAGCGAGCGGTGACGACGCGAGCCCCAGCAACCGTTCAAGTACTCACAACGCGTGCAGCTGTCTCTGTGTCACGCACCGCGCGGCAGCGCTGCACAACCCCAGCAACAACAACAGCAGCGCTATTCCTGGGCGACACATGCAGCAGCTTTCTGCTACAGAAGGAGCAGCAGCAGCGCCTCCTGCGTCCTGTAGCAGGTGTGGCTTCTCGCAGAGCCGCTCTCTGCCTCTCCCTCTGGTACCGCATGGTGCGCACTTGCTTGTGCAGGCCACCTGCAGCAGAGTGTCCACTCATGCGCAGCATCAGCGCAGCGCACCACTTTCTCCGGTCGCGGTGACGCCTTCTGCAGAGGACGTGCAGCAGCATTATTTGGGCAGCAGCAGGCACTGGGGTGTGGCAACAGCTGATCACCTGAGGGAGTAGTCGAGCGAGGACTGCAGCGCAGAAGAAAAGGTCCTTCGTGCTGCTCCCGTGCGTCGAAGAGCCACATCTCCTTCGTCCCTGCGTACGTCGTCCTCAGTTTTTTTCAGCATGCAGTTCCGCAGTGCTGGCAGGCGTCTCGTCTCCGGGACTTCTCCGTGCTGCAGCTGCGCTGCTGCTGGCACGGCTGCTCCTTCGTCCCCCTGTAGAGAAGGAAGCGACGCAGCAGTAGGGATTACCTCTCCTCGCGAAAGACAGGACGGTGCTGCCGTGAGAGCAGCGGCTGCTCGTGTGGGGTTAGAGAGGACGGGACGCGGGGCAGCCGGGTTTCCCCCGGAGACAGCGACAAAGGTGGTCACCGCAAGAGCCAGCTGTTGTCGAAAGTCGTGTCGTGCGGGCAGTCAGCCAGAGGCACGCCTTGTGTCGAATCTGAGACGTCCTGCTCTTCCTCCGCGTTTGTTGTTGCCCCTGCTGCTGCTGTTGCTGCTTCACGTGTGCTTCTGCAGCAGCTTTTTCCTGGTTGCTCAGAGCCTTCCACTGCGGCCGACGGCTTCTGCTGCTGCCGCCGCTGGCTGTCGACTGACCCACCACGGCGAGCCATGTGTACTCCCCTTCGGGCCCGCATCTGTTGCTGCACCACAGACGCAGCAAGTATGCACTGCGACGATAGCGGCACGTACGGGAAGGACAGTTCCACCTGCGTCGCCTGCTACTGCTGCCGCGTCTCCTGCAGGAGGAGCAGCAGCCTTCATCTCGTCAATGGCGCCTCCCCCTCCGGGCTCCCGCTCTGCCGTCGATCCTTCGCACACAAGAGTCAGCGTCCCCCCAAACACAGCAGCGACAACCTCTTCAGCTCGACCACCAAGAGCAGCAGCACGTTCAGCAGCAGCAGCGGGAGGGGCAAGTGGCGCACCAGAAGCTTTGCCCTCTTTATCTGCTGTGCGGGCCCGTGACGTCGACGTCCTGCAGGCTGGGCCGCAGCAGCAGCGTCCGACCGTCTACGCGATGTCTGCCAGGGGCGCTCCCCGTCGCATTTCTGGTGCCGCCGCTGCAGAGAGCGCAGCATCTTCTTCTGCTTGTGCTGCTGCGCGTCACCCCTTCGGCGGATGGGGACTGCTAGTAGGAGCTCCAGGAGGAGAAGTCCCTTCTAATTCTGGCTCTTCGTCGTCTTCGCTTCCGTTTGTCTGCGCCTCACCGGCGTTGTCGCCTTCTTCGCGTTCTTCTGCGCTCGGAGCGGCTGCTGGGAGTGGCGAGGGCCCGGGCTGCGCAGGAACAGCAGCACCTGCTGGCGCTGCTTCTCCTGCAGCCGGTGAGAGCAGCGCTGGCCTGAACAAGCAGCTTCTTGTCTCTCCGTATGTCGCGCAGATGCTGTACGAAGACATGCTGCTGGGGAGGTCACTGGAGGACGCCTGTTTTCGGCTATATTATCAGGGGAAGACCGCGGGATTCGTCCACCTGTACACTGGCCAGGAGGCAGTGAGCTCGGGAGTCATCAAGCTGCTGCGGCAGGACGACGCGGTCGTCTCGACGTACCGCGACCACGTGCATGCGTCCAGCAAGGGCGTGCCTGCCAAGGAGATCATGGCAGAGCTGTATGGGAAGAGCACCGGCTGCAGCAGAGGCCGCGGCGGCAGCATGCACATGTTCTCGAAGAAATTCAACCTGATCGGCGGCTTCGCGTTCATCGGCGAGCAAATCCCCGTTGCCCTCGGCTACGCCTTCAGCGCCGCCTACAGGCGCTTTGCCCTCACCCACCCGCAGTCGGCTGCCGCTGCTGCTGCTGCCACGGACACAGCAGCTGCAGCTCCTCCTCCAGCGACAACAGCAGCGGCAGCGGCAGCAGCACTCCCCGAGCAACGACATGACCAGGTAGAGAAGAAACGAATCCCCCCGCCCCACACACATACACGCACGCACAGCCCCAGACGGAGACGGTGACGTGAACGCCGCAGCGGCACTGGAGGACAGCCAGCAGAGAGAGACGTGGGGGTGAATAAAGGGCGACGCAGAAAAGAGGGGTCGGTCTACAGATATACATATATATTGAGTGCGATAATGGGAAAACTGTGTGGACAAACCTACAAAAACACATGCACGTATATATCTGCGTGTCCGTACATATGGTGGCGTCTGTCTACTAACAAGGTGTGACACATATGTGTACAGGAGCATACAAACGTATACGCATGCATGTATGCGCATGCCTGTAATACATAAGTGTGTGTGTGTGTGAAGCTAGTACTATATGTCTGCATATATGTATGTGTGTGTAAGGGTCTGTTTTTGTAGAGTAGACATAGCTACATGTCGGGCGTAAACGCGTATATGTGAGACGTGCGTGTATCGGTATAAGTTGTAGATGACGAGGGACGGCTTGCGGTGCTTCTGCCGCTGCTGTTGTGCTGCTGCTGCTGCAGGTAACAGTCTGCTTTCTGGGTGACGGGACGACGAACATCGGGCAGTTGTGGGAGGCACTGAATATCGCAGCTCTTGCAAAACTCCCGATTATTTTCGTTGTGGAAAACAACAACTGGTACGTGCTTCGGGCTCCTGCCCCGCGTGCTTTTCCGCTTCTCTTCTCCTCCTGCTCGTGCTGCTGCTGCACCGTGCGCACCGATTGCTGCTGCTGCGTCTGTCCTCACCCGGGCGTTGTCGTCCTCCTGCTGCTGCGCCTCCCCACGTGTGACTGTGTGGCCAGTGGTGCTGCTGCTGTCGGGGAAGTCTGCGTGGACGCTGCAAGTGCTCCTGCTGCTGCTTCTTCTCCGATGCATGCGTTCACGAGACACGCTTCCTCCACAGTCGCGACGCATGCAGGCAGACAGCTGTTACGGGGATTCCTTATATGCCGTACTTGTTCGCCCATGCGACACAGACCACAACTAACAGGGCTTCTTTTCCTGTCTCCGCCCTGGCCTTCGAATATAGATAATATGAAGTGACAGATACGTATACGTATAAAGAAGGCCTACAACTCTATACACACACGCCCGTTGATCCATAACTCTCCCACGTCTTTCTCCTGCACATACATGTATATAGAGAGAGAGTGACCTTACGTACACACGGACGTACACACATGTCACATAGGCACTGTGTGCGTGTACACATCCATAAGAACAGGCCACATGGTGTCCACACAAATTATGGTGTGGCTTACGACGGGTACACACATGCAAGATGGAGCCGGACGTCGTCTAGGAAGGTGAGAAATTCGTAAGTCTGTCCTGGGTTTGACGCTTGGCAGGGCTATAGGAATGGCGGCGCAGCGCAGCACAGCGATTCCCCGCGTGTGGCAGAGAGCAGAAACTTTCGGAGTTGCTGGCGTTGAGGTGGACGGCATGGACGTCCTCGCCGTTCGAAGCGTCGCACGCCGCGCTATCGAACGTGCGCGCAAGGGAGAGGGTCCCACTCTTATTGAGGCACTCACCTATCGCTTCAGGTGAGAGAACAACATATCCGGATTTGTCTGTCTCTACGTGTGCTTATACATGTAAGCGTATCTATATATATATATCTGAATGTGTAAGCACACACGTATATATGCAAGTATAGACACGTCTGTCCTGCATATGTATATATGTACGAGTGCGCCTATACATATCTATATATATGTGTATGTATATACACTCACATACGTATTTATGGATCCATAAACGTACATGCATATATATACACGTCGGTGCACGTACGTACTACCTGAATATATGTACGTACGAGTCTACACATATCTATGCATAGATGTATTCTACGTATGTCTGGATGTATGAGCGTACGAGTATATATCTACGTGTATACAGGTATGTACTACATACATATATATGAACATGTGCGCACACACATATATAAAATGTATACGTATGTGTCTACTTGAACATTCAGACCTGCGTGCATATAAGTGAGTGCATGCGCGTGTATGTATGCAGACATACAGAAGGCACTGTGCACGCACCCACACACACGGTAGTGCACACACATACGCACACGTGTGTATCTGTGTATATACTATATATATACGCCTGCAGATACCCAACTGCCTATGCGTCTAGCCTCATTTCTCTTCGAAGAAGGCGTGTGAAACGGCTTGTGGACAGTGACGCCGTGCCGGGCTCGGCGCCCGTTTATTTGCTGTGCTACCTAGAGGCGCATATACACAGGCGAGCTTCTCTCTGATGCGTCTCTTTCTGTGTGTGCGTCCTGTAACATGGTTGTGTACGCATATAAACATATACAGGCTAACCTGTATGTATATCCGTGTGTGTGTACGGATGTGTGTGCCTCACATCCAACCCATTTCTGTGGCTGTTTTTCGTTCCGCGCTTGGCTTTATCGAGCTCCACAAGGGTTTACGTACATGTGTGGGCGTCCAGGCAGTCACGTAGATACCTACATTTGTGTAGCTTACGTACGTGTGTATACGTGTATGTACGAGGACTTGTGCGTAGATCACCCTGTAGAATTGGGTCCCAGGCGGGCGCTCTGCCCCACCCCAACTCCCTGTACGTACACAAGTACACAAAAATATGTATATGTGTATGTGTGCACCACCCGTAGGATTCTGCTTACCGGCACGTCCACCCACAGACGTATATATACATATATATATATGTATATATGCAGCGGTGTGTGCCTGTGGAAGGACAGCGCTGCAGGTGTGTAAAAGCTCGTTTGATGAGAAGGGCACTTGGTAGAAGAACTGCCGTAGCCAAGCAGGAGGAGTCAGTGGGGTCAGTGGGACACACACAGGAGTACCTGTGCGTATATCGACCAAGTGCTGTGTTTCACTTCCACATATCTGTGAGTCCACGCGTATGTACATACATGTATTTGAACACGTCTGTGTGCGTGTATCTGCGGGGATGTGCGTATATCTACGCGCAGAGGTGTGCCCCTGGTCAGGCCGCAGGCTGAGACGCAAGCGCGTGAGCAGCACCGAGAGAACTGTCTGTGTGCCGTTTTCTGTATGTATCCACTTCTTTCTCCTTACCCATCTATCTGTATATGGTACAAGCCCCTTGGTCAATCACACGCACGTGGCGATGTGCAAAAAAAAGCCTGCATACATAAAAGGACGACCAGATGCGATATACGCTTATCTACTTCGCGTTCGAGTCCGTCTGTGCAGAGAAGGAGTGCTGGCGCCTCCACGTGAGGCATGTGTGTACCGCAGCAGAGGAAAGCAGGACGGCGACCCACCCTGGGTATATTGACGTGTGTGCAGCTCTCTGTTGACGCCTATGTGTATATGTGTGCGTATGCATATGTACACCTGGGGATGCTGTGTGTCCTTCTGTCTGGCTGTATCTGGGTTTGGTGGACGTCTACTACTCTACAGATATGTGCAGAGAGTCAGACAGCACGTATGTGTATCAGGATTGATGTGTCACGTATATGGGTCATACTCTCCCTGCGGAGGCCTGCAGAGGGTGTACTTCGTGGCCGCTCGACGAAGTGAACCGAAGCGCAACGCGCCCGGCCCACACGCATAGAGACACGGGACTACATGGACATATGTACACTTATGTTGGCGGACGTACGTGTGGCCAGACGTAGTGGGAGTTCTATGTGGACGACGCCTGTATATCCGTACACGTACGTATATGTTTCGTGTGCATGCAGAGGCCACTCAGTCGCGGATCCTGATGAAATGCGTGCGGCGAAGCAGAAAGAGGCATGGGTTGTGCGGGACCCGATACTCGCGTTTGAAGAGCAGCTGAAACTCTTCGGCTTCGCGAACGACGACACCATTCGCCAGACGCGGCAAAAAGTAAGTCACGCAGAAAGCGACATTTTCCCCCTATTTCCGCCTGGGTGAAAAGAGGCACTCCGGACTAATTTCTTCCTTAAAAATTGAAAGATTGAGACTTGGGGTCCTCTTTTGTCTCGAGAGAGAGAAAACCCACAACGTTCAGTGTGCTCTGCAGGCTACGTGCTGAAAGGCCCCCGACGTGCGACACGGGGTGTACAGACACCGCACATCCATGCGAAGTTGCAGCCAGGAGCACGTGTGTACGCTTCCTCACGAAACAAGCGCGCACCTGCAGAGAAGCAGGCGTCCCAACCGCCTGCATAGGCGCACATCTCTAAAGTTATGTACATGTCACGTTAAGTACACCAATTATATAGTGCGTGTGTGTGTATATATATATATATGTGTATATGTTTACATGCACAGGTGCACGCGTCTTTGCGTAGATGGAGATTCTGGTTCATCTACATACATGTGTGGGGAGGGGTAATCTGCACGAATGCGCACAACGTAAAAAACAGCCATTTACGTATGTCTACTCCCGTAAGATGTAGATATGCGTAGACAAGGTGTCACGTAGCCGCATGGTAAGGAAGGTATACTGGCACACCTGTGGACGTACGCAGATGTGTAGACACGTGCGTCTGTAGACGGAACGGTGTACGCGCAGAAGTCGACAGGTGAACAGGAATTGGCGCGCCGCCATTACGGCTGGCGACGGCGGTCCGCGGGGAATGCTAGACTTGCATAAGTGACGCAGTGACTAAGTCACAGTCTTGGAGCTTCACCCACACAAATACTTTTCTAGCGACCCAAGTGCACACGCGTGTGTGCCTCGAGGAGTGTTTCGTCTGTCCTCTCATCCTCCTTCAACTCTTACACACGTATGTACACGTAGTCTCGCAGATGCACGTCGGTGCTGCTGTGCCCCCCCACCCCTGGTGCAGTACCAACAAGCTCTAGGGTATGACAGGCGGACACGTAGGGAAGCCGCGGCCCGGGCGTGTCCTGCATGTATGATGTCTATCTATATATGGAAGTGTGTCTTTAGTACGTACAATACACATGTCCTATGACCGTCTTGTACCCTGTGCGTACGTGCTCTCTCTCGACATACATGTGTGTGTGTGTGTACCTAGGACGCACAAACTTGTATTACTTTGTGAAACACACGTACAGCTCTCTAGTGCAACGACTAGGTGCCTGTTGCCGCTAGTATCCTGCGTGCAGGTATATACGTCGTAGGGTACATACGTGCGTAGGTACACGTATACGTGCGTTCACGTGAGCGTCTCTGTTCGTGGCCCTTTAAAAGTAGAGAGTCACGACGTCGTACTAATTCTCGCCAGGCGCGGGCGCACAAGTGCAGCTCTGCACAGATACACACAGAGTTCCAGATCGCCACACCCTCACACACACTCATACATGTACGTGTGCGGACAGGAAGATATCGTGCACTCGCCGTGGTCTTCTCCTCCTCCACGTGTACACCGACAAATGTGTGTTAAAAAACACACATCGACTTGTGTTTAGGAAGGCGTGTACGTTTTTGCGCATGGCGCTTTCTACGTTGTCACACACGCATACTGCAGACCGATCTGCGCAGCAACTGTGGAGGCTTCTTCTATCCACGCACAATCGCCTGCGATCTTCGTCTAAAGCGGTTCATGCGTCTTTCGCACATACATTACACAAGTGTGCCACACATGTATGTAATACCCATCCGCTCATAATCATTCACCTACTACACCTGCTTTGTGTATACTCGTCGCATCTGCATACGTGTATATACATATATGTACATATGCACACACACACACACACACACACATACACACACACATACACACACACACCTGCGATCGTCTTCTGTGGATTTGTGTATTTCCCCACGCAGGTGGAGGCGGTGATAAAGGAGGCCGTGCAGTTTGCAGAGACGAGTGCGGAGAGTCCGGTGCAGGAGTGTGGCAGCTACATCTTCGCTCCTGCGTACCGTGGAGGAGCAGAGGCGGAGAAGCTTAGCGACCAGGAGCTGCACGCATACGCCGAAGCACTAAAGGAAGAACTGGACTGGAAGGCACGTCGCAAGGCTGGAAATCGTAGTCCTCGCCCGCCGATCACCCAGGCCTTTAAGCCTCCCACCATCATCGACTAGACGTTGCAGAGAGGGCAGTTTCTGCAGCAGGAGCAGCAGCTCCAATATGATATCCAGGTGGAGCTGCCTTCCAGGAGACGCGACAGACTACGCAACGACGACGGCAGTGCTGCTGAAAGTAGCGGCAGAGGGAGCAGCAGCTTGTCTCCTTTGAGCAGAAGAGGTTGCGTGACGGAAGCTGCAGCCGGAGAAGAGCGGCCCTGGCGAGGTGCTGCTCGAAAGCAGTGCGGCGGCAGCTTCGCCGATGAAGATGAGGAGTCACAAAGGCACGTCTGAACGCGAAGCAGGGAGAGGAGCCGAAGCGAGTGAAGAGATTGTGTGTGTGGACCAGCTGCAGCAGAACAAACGCATAACGTTTCTTCATAAACGGCAGGCGCAGCAGGGGGTGAGGAGGTCCTGCGCTCTGAGATATAGCTGCCGGAGCAGCAACTTTGTTTAAGGGGAAAGTGGCTTCTCCGGAGTGAGACAACAAATCAAATGTTTTTGCCCTTGTAGAACGCCCCGAAGATAGAACGGCCCTTTCTGGCGGATAAGCTTCTTAAGAGCCCAACAGTGACGAAAGCTTCGCGGGCGTTCAGCGACTCTAGGGCGTCTACTATCGGCTGGACCGGTTCTCTGAGTTGCAGACGGTGGTTGTCGAGTTGCTGATACTGCGGCGGACAGACGCGGACAGGAGTGAGCTGCAACGGGGGAGATAGCAGTAAAACAGGAAACTCAGAGACAAAACACATAAGGGAGCGACGGCGAAACAGAGAAGAGGAAGATCGGGAGAGGCAAAGATAAACAGGGAGGAAGAAAGCGCAAATGAAGGGACTGCAGGCCATTCGCTCCTCAAGAGTGACAGATGAGACGCCGGTGACGCGCTCCGGCCACGCTTGAATTGTCTGTCTGTAGGGGTGGGTCTGCAGTGCACATGTCACATGTATGTAGAGGCGTAGATAAGGCGGTAGGCGCGTATTTTATTTCACAGATAGATATCAGTCTACATTTGTATATTCTGTTCATGATATGTGGAAGTGTACGTATCTCTGTCGCTGTATGAGTCCTCCGTGTAGTGCTCCGAAAGATCGAGATGGCGTTGTCCAGAGGCGTTCGTATGCGCGTTTCTTCACGGCGCACGCGAATGCTGTAGACTGCTGTAGATATCGGGAAATCACAGGAAGAGGCAGATGTCTGATGGTGAGTGAACAAGCGCTCTATTTGCTAGAATCTGTACAAAAGCCCACGAGATGAAACGGAAGCTCCTCTTGAGATCGTTAGTTTTTCCCCACACTCCGCACACAGAAGAGTGAGTAGGCAACGAAATGCTTCTTCATTACTCGGAGCAGCCGTCAATTTGAGGTGGAAGCTGAACTGCGAAGTGTCAGCCGCTGCGTCGCACGCATTCGGCTGCTAGGGAGGAAAGAGAAAGATCCATACGTGAGGGAAGCCAGCAACACTCGTCAGATGCGAAGGCTTTAAAACACAGAACGAAGATGCGGGAAGGGAAACTCCTGCGTGAGACGTAAGGAAGGAGGTGAACATTTACAGCTTAACACATTCGATCCATGAGCAACCCGAGAATTGCCAGTATGCATTTGACTGCAGATGAACTTCCTGCGTCAGTCCAGCTATGTATTTAGAAGTATGGAATATGTAGTTACACATATTTGTCCTGACGTGTACACGCTATTTGTCTGGTGTGTCCCCCGATGAGTAGCGGCACAATTCCCCAATCGTTTTTTGGTGTTGCCAGTGTAGAGAAAAGAGGGAGCGCAGGGAGGAAGAAGAAAAGAGTGAAACAAAAGAGGAATTATAAAGGAAGGGAGAATACTGTGAGGGCCAACAGCCAGAGAGAATAGAGGCCCCCGTGTTGCATGTCATGCAGAGAAAGCAAAATCTCAGTTTGTAACATGCAGATATGGGGACACATATTTACACGTATGTGTACCTATTTACACATAGACGAATGTTTGACTCGTCCTTTCCGTTAAGATGCTGTTGCACCCATAAGGCCCATCAGGAAGCGGTTAATATAGATTGTAAATGTAAACACTGGGTGGGCACGTAGAGCAGCGCACAGGGACGCATTCACACTCACTAACACGTAGGCAAATACACTGGTACAGGCACGTTTTCGGCTGTATCTTATAGACACATTCTGTAGGAAGTTCGCGACGTGAGCGTTGCGGTCAGCACACTGCGCTAAGAAATTACGCAAATTCGAGACACGTAATTAAAGAAATTAAGATGTGGCACCGTATGCCGCCCACTGCAGATGAGCCGCGTATCGAACAGTCTCTCCCTGTCTTTGAGTGTAGTAACACCAGCACTAAAGGGGAAGGCCACTTATCTCAGAAAGGTTTACATCTCGCCGGAACGTCAACGAATGCACTAAGAAAAAAATACGCCTGTACATTTTGCGACTGTGATGCGCCCGCGCTTCGACCGTCATGCTTGGACGCTTCACGCACACCGTGACATACACGCTAGAATGTAAAGCGTGTCTTGGCACCTAGACCGTGGTGTGCACAACTGTGCGCTGGCGGGCACCTTAGGTGCCAGTGGGTGGCCAGTGTGCGTGGTTGTGTGTGTCGCTCTTGAAATACGTGCGTCTTCGTTCCGATCTAAACGCGAACTTGTCCATCTAGGAAGAGTGTCCGCATTTACATGTGCGCATGGGTAAAAGTGTGCGGGCGTAGTTCTGTGTGCCTGTCTCTTCGCAGTTATGGGTCACCTCCTTCAACTAACAGAGTTTGATCAATGCGATTGTCCGGCGTGTACTCAAAAACTGGATGCGAGAACTGGATGGAGAGAAATCCCGGTTTCTCACAGTGCTTTTCGGTAGTTGCCACTCACTGCAGCACCAGTCCACGTGCCTCTCAACCAGTACAAAACTTGCTTACTTGGCGCAGCCCCATGAGGAAGAACGGCTATGCTACACAGCCTGAACCATATGCCACCTTTTGAAATGGACGTAAAGTCACACATTTTTCCTGCTTATCTCGGCAAGCACTGTGCCACAAATGCGTTAGTCACTATGTTTAGAAAGTCCAGGCACGCAGTTTTCCTCCAGCCTGCGAGGACACTCGAGCATGCCACTTTGCTTCCGAAGTGCATCTAGAAGCGACAACCTCCCTGCCTTCTGCCTCTTCACGCTCTGCGTCTTTTTGATGTGTGCGCGAAGAGAGACCGTGGCGTCAGTAGCGCTCGTTGTTGGATAACTTTGCACTGCACTGTAGATGACGAGGTACGTGGAACACGTGAGCCGGGCTGCGCTGCATAGCGTTGCCAACAATTCAAATGGCTGAGCAGACTATACGGGTCTGGTACCGCGGGTTGACGCCAGAATGTCGTGGCGGCAGCGTGGAGACAATCTTTGCGCTACGTGGTTTGGATTCCCGAGATGCACGTGACCCTCCTGCCGTGCTGGGGGTATGCGTATACAGTGAAAGCATATATTTTCCCCACACGTGCATACTTTTACGTGTATGTAGCAGTACGCGATGTTGAAAGAATGCTTGTAGTAAGTCAGTAATACCTCAATGTTTGTAGCAGTACGCGCTGTTGAAAGAATGTTTGTAGCAAGTAAACATTACCCCGCCAACACCTGGGAGATGTCATGTGGACAGCACATACAAAACAACCCGAAAGGTTAAGGCATACCAGTTGCACAGTTGTACAGCGTTCGTCTGATGTTGGTTTAAAGGTGAAGAGTCCAGTACTAGGTTTTACTTGGCGACGCTGGACCGCTTCGCAGATCCGTTATCTTTCTATTAACGTAGCACTGTGTGTGACAGACGCGGTTTTCCCGAGTGAACAGGGGCTGCCGTAACCGATACACCAACGATGCCTGTTGTCTACACGAGGCAACGCACACGGACATACTGAATTCAGTGATCACTGCACCGATACACCAACGATGCCTGTTGTCTAAACGAGGCAACGCACACGGACATACTGAATTCAGTGATCAGTGCATTCCTCTACATCATCCACACGGGGAAAACTTGTAAAATACGTGTGAACCACTACGACCGATTCCAACTGGCAAGTCAAACACGGGGGTCATCAACGTACCTCGTGCCCCACTGGGCAGCGGATAAACCGCAGCGGCGGCTGATTCAGAATCTTTAAAGAAAACCCTTATGCACGCCCGTAGCAGCAGGGCTGCCCGGACGCCGGTCACGGCCGTTACCCCGCCTGCAGAAGGTAGCACTTTCTTCTTACGTGCCATCACATTCAAATTTCACTTTGCGCTTACTAGGTTCACAAGCGTCACCTCTCACAACATGTTTGCTCTTCAGTTATTTGGTTTCACGGTGTGACGAATACGTAGAAGCGGGCAATTACAACAGGTGATGTCCATATTCCAATTGCATGCACCAGGACGTTCTCCTACGTACCCCTCAGGCCCGGCAGTACAACAGAGCAGGTCCTGTGCGGTCGTTACTGCTCCCAACTGCAGTGCCGCGTGGCAAATGTGGCTTCGATGTCTCTCTCTCTCTCTCTCCACCAGGAAGCCACGATCGGGGGAGCGGGAATGGCAGGATTACGCTAGCGTCTTGTTAAATTGGAGGCGTGGCGAATAAATTCGTGTCATCCTCACTGTCAGCGTCTTTTGCGCCGGTGTGGTGGTTCTCTGAATCGACGAGCGGCCCACCTCAATTCTTCTCTACTTCGCGTCCCCTTCTGTCCGTGCTGCCTGTTCATCACTCCACGTTCTTATTTTTCCATTTTGTGAGGCGGCTTTTCTTTCATTCTCTCCCTTCTGAGTTCTCCTGTCTCAAAAAATGCCGACCTCATTCGGGAAGCGGGCGCGCACCCGTAATAAGTATTCCAAGCCTTTTCGGCGCCATGGCATGCCCGCGGTGTCGCGGTATCTGGAAGTTTTCAAGAAAGGAGATTACGTGGATATCGTGTGCGATTCTGCCATTCAAAAGGGAATGCCATTTTCCTTCTACCATGGCAGAACGGGTGTTGTCTTCAATGTGACCCAGCGCGCCATCGGCGTGGAGGTGAACAAAGTTGTGGGGAACAGGGTGGTGAAGAAAAGAGTCCACGTTAGATCCGAACACGTAAGGAAATCAAGATGCAACGAATTGTTTTTGAAGAGAGTTAAAGAAAACGACCGCGCTCACCATGAAGCCCATCTGGCAGGCAAAACCATCAAAACGAAGAGAGAGGTGGTGGGTCCACGGAGCGGCCTCTTCGTTGAGGGGAAGAATATGGAAGTCCTGGAGCCTGTACCATTCGTCGAAAGCTATTAAACGACGGGTACGCGGAATGCCAGAAAGGGGGAGAAAGACGAACAGAAAGCAATATCAGCAACCATCGGGAAAATGGGGGCCACCTTAGCAAACTAGACAAAAAAATCACCGACACAGATGAGGAAGCTGCACGATTGGAAACCCCACGCAGGACAGGAAGACGAATAGCGACAGACGGTGGAAAAACCGAGCAAAACAGAAACAAGAAGTTATACTGGTGGCCGGACTGTACGCGAGAGGTTGTGGCGACAATGAGGAGTCAAGTACGGAGAACAGTGGAGACTTGGACTACAGCGGACCACAGGACCAACTAGGAGGCCGAACAAGGACGAGGATTTGCGGAGGAATGACGTGTAACAAGATTGGAAACAAGGCGGGGACAGCGAGCCAGGAAATCGACGGGTTGCCTGCTGCTTGCTGTGTGGGACGTAGAAACAAACGTCGCAGACGTACCCAGGAATGACAGACGCAGACGCTCAACATGAGCTGTAGGTGTACACGTGTATACGTGTATAAAGCACACGTCAACGTCTCTGGAATAGTTTTTGTTATCGTGGGTTAATGAAGATGATTCAGAAGGCGCTCCATTTGGAAAACGTAGGGTGAAGGAAGGTGGGGGGTAAGGTATGGGGGAAGCTGTGAAAATTGAAGGAAGTGTCATACAGACGCAGGAACAGGATCCGTGGTGGTAGGTGTGCAGTGGGTTACGGGACCATACTATTTGCGCGTGTTACGCTTTTGTAGAACAGCAGCTCGTGTACGCGTTCAAATTCATACGTGTGGAAAATGTAAGTGCGTCCTAGTGGGAAGCGTTGCGTGGACCGTTTGTGTCTCTTCGCTTCCATCATTGTCAGTCGAAAAATAAACTGTAGCAACGCTCGAACTCTGCCGGGAAACCCAGCACCTTCGCATGGATCTTCCCTCAACGCAACCACACTACGGTCTATCAACTACAGCACCTGACTCTTAGGGTGGATCTTTGTAGGGCCCAGAAATCAGAAGAGGTGATACAGGAGAAGTACAACGACAAAGGTGTTTGTTTGCCGAGGGTAGGGCCGTGCAGACGCTTCGCACGACGGCGTTATAACAGCACACCGCGCTCATGTATAATTTGCGCACTGCAGAACTGGGAGATACCAGCGACTCAGGGAGCAGGCTTTTTCTGTTTAGTCGCTGCGCTGTACACAGCAGCCGGTCGCCTTCCTCAAAACGTGTCTACACCTTTGCGCCTGCGACAGGTTGTATAGCAGGGAACGACGGTGCAACGAGGTAAAAAGGGACGGATGCACGCTTTTATGTGTTCAGACAGCCAAGTGCTTGTACGTAGACACTCCCGCCCACGGATGACATTTCACGCAGTGTAAAATCACGTGGCACTGGGGGGTAATGCTTAAAAAGAATTTACAGGAATGCAAAGCCTCCGTTTCACGTCGGTTACTCCTTGAAATGAGGCTGTCTGTGTGGAGCCGACCCAAAGTAGCAGTATTACACACGTGCAAGTGTTTATATCCTGGGACACCGTGAATACCACGCGCGAGTTCGATTATGTGCCAGACCACCGTAACGTTGTTGTGCGTTGTAGGCGTGCTCACTATGTCGTAAATGTGCTAGTTTCAAGTAGGCTATTTGGCCGTTGCTCACACAAGTATAGACGTTGTACTCACTGCGAAATATCTTACTCCAATACTACGCATGTGAAGGTTCAGGGGACTGACCACATAGGTCGTAGCAGATCAGTGACTTCATGAAGTAGCATACGCCTGTTTATTGCCTACACGCGGATGCGTATGAATTCAGAATTGCACGTAGGTGCTGCGGAAGTGTATCTGTACACCGCCTCGCCCTTGGTCTTTGTATTTTCACGTATGGAACGCTTGTAGGTGCAGTACGTGACTGAACACACACTTTTTCCTGGGCTCTTCTGCGTAAAGTGCATCACGTATTGATACTTATACCGTCGGAGAGAAACTGAGTGGGAAAGTCTCAAAATAGAAGCTGCCTTACGGTTTGCCGCCGGTGTAACTACATCAGACGTATTCTCCGTGTCATATAGGTGGGCACCTATGGTTGAGTCTCAAGGATAACCGCTCCTTACACTTGTCGCCACTTTGTACAAAACAGTACTATGGGGTTCCCCCTGCTCCTTGCTATACTCAACGAGGACCGCACCGGATACCACAAACTTCCTTTGGGAAATCTGGTGCTGACTACCTACAGCGTGTAAAATCGTATTCGAGTATGACCCGTCACACGCCACATAGAGTGATACGCTGTGCAAATTTATGTGTATATATATATATACATACATGTGTACGTATATCTGTGTGTCTCCCTGTGTATATCCTTGGCTCTGAATATTAGTGTCAACGTGCATGAATATACACCGTGTATACGAAGAGGCAACCCGATCCCATAGCTGGACGGGCACGTAAACACACTGGTACAAGTTTCAACACACAACGCCTTCCCCTGACGTAGGGGTACTCATTACCTCCTACAACTAGTGAGTCTTCTGCATATTTGCACATGTGGGCGCCGTCAGTACGACGATGCTCGTGGAGAACCTGGATACTTGTACGTATATTAGTGTACACCCGAAAGTAGCAACCTACGCGTATGTGTGAGCGTACATGCCTCTGGATGTACATGTGCGTAGTTGTGATTGCGTGTACCTTACTTGCTACGCTGATGCAACAGTGTGTGCACACGCCGCCAAAGGCTCACATCAGTGGACTGCACAGAGGATTGCCGTCTAAGCAATCTACGTTGCGATACGTATCGCGATGATGCAAGCAGTGAAGCCTCTGTTGACCTACCGGTATCTTGACTGTCTCCGTGGACATGTGTGTACAGAGGCACGTGGATAGGTGCAAGACAGGCACAGACGCTCTGCAAAGTGTCCATCGTAGAGTACACATTCTCACTCGAGAAGGTCCAGCAGGGGAGCGACGCTTTGTACGCTGGAGAGTAGCTAATCGTAGTCCGCATTAAGGTTTTATGCGGTTGCCTGCAAGCGTTGTGGCACAAGTGCTAGAATACTTGACGATTCATAGAAAATACCTGCGTTCTACAGACGGGATTAATTGCTGGATAAAACAGTTTCTATTACGCGTACACACATGTGTATACCGGCAAAGGAGGTGCTTTTCAACCTGTGACGATACACTGGAGAACTAAGTATATCCTCGCGCGCAGTAAAGTTAGGCAACGTGTGTGCGCGAAGCTGTATGGGCTGCAATATTTGAGTGAGAACGTTTCAATTGTCGACTCGCGTTACCCCCATCTGTGTAAGTCGAAAACTCCATACCTTTGGATCCTCCAGGTATATAACACTGTCGATTTCTATGCATACGCGTGCGCATTTTTGTAACCAGACACTACCGGTGTCTCACAGACACAAAGAATAGGTCAACTTGGACGTATCTGCAGAAGACGTAAGACACACCGTTGCAGCTGCTGTTTCTTCAGTAAGTGTCACTGAGAAACCGTTCAAAGTTGATTCCCGATGCGGCTACTTGGATGTTCGAATGGCGCAGCAATTTCGCCCCTCTGTTCGATATAACGATTTACTAGTGCGAGGTCGCCGTGTTTCCTTTGCTGCCGTCTGTGTTGCCGGCACCCTGTATAAACGGAAAATTTTACATATGTTCACCTGTATGCGTGAGGGTACGGCATCCTGCGGCAGCCCGAATAATGTAGTATAACGAAGGCGATGATGCAGGTGCACGACTCCCGTACAGGCGTTCTTTGCATTAGCACAAAACGGTGCAACAGGAAGGGGACAGTAGCTCCGTAGGCAGCAGTACGATAAAACATGATGTGCTATGGTGCAAGCTTGAGGGTGGATTAAAAGCACAAAATGCACATTACCGGCATTGTAGCGCGTAGGACCCGTGAGAACTCTGTCAAGCGCAGCGTCGGCGTCTATCCCACCTTGTGCTGCAGCAGGGTAGTTCCCAATTATCGTTACGTCCCAGCAGTAGGAGGCTGGAACCGCCAAGCAAGATTTACGGATTTGTTCCCTTTGCTATGCTGTCGGCCTTTATCCCGTCTCACAGGCTGCGGCTGTTGCCCTCCTTAGAAAGCTCTGCCGCTCTCGCTGCTGTGTCTGCCTTCGACACGTAGACGCTTCCTTCAGACATCACCTGCTGGTGGCTCTGGGGCCGCTCCATCTGCTGTTGTTGCAGGTACGTGCTTCCGTTGGTGCTGTTACTAGTGCTGTCCCGTCTTGTGTCGCCGATGTGGATGCCCGTGGCGCCGGGGTCGCTGCAGCGAGTGACACCTCTGTGTGGTGTGAATTTTCTTCCTGCGGAGCGGTGCGAATTTTTCTGTGAGCGAGCAAATACGCTACCTTTGTGATGACTTCTCCACCTTCTCGTGTGTCGACTTGCAACAGCAGCTGCCTCGCCAGAGACACGCTCTTTCTGTTTGGTTCTTTATAGAGACTGAGAGACTGTGCGGTGTGTACACGCGTGTACGCGTTCCGTACGAAGTAAACGGCTAGCACCTGAAACAAGACAGCGGATACGGAGTCATAGGTGTGCCCTATGTTCTCTCGATAAACTACTTCCTGTTCAGAATTGCTGCGTGTGGCAGCATTTTATAATCGCGCCATCCGCCTTTCGACGTGGACGCCCAGCACAGCCTCTCTTTCGTGTGGCCTGTGTCTCTCGGCTGCTGCAGCACTAGTCGGGTAAATCGTGCTGGCGCTACTAGTATCGCTGCCGATTGACGTCGCGCCGCCGCTGTTCGATTCGCTGCGGTCCTGCAGGCGCGGTTCGGTCGCGCATAGCTGCTGTCCCTCCCTGCGAGCTCCAGTGCTTTAGCAGCTTACAAGAGTACCGCACAGGCACTTCATAGCGTCGCGTCCTACACCTGACGACGGCTACAGCGGGTGCTGTTGCTACGGGAGAGACTTGTGCCGGTGCTGACGGAGCTGCAGCTGCAGCGGGATCTTCTGCGGTTGTTTCTACTGCTGCGCCTGCAGCCGCTACTGTGTCGCTGCTATAGCGCATGGCTAGCTGTCTGCAGATGCTGGTGCTTGTATGGCTGCTTCCCCTGTGTCTACGGGTATCCCGTTGCACCTGCTCGCCTTAACACGTGCAAAAGTAGACTCTTTGTGCCCTGCGTACGTTTTCTTCTTCCAAGCACCTGCATCTTTCAGATTGCGAGACATACACCGTGTACACCGCGTACAGCTTCCGTGCGTTATCACTCGACGTTCATCTGTTCGCTGGTGCACCACATACGCCGTCGTCCAGTTATCTCACCGTTTACCACAAGAACACCAGCCAACGCTGAGAAGCAGCAGCGGTGACTACGATCACCGCAGGGGCAGGATAAAGAGCCGGAGGACATCCAGAGAACGGGAGACCGCCACCAGGTGCGGAAATTAGGACAGCAGTATCATTACTTCAAACCGTGCCGCGGCGGACATTTGCCTGTGAAAGATGCCTGACGACGAGATGATCACCCACAAAGGGGTACAACCGTACCCCACAGCTGCAGCACCTGCTGTTGAGACTTCTCAAATACAACAACGCAATAGAGGTGCTTGTGCGCCCGCTGATGCCTCTGGTATTGTTGCAACAGCTGCGGCTGAATTTGACGATCGGAAACCTCCTCCAGAAACTTCCTCTGCCTACACCCGTCCAGCCAGCCCATCGTGTGGCGACGACAGCAGGAAGAACAGCAACGGCAGCAGAAAGACCAGTTTCCGACACAACAGCGGCAACAGCAGAAAGAGCAGCGACAACAACCTGAGCGGCAGTCGCGGCAGCAGTGGTGTACAAGCTGAGACCTACTCATCCAGCGTGCTTCTTCGCAGGGGCAGCAGCAGCACCAGCAGACACAGTAACAGCAGAGCTAGCAGCAATAGCGGGGCTGTGAACGACACGATTACGGCAAGGAAGTGCGTCGGCTGTGCCGCAGTAGGCGACAGCGTCCCTGTCGCCAACAGCTGTCCACGAGTAAAGACGAGCAGCAGCGACGCACAGTCCGTCGCTTCTCTCTGCGAGCTAGTACTTACTCATCCATTCACGGGGACGATCTCCTACGCCTCTTCTACTGCAGCGCACCTGTCCGCTGACGAGCGTGCACAATCGACTGCTCACGAGGTGCTGCAGCAGCAGCAGCACCAACAGCAGGAAGACGGGCAGCACGGAGCTCAGCGTCAGCAACACCAGCCGTACCAGCAGCAAGCGCGGCAACAACGACAGCACGGGCGACCACAAGAGCCGCACGAAGTGCTGCGGCACCAGCATACACCGGAGAAGCAGCAGCACGGTCAGCAGCATCTCCCGTCCCTCGCACCAGTGCGGACTTCTCAACCTCACAGCATACACGATCCGGAGCAGCAGAACTCAACACAGCTGCAGACACCTTCATTAGCGTCACGCGTAGATGATTTTGGAAGCAGTTCGGAACAACAGAAGTCACCTGCGCCTCTCTATCACGCACTGTTGCAAGACACGATGGAACACGTGCGCGAGGAGCACCACACACAGCGCCACTCGCAGCAACAGTTGCATCCGAAAAGGCTCGCAGAGCACGGGCTGCAGCCGCCGCAGCAAATACTGCAGCTACAGCACCAGCCGGTACAGCGAGCACAACAACCACAGCAGCAGCGGGCACAGCAGGATCTGCATCGGCAACAGCAGAAACCACAGCTGATGCAGTCGCAGAACAAGGCACCGCAGGTGCTGCAGTCTCACCCGCATCCGGTTTCGTTTGTCGAATATACGACGACACAGCTCGATACGCTGAACGCCACCGGTGAAAAGTGCAGCAGTGCACAGTTGTTGAAAGCTGCCCGGGTACACGCTGCAGCATCAGCAGCCCAAAATGGTGGATTAGTGATGTCGTGTCTCAAAACGGAAGAGTGTGGAGCAGGAGCGGTCCCTCTTGTAAAGGCGGGAAAAGTGTCTGGACTAACATCCAGCAAGCAGACAGGCGTTCAGCAGCAGCAGCAGCCTCAAGAAGGCATACATCAAAGTAGTAGTGCTGCTCTACAGTGCAGCATAACGACAGGTCGCCAGCCCCTGGGTTCGAACGCAGTTCCATCGCCTTCAGTAGCTGCCGCAGGAGCAACTCCGCTCACCCGTCTTGCTGCTGCCTCCAAGCGACACCAGCCTCCCCCCTGTACAGCTGTTCCTTCTACACTCCCTCGCTGCTCCTCCTCAGCCTCAGGAGCGTATCCAGAGATGACTGCCGTTCCTCTTTTGAACGGCGATTCCGACGTAACGACGACTGCTACAGGAAAGCGAACTCTCTCCCCCGCTGCTGCTGCTGTTCTCCGGGGCGCTGCCTCTGCCGCTGCTGCAGCAGCTGCTGCCGCCACTGATGCAGCGACTTTAGTCATGAACACACACTCGCCCCGTGCATCCGCTGGCAGCACCGGGAATGCTGCCGCCGGCACTGCTGCTACTGGCGCCGCTGCCCCCGCAGTCGGAGCTACTGCTGCTGCCGGGAGGTTTCTTCGCATTAATGCACCTCCTGCGGCTGCCAACACAGTAGAGAGTCTTGAAATGCAGAAGCGAGATACTGCAAACAGTTCTGCCTTGGAAACCGCAGAGAACATCCAAACGGCTGTATCATACCTCACGCAGGAGCGGCAACAGCAACAGCAGCAGCACCAGCAGTACCAGCAGGTCGACCGCTGTAGTAGCCGTTGTAATCTTGTGGCGGGTACAAAAAGCTGGACAGAGAGGGCAGAGGGCCTTTTAATGCCCGTAAACACTGGAAGCCTCGTTAGAAACAACTGCAACAGCAGAGTGAGCTGCCCCAGCAGCAGCAGTGACACCATAAATGACAGAGGATCTGTCGAAGAGTTGCAGATATTGCCGTTGACTGCTCCTCGCAAGCCTTCGTCTTTCCAGGACAATTACGCTTCCGGGGGATCTCATATGACGGCTGCTGGTGCTGACGAAGTGAATCTAGCAGTATTATCATTTGCACGGAGAGTCCCACTTGAAGAGGTACCAATAGATCCGCTATCTGCGGCATCTTCACCTGGATTAAAAAACCCTACACGCGGCCGGTCCGCACCTGACGCGGCCGCAGCAGCCGGCCGCCACGCGCTACCACACAGGGGTGCTCCCGCCTTAAGTGTAAGCAGGACTGCTGAAGAAGCGGCAGCAGCAGGGGCCGACGTGGAGGCACCCGCGCCCGCAAATGGGAAGCCA
Organism: Sarcocystis neurona; assembly: GCA_000727475.1. Taxonomy (NCBI): domain Eukaryota; phylum Apicomplexa; class Conoidasida; order Eucoccidiorida; family Sarcocystidae; genus Sarcocystis; species Sarcocystis neurona. The sequence continues at coordinate 193,522 of KL647306.1, forward strand.
ACAGCGGTGTGCAAGGAACCCACCTCAGTAGCGGCAAGCAGCAGTGCCACAGTGACGGCAACTGCACACCAGACACATGCTGTGGACAGCAGCGCAGCGACGTTTGGCACCGCTGCAACGTCGGCAGGTATCCTAGGTAACGCAGCAGCAGCAGCCGCAACGGAGAAGGTAGAACTCCGAGGAGCCGAGATTGGTAGGTCGCCTGCAGAAGGAGACCCAAGGTCCTTTGCGGAAACTGTGAAGGAAGCGGCCGTAGGGGTAGGGCGACCGTGTTCGCTGGCAACGCTAGGACGCCAGAGGCACACGACGGGCTCCTGCGGCCGGGTGCTACAGCCGCTGCAGCTGCCTGAATCCCCACGCAACGGCAGCACCAGTGCTGGAGGAAGCCCAGCGGCAGGAGCAGCACGAGGAGAAGCAGCCCTGGCGAAAGATCTGTCGCCAACAGCAACACCAGGGACACCACAGAACCGCCACCAGGTGCAGCCGTTGTTGATGCACCGAACACCGGCACCTCAAGACAGACCACGACGACCCGCCGCTGCTGCCGCTGCTGGGGGGGTTGTTGTCAGAAGAGGAGGACCGGTCGCCATGTGGGGAAATGGCCCTGCGTCAAGGCCTGCTACCGTTTCTGCTGCGGAGGACCATGCTCATACGGCGGCTGCTGAGCAAGGGGCCCCAAATGCCGCTAATACTATACGTGATGGCAACGCCATTGCGCCTGTTTGTAGCAATACTGCTGCCGTGGTCGCTGTTGCAGGCGATGCTGCAATGGCTCCGGAAGGCGCGTCCGCCGGAGAAGCAGCACGAGTTCACGGCAACGAACAACAGGATCCAAGCGACGCCTCCAGCAACAGCAGCAGTCCTGAAGAAAGGTTGGACACTGAAGGTGGAAGACGGAGCGAGGAGGCGCACGAGCTACAGGAAACAAAGTCGTATACGAATGCCGCTACACAATCTTCTCCCCAGGCGACGGCAGCATTAGCAGCAGTCACTAGGTCTGCGGCAGAGCAAGGACAAACAGGTGTAATGCAACCCGCAGAAAATACACCAACTGCCTCCGAATATACGGAGAAGACGCGGCTACAGGAGACAAAACAAACGCGGCAGCACACTGTGCTGCAACCGCACGGAACGCGAACACCGCAGGAGGCCAATCACGGCGAGCAATCGGCGCCAGTACAACAGCAGCAACTGCTGGAAGAGAATCCACAGCGACAAAGCTCTACATCCCAGGAAAACCAGGCAGTACGCAAAGATGACTCAGAGGCGTTGCAGCGACAACTACATCGGAGCGGAGCGCAACAACAGCACGAACACTATTCTGATACAGCGCAGGAGCAGCAGGGACTAATGGAACTAGGTCAAAAGCACAGTTGTGAGTTGATGCGAGAGGGGCAGCGAGTGCTGCAGCGCGCGCATCAAGCTGTCCGAGAAATAACGACTGATGAAGGGGAATCGGTGTTACAGAGCGTGCCGGCGAGCGACGAAACCCGCTTCGGCACATCTACGTTGTCGGCCTCCAAATCACATAGGGCAGAGTTCAGCTACGCCGGGCAATCCGTTGCGTATAGGGATGCCGTTGCTGCCGGTGCTGCATCACCCTCCTGCTCTTGGTCACCTGCTGCTACAGAAGAAGAGCAACAACACACGCAGATGCTCGACGCACACGGCTATCCGCATGGTGAACTCGTTTACTTCAACGGTGGCAATAACTGGTGCTACAGCAGAAGCAGAAGCACACACAAAAAGGACAAGAAAAGAGGTACCAAGCATCACAACAACACTATTGTGGAAAGCCACAGCGGAAACAGCGGCCTCCTTAGGAAAAGCAGCAGTACCGGCTGGAGCGATTTCTGTAGCAGGAGCATCCTCCGTGATAGTAGGAGCGGAGGTCGCACAGGGGGCAGCGGGGGAGACACACTCTGCGGCAGCGACCCTGACTTAACTTACTTCCCTTTCTCTCAAGACGAGGTTGTACTTGTGCCTACCTTTATAAACGCAGGCGCCGCAGGAGCAGCAGCAGCAGACGGTACGGCGCTTGCTGGCAGCAGCGACATTAGCGCCACTTGGCAGATGCAGGCAGCAAGTGACTTAGACGCTGCAGTGTGTGGGAGCGCCAACACCAGCCACTTTACATTGGTGACACCAGCTGTTCTTCAGCACCGGTCCTTCTCAGGGTACGGAGAGCTGCAGCAGCAGAAAGACGCCGATACCTCGGCAAGTGTAAATGAGTGTGGATTGTTGGACTCCCAGGAAAGTTGCAGCCTTCTGCTGCAACCAACCACTTACGTCAGCAAAGATGAACGCGATATGGAAGACAATCTGCCTGTCTCTGCCGCTGCTATGGCTGCAGCAGCTGCTGCAGCGCATTCTAAGTCCTCTCCTATCGGTGTCGCTGCCAAGGGACTGCACACCAGGGAACCTGTGCTGCCGCGTACATTTCCGCAGCAGGATGCTGTTGCTCAAGGCTCGAGAGGCCTAGGCAGCTTCGAGTACGCGTCACCTGCTGCTGCATGGCATGCGAATAGACCTTGGACAGCACACGCGTGGGACCCCAGCTGCAAGGCGAGCATGAACCACCACGAAGCTGTTGGTGAGAAGGCCAGCCAGATAGATGACGTAAACTTCCCGTCACAGCTGCATCAATCCACTGAAGAGGTGTCTATGTCACAGCTGCAACAGCAAATCCAGCAGCAGCAGCAGCGTGAGCTGGGGCAGCTCCAGCAGCAGTACACGCAGCCGCGGCAGGTAAAGTCCTGCTGGAGTACGGCGACTGATAATGCAGCAGGAACGGAGTGTGCCGTGGACTGGCACGAGGCGATAAGTTGGAACAGTCTCGGCTTTAGGCGACCAGGAATGGCGACCCCTACTGGACCGGTTGTGGCTACAGCAGTGGCATCACCAGTATCAGCGGTGGCAGCAGCAGGACCCCAGGATTTTTCCCGTGCAGTGGATAGCTGTCCGTCCCGGTTTGCAGGCCCTCCAACAGCACAGACAACAGCAGGAGCATCCACGCAGGCAGGTGAGCGACAGCTGTGTCAACAACTGCGAACACAAACTTCTGCTGGTAGGGATGCCAGTTTCTTTTCACGAGAACCTGTACTAGCTAAACTTTGCCTGCAGCACGGGCACCAGCAGCAGGAGTTTCCGGTGCCGCAGCAGCAGCATTTCGTAAAGACAGAAGGAAGTGTGTCACAGCCAGCACCACCATCACTGGATGCAGCCGTACCATTGCATGAGGAAGATGGCCTGCAGCTGCCGTGTGCTCCTTCTCAACCGCCTACCTGGCCAAACCCTAGCCAGCAGCAGACTCTGCAGCCGCAAAAGCAGCAGTTGCTGCGAGGGTGGGGAGGACTGGCTCCTTGCCACTTGAAACAAATCTCAGTAGCCGATGCTGCGCTGTCCAGAAATACCGTAGCAACGGGGGGTGCCGACGTAACGACTGGCAAGCCCACCTGCATGAACGCTGTACAAGGGGAAGCGATACCCGTGATGCCGCTGCACGAACCCACGCCTCGACCACAACACGACCAGCCACTGCAGCAGCAGCAACTACAGCTGCAGCACTTGCAGCAGCAGCAGCAGCTACAGCAGCAGCTACAGCAGCTGCACGCGCAGCAACACCAAGAGGAGCAGGTGGGGCGTTTGACGCAGTCCTCTAGTCCGTTAGCCAGGAGCTGTATCCAAGCCCCCTGCAACGCGCAGGTGCTGCGGAGGCTGCCGGCCGGTGACACTTCTTCTGCGGTTGTAGACGGCAGGGGCTGTGGTGCCGCGCTGGTAGCTCCTCCGCCTCGGCAGCAACAGTCATTCGGTGACGATGGGTTCCTTGCCACTCCTGTCGCTGAAGTCGACTACCAGAGCGTTCCGGCCGATCGTGGTCCCCTCAGTTCCCGTCTCAAACGTGCTGCTCCGGGCGCTGCTGCTGCGGCTCTCGCTGCCGCTGCAACTGGCGCGGCCACTGCCACCAGCAGATCTCCTGCCGGTAGCGGCACTACGGCTCCTGCTGCCGCTTCTACTGCCTTACTTGCACGCCACCAGGAAGAAGATGAGGCGTTTTGCCCCTTTCGACGCACAGTCGAGACGAGGCGAACCTACGGCGGCGCCAGCGGCAACAGCAGCAGCAACGTAGCCACTGGAGGAGCAGACTACAGAGGAGACACAATAGAATTCACTGGGGAAGAAAGGTTGCAAAGCCACGTGACCAGCAGAAGCACTAATGGCATCGTAAGGAAGCGTTTTCTAGGTGGCACGACAAGGCTTTTCGGTGGAGTAAAAACGCACGCTGCTGTTGCTGCAAATAGGCAAGGCAAAGTCAATCCCAGCAATTGTAAGCCGAAGCCAGTCTTCTTCACTGCAGCGGTTAAAAAAAAGAAAAGTCCCACGGTATATTTCTAGTGTTGTCTTCATTCGTAGTCACCTCGTTATTTTGCTACCCTCTTGTTTTCTCTCTTTTACTTTTGTCTCACTCCTCTGCTTACTCCGACATCCTATTTGTTCCTTGTCTGTGCTTCCCTCTCTATCCTTGTCTGTACTCCTCCGGGTTTTCTCGACTTTCTTCCTTGCCCGTACCTCTGCTTACCTCCGCGTGGGGGGACCTCTTGTGCAGGAGCTGTTTTAGGCAAACGCCGGGGGCAAAAATGGTAACACGGTGGTCCTCTCTAGCACGCCGGCAGAATAGAGTGGGACATCAATGAAGCGCCCACAGATACGTTACGCACAAACTCCACGTAATAAATATACACAGAATACGTAGGCAAACATATGTTTGTACATGTGTGGATACGGAAATGCGTAATCTGTGTATGCCCATATATATATATATATATATGCGTGCATACAGGCACGTGCCCGTGCACAGAAATATGTTGGAATAAAGGTATATGTAATCCGTACGCATACAAACGCGTGCATATATACGTGTAGAGGTACATAATGCATTATGTACTTCTTTAGTCTCTCCAGTTGGCTTTGCGCGGCAATCCTGCGCAGCGTGCGGCACGAAAATCTCACAAGTAGCATCTGTAGCAACAAGTGAATATCGAAAGATGCCACCGCCGAGGATGCAACTCGCAATTCACAGCCACCGTCACGGTAGAACAGGAGCAGCAGAAGTCGCAATATTCCAAAGCAGGACGCCAGTGGGGGACTAGTCAGGCGAGCAAAACTCATTGCGTCTATACGCAGCAGCGCACCACCTTATTAGCAGCTAGGACAGTCCCTGTATTTCCTACTTTTGTAGCAGCAGTGCTGCACCGCACTAGCGGCTGCGCGACCAGCAAGTAGTGCACCGTCCGCAGGATCACAGCAGCACTGGCCTCGACGCGGAGCTGCCAGCAGCCGTCGCAAGATATGTATCAGCCCGTAAGGACAGTTTCAAGGACAGTTTCACCCGCTCCAAAGTCATTTCAACAGTACAGCAGAGCGGCAGGTGATAAGCTAACGTTTGCGAACCATGCGAAAACCAGTTGCTGTGGCTGCAGTCGGTCTAAGTTCTGCGCTCCTATCTGCAACAGTCAGACCGACGACCGCTCCCCTTCCGTCCTTCTAGAGGGGAGGGCCGCCGGTACAAGACTTGTACAATTAAGCATTGACCGTAGTCGCTTTCTGCTTGGCAACTCGCTGTGTGTATTATGTGGATATGCAGCACCCGTGGCATTAGCACTCTCAGCTCCGCACCAAGCATCTCAGTCCGACGCCAGCGGGCACTGGGAGCGTGGCACGCCGACGCATACACCGAGAGCAGACACTCCCTCGGCACAACATTTCTCGGTAGATCCAATACACCACATGCAGCTTGCTGGCATGCAACAACATCAGCCGCATCCTTTTGCGAGGAGCACGCAGCAGCAACCTGCTGGTGTGGAGCAGCAGCAGCTGCAGCAGCCTCTGTCTCCGTTGTCGCAGCGCGACTCGCTGTCGCAGCAGCACATTCCTCGGACAGATCAACAGCTGCAATGCAACCCGCCGCCTGAGACGACACACGCGCTGTCGCCCTTCTTTGTGCAACAGGACCGGCAACTCTGGCTACAGGAGCAGCAGAAACAGCAGCAACATTTCCGTGGCATACCACAGTGGTCGGGAGCCACGTGTGTGAGATCTCCTAGGTTACCGCTGGGCGTGCCGCAGCAGGAGCGCATGCCGTCACGGTACCTGTATCCAAGCGCAGGGCCGGAAATACCGCGAAGGAGAAATAGCTGCAGCAGCACGTTTCTATGCGAGACAATCTCTGGCAGCAACAACTGTGTGGCGATAGCCCCCGTAGGTAGAGGAAGTCAGCGGGGCTCCAGTCGACGCAGGAGAAAGACTCCCCCGCCGTTGCCTTGTGTAGCCGGTCGTCTGCTGTTGGCAGGAGGAAGAGTAGTGGGCGAAGTAGGACAGGCTGCAGTAGACGTGGGCAGTACGGTGGTGAAAGAGCTCGCCAGTGTGTTGCAGCGAAGTTTGGAGAGTATCATTGACAAAGGAGAGAATATTCCTTGCATAGAGCAAGTCGAACATAACTGTGTAGAACACCAGCGCGGGCGCAGCAACTCCCTCTGTATGCCAGTGACTCGCGCCAGATCCGCCTGCAGCAACCGCAGCAGCAGCCACTTGCTGCAGCTGCACTGCAGTAACCGCAGCACAGATCCCGCCCTGGGTGCAGGACAAGCGGGACACGGTCTTCCCTGTCAAACAGAAGAGCAGCTGCAACACAACCTTTGGCTGCAGCAAGCGCTTCCCGTAGAGTTGCAGCAGCAGCAGCAGCGAGCGGCGCTGATAGAATTACAGCAACAGGAAGGTGACTGGCGACAGCAACTGGAGCATGTACAACAACCTGAGTGGAGAAGCACGCAGTCGTGGTCACAACTGTCGGAGGAGCATAAGCGACGTGAACCGCTCGAGCAAAGAAACATTAAAGAAGGCACCCCAGTAAAAGTTTGGGGCATAGCGACCGAAGAGAGACTGGGAGGTTTGTGGCTGCCAAAGGTAGATTGCCAGCACAGTGTATCCAGTCAGCCAGAGACGCACTCTGGTACAGAGCTTAACGCTAATCAGCAGCAGGCATCTTTGCAGGAGTCGGATCACGAAGCATCGCAGCACCAGCAGCTAAAATGGTGTGGGGAGAAACTCAAGCAGCAGCAGGAACAGGAGGAAGAGAGGAAGGATACCGGGTGCCAGCAACGACAAGTGCACAGTGTAACGGTGTCACACAAGAAGTATGCTGAACTTGCAAATCCTGCACTTCGATATCCTGAAGGCGGTCAGTCAACCACGGAAAACATGCCGGATGCCATCCATTCGCCGTACCGGCTGGCGGAGCAGGAACACGCTCCGGCGCACCCAGCGCACCATTCGCAGGAGGCTGGTCCGCTGGAGAGGGGAGAAAAACAGCAGAAGAACAAGCCTTTAGAACATTATGCACGGAGCGAAGGCATCCCTGTCTTTCCGATTTCTCTGAGGTGGAATGAACGCCCACCGCAAACCTCGGGATCGCATTCCACGATGTATACCAAGCAGGATATACCTACAAGTGAACGCGACTCTCGAAAGTATCTGGAGCAGCAAGAAGCACGTGACAGACTAGTTCGATTGGCTGCTCCGGTGACGTCTTTGCAGTCAAGCGACAGATGCAGCCGTCCATGTATGCAGCACTCGTCTTCGCGGGTAAACAGGCCCTTTACACACGGTTCCTCATGCTGGAATGATAATTGCGAGCATGCTATTCAGCAGCAGAGACCTTTTCAGCAGGAGACAAGCACCTCGTCTACTGCTGATGCTAGGAACGTCGCCTTCCGTAAGCAGCACGACAGCACCAGAAGCAGCAGCGATCGACACGGTGCAGCACCGTCGCGCTCAGCGTCTTCAATCGAGAGCACTTCTGAAGACAGCAACAAAGGCACCCTTTTCCAGACGGACAAAAAACAATCTTCTGCAGAATTCCGAGAGCCACGAAAAGGCACGTCTACTTTTGGACGCCCGGACGTCATGCAGCAGTTTGCTGGCGAGCACACCATGCTGCTGTGTTATTCTGATGATGGCAGCAACTGCAGTACAGTAAACAGCTGCAGGGAAGATGACGGCGGACGACGAAACATTTCAGTAGAAACGCTTTCGCCGCGCGTCAGTCATCCTCTAGGAGTCTGCAGCAGAGAAGCGCTCAGCCCTGCAAGTAGTCGGGATGAAAATCAGAGAGATGGGGTGCTACTGCAGCACGCGGAGCAGGAGGATGCGCCGCCGCAGCCACAGAACGAAACACTCGCGAGTGAAGTCCGCCGAGGCCAGCAGGAGGACGACGCGGAGCAACAGGGGGCTGCGATACGTCACAAGAGACTGGATACTGTGCTGCACTTGCATATGCGACCGCAGCAGCAGTCGTGTTTGTCCCTGCAGGTGCAGGGCATTCCACCTGTAAGACAGCCGTTGCCACGCCACTCTGAACTCTTTTCGCCACCTCCAAGCAGAGTTGCACAGAGAAAACAGGAAAGCTCCTTTTCTATGCCGTATGGCATGGCAATGCAAGAGACAGATGGAATGCACGCGAAACTCGAGGCATGCGACAGGATTGTGCAGAGGTGGAAGGAGAGAGCCACCAAAACCGTAGCGGAAAGCTTGGCCACAGGTGCACGAAGAGGAAGCTAAAGAAATTTCTTTTCTCCAACTAAGGCAGTTGATGCAGACATCACGCAACGATACCAGATCCAAATCGTCTACCATGTGTAAGGTGGAGGTTCAGGATAAGCGTGGACCACTGTAGTCAATGTATGCGCCTACAATCATGTGTACATGTTTGAGAACCCTCTGCAGCGTGGCGCGCATCTACGCATACCTGTATACAGGGAGTGCTTATATACAGATTGAACTATAAATGTGTGTCTTCTATGCAAGTGGATACACGTCCAGGCGTGATACACGTGATACACACACAGGCGTGATACATACGCAGGCGTGATACACACGCAAGCGTGATACACACACAAGCGTGATACACACGCAAGCGTGATACACACGCAAGCGTGATACACACGCAAGCGTGATACACACGCAAGCGTGATACACACGCAAGCGTGATACACACGCAAGCGTGATACACACGCAAGCGTGATACACACGCAGGCGTGATACACACGCAGGCGTGATGCACACGCAGGCGTGATACAAACGCAGGCGTGAAAGCATCCCGCCTGCCGCATTTGCCCCTCCCATCAGCGAACACACTGGTTCAAGTACGTGTATGTACTAAGTATGGCACAGCTCCACACACGTGTGTGCATAGACGTGTATACGCAGGAAAGACAGCACACCGCCCTTCGCACCTATTACTTGCTCTCTCACACTGCCTGTGAAAGGCCAGTTACCACCAACAGCGGAATCGCTCATCATCATGAGGGGCACATATGTTTTTACGTATCGCTGCGGTGCAGACCTACCCTGATTAACGTATTCGACATTCGTATCGCTGCGGTGCCGATCCAACTTTATTAGCGTATTCGACGTTCTCCATTGGTTTCTCAAGTGGAAACGGTCAACGACGGAGAACTAACGCGTGAAGTGTATCTGTTTGATAGAGAAGAGGGGTGAAAAAAGAACGCGGCCTTGACAGTTCATGATGAAAGCTACCGGAGCTCCGTTCTTTGCCAAGTTTAGAGATACATATCAAGAGTACGCAGACGCGCGTCGTTATTCGTGACTTCACAAATTACTTGGTGCTTTGTTAGCGCTCTTAGAATATATAGCTTGTATGCCAAAAAGGGAGTCGATTGCGCGGGACTCGTACACGTCTTGAACCCACATCGGAATTGCGAGTCAATGTTCAGATGTTTTCATTTATTTGGCCACGCATTATAAGGTGTATCAGTTGGCCGCACAAATACTGGCGCAATCAGGTACCTGAATGCGGCTTTCACGTGTGTGTGCTCTAGCACAGCTTACGGGTACGTGCTGCACAGCCTGACGTGAGAGCGAAACGCATCTATGTATAGTTGTTACAAGACGGGCGTAGGTGAAATCCACGCTCAAAACATACCTACATAAGTGACACACTTGGCGAACTTTGCTGTCCGGCTGCATCTACACATGAGTATACCTGGATGTTCACATGAAAAAGCTATACATGGATCGACTCCTCCGTGCAAGCGTTCATATATACATATTCCTTACGACGTCACGAGCATTCCTTGACCCTCTATGAGTAAATAACGCTGGTTTCCTCTGTAACTCTTGGGGGGCTAAGTTGATCAATGCAAATCAATGCCTGTGACTTCCATGAATAGGCATGTGTAGGGATTCCGAGAGCAGACGTCTCAGACCTCTGTTGATGCGTGGGGAAACGTGAGTGTACGCACAGGTGTATGGACGCTTATGCCGGTATATGCCTGAAGTCGTCGACACAGGACTGCAAGGCAAATATATGAAAGCTGTAAGTGACACACATTCGTAAGTACGTATCCCGCAGAACCTCTGGTATACAAAGACAATTCAACCTGTTTTAGCTTTGCTATTATTTAGTGCTGCGTAACCCTGCCTGTGACCCTGGTGCCGCTGGTGATGATTTTTTTTGCTGCACGACTGAAGGCGTCACGCGCAAGTTGCCTGTATGCAAACATTTTACTCCCAGCTTTGTGGCAGATTTCTACCACTACTGTTGCTGAGGAGCCGTGGAGCTCTGTGGACACAGTTCGATAATTGTGCGAAATGACATTCCGTCGTGCAGTTGTTTAACGGCGTCATTGATATTCTCCAAAGTTACGCGGCCGGTAATATATTCGTTCAACCTGCAGCAAGTGGGGCAACACACAGAAGCGACAACACCAAGAGAGTAGTCACCTTCTCGGTTGTATATTCACCTAGGCAGCGAAGGCCCACAAGGTTTCATAGACATAAAACCTTACAAAGACAAACCTGCGTACGCGTGCCTGTAGAGAAGAGGAAGGTCTACCCTTGCAACGCAAGAATCTGTGCACCCAAGGATAAAGGTCTGTACACGTACAGGCTGTTTTACATATATATATATACGTATGTGTATAGTGTGCTGCAGGATGCAAGTGTTCACAGAAGTAATAGATTCTTCCCGCCGTAGCCAATACATATATGCATCTACCTGTGTACCCGTCTCCGGCTGCACCACCGCGGCGACACTCGTGCAGCTTTGTGGCACCACTGCACAGCTGTGCATCAGAATATGTGTATACTTCTACGTAGACGAGTATCATCACTGTCGTACTTAATTTACATACGCCTATGTACGTCTTTCATCTCGGGAGAGAGGAAAAGACGCATAGATCAGCGCCTTTCCGTGCCATCACTTCTCAGTCTGCGGGGAAGAAGTATACAATCCGAATTCTCTATGCCCCCCTACAATGCAGTTATTACCCTTAAGTGAATAAGCTAAGAAAAGCCTTACTGTAAACATAGAAGACCGAATGCTGTTTTGCAAGCGTCCACCTAAGTAGAAGAAAGTACAGTCACTGCGCACACCTAAAATAGTCACTGTGCGAGTATGCACGCATATTTATATGTATGTGCACATGTCGAGATCGAGGAGACCGTGTTCAACGTGTCATTTCACAGGCTCACACGATGCAATAAAGCAAAGCAGACTCACTCCCCGCTCCCCAAATTCCAACCTTATTTATTAGACTTTAGCGCGGTGAACGAATTTCTGCAACTAGACCACAGTGCGGAAGAAGGAACGCTGGTATGGATATTGTACTCCTCTACTGGCGTTTTCACTTTTCTACAGTGGTTCCGCACGAAAATATATTCGTCCTAATTGTACTTTTAACTAACACTCCTTGTTAATTTGCCACTACTGAACGACACTGACGTGGACCACACGTTGTCATTTGGCTGTGCTCCGCTTTCCTTTCAGCTTCTACGAGTTTGACACTCCGGGCCACACACAATGCCCAGTCACTCCTTCCTCCCATTCCCTCTGTGCCGTCAAAGAAGTTGAGGAAAAACTCTTATTTCAAAGGCCACACACACCTACTTCGTTCAAATGAGGAAATCTGAGGTTTTCTTCTCTACGGTTGTGTGTGTCGTGGAAAGGGGACAAGCACGAATTTTGTGTTGATGCCTTATTTCTAAAATGCGACAGAGGGTCATTGTTTTGCGTTTAGTTTACAGCAAAGACGAAGCAGTCTTCTCTACCTTATGCGAAAACTTGAAGGCTCTTCCATGCTTATTAGAATACTTAGCAGAAAGTGAGGCTCTCCTTCAAGAGAACTCAAGGTCGTTCGTTCCGCAGATCGTATGGCACGAAGGAACTGACTACTAAAAATTTACGCGATGAAATCCGAATGCGAGCCTCAGTCGCCTCTATTTTTGAATGGCGCAGAAATAAAATACCTTTTTTATACAGTTATGGGAACTAACGGGGACTTCGATCAGTAATTATTTCTCTGTCGTACAGCGCACGTACATTTCGTCGAAATAGCTGTTTAGGTCCTTCTACTGAATAGACGCGAAAAACTCACGAACTCCCTGCTAAGAAGCAAGAGATACAGGTAAACGACTACGGCGGATCAAGCTGCACAATTTCTGGCTGCATTTCCGTTTAAGAAAGCCAAATCTGTCTCTGAAAGCCACTGTAACTTTGCTCTTCAGCGGTCTAAGGCGCCGACGTAGCAACAAATTCCTGAGAAAGCTGTACCGGATTTTCCCGTTGAGATACATCTCGACGAGCTTCGGAACGTCGCTGCGGGACTGCCATCCGCCGAATGCAGAGCCCTTCCACACCCGCCCGGTTACCAACTGGAAAGGTTTCGTGCTAATTTCCCCGGAGGCCACTCTGCGCATTCCAAATTACACGCACTTTTTGAGGGTTCAGTAAGTGCAACGCGGCTGAATTCCCGAAGAGCGACAATTACCTGCGACTTTTTGCAGGTTTTTCTCGTAGGAGGCTGTCATCAAAAAACACCTGGTGCGTGTGATTCCCTGTTCAGACTAAACACTACCTCCTCAGCAGTCCCCGCGCCGGGTAGCATCGCTTATCTGTCTATTGTGCATATGTGTGTCCACATTTCTGTGTGTATCTGTATATGTTTTTTTAGCCGGCTACTGGCCCCACGCTTCGTTCGCACTAGCTTTAGACGTTGTATGACTCGCGACCGTTATAGAGGCAGGCATTTTGAGTTCTGCGTCCCCTGTGACGCGTTCAGGCCCCACACGTCAGCAGTGGCGCTGTCCTTTTTCACAGCAGCTGTCTCTGTGCCTCGTAAGGCACGCTTCCTCTATGTGTGCCGTACGACGGGCAGGAGCGAGGAAGCCCGCTTCGGAACAGAGACGTCCGCGTAAGCATGTGGGTTGCTGCTGCACGTAGGTGTGTGAAACTACCAATGCAGACACACAGACGCACTTGTATCAAGTGCAACAATACAGAAGCAGCGCCAGGCGCTGGGGGGACGCTGCACACCCTGTCGCAGTCGCGCAGTTCTAACAGCAAATCTGCAGAGTCAACCTAGGACCGTAGCCGCAGAACGTCGCAGCATCAGTGCGGAGACAAAAAATGCTGCAAGTGGGACAGCGACAGCCAAGGAGGAGCAGCACCGGCAGAAGCAGCCGCGATTCTTCTTTGCTGATCCCGCGCAGCCGGCACGCCAGCTCGAGCACATGAGGCAGCAGCAGGTACGTCACGAGTCCGTGACTCCGGCGGCGCTGCCTCCACAGTGAATGAAGCAGCAGCCGCCGCCCCAGCAGACACAGCAATTCACGGAGCACAGCGACGTCGTGGGGCCTTTCAACTGTCAAAGGCAGGCAGAAAGCAAACTGGACGACTGCCAACAGACCACCATCCACAGCAGCAAACAGGAGTGGCGGCAGCGGTGCAAACGCAGTACAGCTGGCGGCAGCCACAGAGTTGCTGGCAGTGGCGCCGGAACGAGCAACAGCTCCAGTATAAGAACAGGCAACAGACGCAGCAGCGGTTCAGAGAGCACTAACGGCAGTGGCGACAACAGCAGAAATTAGGCTGCTTACCCGATAATCGTTGAGACGCCCCAGCCTTTATGTACGCACTCAAGAGCAGCACGCATCAACTTCACATCACCGACGCACTCGAACGAGTAGTCCACGCCCCCTGGATTCGTACGCAGAAAAAGAGGCACAGGGAATGTGAGAGGGGCCCATACACTGTGAGTCCATTTTTAATACGCAGGCACCCTGCATCCTATACTGGCGTATGCCACTGGAAACGTGTACCTACGTCGATGTGTTGTTCACTATTTGACACGCAGTGGCAGAGCGTGTCCAGTCATGTCCCCACGTGTGAGCCTATCCGGGAAGACGTGTGGAAATTTGCAGTCTCCAGCACATTAAATCCTCGCGTCGGGAGTATTTTTGGCTCCTTCCCGATCAACTGTGGCACGCACTTCTTGACAAATACATATGCAGACGTGCGTACACACACGTACACGTACAAGACCATGTAATTGTGTGCCCTGACTGCATGCCCACATGTTTACGTACACATCTATATACATAAAAAGAGAGAGAGAGACACACACACAGAGACCCAGACAGCATATTCGTGTACATAATTACACATGTGCGTATATGTATATGTACCTATGTGTAGGTATGTGTACGAATATGTATACACGTCCACAGGCATAGAAGATCACACTAATAAAACGCCTTTGCGGTTACGTATCCTGGATCGACACCCAAGTTGGCCGCTATGACTCACATATATATACATATATATATGTACGTACACACTTGCGCACCTGCATGCCGTTCACAAGTACTGAGAACACCAAACGAATGAGTTACAGTATACCGTAGTAGTTCACGCCTGCCACAGGTCCATTTCCTCTCCGATAGGTCGTGAGGGCGCCAAAATGTGTGCGCAACATTGCCAGCAGTTCCTTTCCTTGTAATTCAGCTCTGTGTGTGTATATATATATACATAAATAGATAGGTACGAAGATCGATACACGAGTCTGCGTGCAGAGTGAGGTAAGGATGCATGGGGCTGTATACGCACATATGTGCAAGCGCGTGTACGTTCGTCGGTTTCCTCATCATTCCTCGTATATCTACACGTATCTGCAGACACTTATACGCACACGCACACAGCGGTGAACCAGATGCGTGTCACCGTTGGTTTTTTACTGCAGGAAGCGGCTAAGACATCTAGAAGAATAAAGAGATTATCTACGGAAGAAGGGCTGTGAAGTGTTGGGCTGCCCGCGCGCACCTACGGAAAGTCTGTGTCCGTGCATGCGTGTGCACAAACTTATATACTGGGTGGCCGCCTGTACAGCAGGTTCCGTTGCCGAATGACCTTCTGTTGCGTCCACGTTAGGTGCTGTTGCTGCTGCGCGTCATTCTTGTTTTGCTGCTGTTGATTTTTTTTGCTGCTCGTGCGTCTTCTGCGGCCGACTGCACTGCTACTTCTTCTGCGGCCGCCATTCTTGTGTTCCTCCTCTGCCGTTCTGCGCTTGCCGTTGTATTCCGTGTCTCCCACCACCATCACCGCCAGCCACTTTTAAGAGAAAATTATACACCGGCTTTACACTCAATCCTGCTTCCTCGTCCTCCCGCTGCTCTGCTAGTGCGCCTGCTGTCTTCTGCTGCAAAAGCTGCACGCCTGCTGCCGCTGCTGCTGCTCTGCTGGTGTCAGTGTAGTGCAAAGCGGCTGCTGTCGCCTTTGCTGTGCGCATCACTGCCGCGCGGCTTCTGGTCGTCCCCCCACTAAACGGTGTGGCTGCGCTGCTTCTGCTGTTGCTGCTGTCCTGCGGGCCGTCGGCAGGGGTACTTGACCTACCATCTGTCAAGTCTACGATAACTTCTTGAATAGGTCTGTCCGGATAGTCCGCCGGATTGACGCAGCGTGTTGCACCGAAGGCGCGCGCCACCTCAAATTTCTCCCGACGCCGATCGATGGCGACAATTTCCGATGCCCCGCGCAAACGCGCTGCCTCGATACACGCCAGACCCACAGTCCCCACGCTGCAGTGGACGCGCACAAGCACCAGCAGCAGCAGCAGCAGCTCGGGTCACAACAGCAGCAGGGTCCAGATCCTGCTGCTGCACGAGGAGGAACTGGAACTGCCGGAACCGTCGTGCCAACAGCAGCGAGCAATAACACCCCACAGCAGCCGGAGCGTCCACGACCGCAGGAGCACCAGCACCACCCCACATTCTTCTGCATGTCCTCTCCACGTCCTCAGCTCTGTTCGAGTCTCTACACGCAGTCGTCTGGGGGCGTCTTCATCACCCAGACGAAGCAAGCGAAGCGTTAGTCAAGGATATCAGAAACCGGCAGCAGCAGACGCTGCGGAGCAGCAAAAGACCTTTGCTGCATGCGCGTGTATCTACACAGCCACAAACGCTCTTCCTCTTCTTTCTCTGCTTTGCCCTTGCCCTCCTTTCCCGTAAGACAATTTACTGAACACAACGTCCATGCGCGTACCCAAACGTAGGCGGCGTCTATCTTGCTGCTCTCCTTTTCATTTCTTTTCCCCCTCGCCGCCTCTCTCTCTCTGTCTCTCTGTCTTCACGCATGTGTCTCTGCATGCGTACCCAGGGGCGCACACGAGCCCGGCGAGCAACGTGTGTTCATGTCAGAGAAGCTGCAAAGGGCTTCGTCGACCCGAGTGGCACAGAAGGGAATGACAGAAGAAGAAAAAAAAGGTTTTCGCTACAAAGAAAAGCAACCCAAGCATCACATACTTCGGCCACGACGCTTTATCTGTGCGCACGTATACTGACATGCACATACATGTACAAGGTTCGTCGAGACATTTACCACACACCAGCAGCGGCAAAAATTCCCACGCCAGCTGAAGCCCGAAAAAACGAACGTTCTTCCTGAATAAACGGCCTGCAGACGCTGACTGTCATCCCTGAAACGTGCCGCGCCGTCCTCAAAAACGTGCACACATTCATCTGAGAGTCCTTACCTACGTGTGGTTCGCCGCTCTATACAGACTTCCGTGTAGAGATATATATATACATATATATGTACAAACATATATATACACATATATATATATATATATACGTATAGAACCGCACGTGGCGTTTACAGAAAGCTACCTAAAATATATATAGATGTACGTGTGAGCACACTCTCTGCGTTTCTATGCTCTCGTGTAGATACATACATATATATATGTATATGTATAGAATTGCAGGTGGCGGTTGCAGACAGCTATCTAACTAATATATATAGGTGTACTTGTGGGCACTGTCTGCCTTCCGGTACGTACACATATAATTGTATAAGCCGCTGTGTGCCAGTACGTATGTCATACTCATGTACACATACGTAGATTTCCACACGCTCATACAAAAAAACCACCGTGATGAATACCTCGGCTCTCTCTCTGTGTACATATCTACATATGTGTGGCTACTTGTTCCCGCACAAAGCACGTATACACACGTATCCAGAAGCCCAGAATGCACACGCGTCTAGTTAAGTAAATGCTTTGTCACATGTATATATGTATGTATGATCTGACCCACTTGGAGTGCTGGGAGCAGGTGCGTATATATACACATACTTGCGCATGTAGAGTCACACACACATAGAGCAGGTGCATCTCTACACACAGGTACATACACATATGTATTTGTTAAGATGGATAGATATATCTGTATGTGGACGTCGGTCTTTGGTACCCAAGTCGGTGTGTTCAAGCACCACTTTGTACGAAAAAGGAGGAGTGCACGTTGACGACGACGCATGCACGTGTTTTGCCGTGCAGCACTTGTGTGTGGCTAGAGGAAAGGAAGTGGAAGGGCGAGACGCGTCCTGCTCTCCTTCGACGGTCTGTCTGTCGAAGAGATGGGGGCGTCTCGGAAGAAATACACGGAACCCCTTAACAAGACAGCACATGGATGGGAGCCCGAGAAAATGTATCCCAGTGCCTCTATATATACATCTATATATATACATATATATATAGATATGTATATACGCGCGTGCCCATACACACACACCCCACAACAAGTCAGCGTATGAATGTAGGTTCAAAAAACCTATTCAAGCACCTCTGTATACAAACATATATGTGTGTGTGTATATATACGCGTCCCCATACAGAAACACTCGTGGAGATTCACACCTATCCATACATGCACACAAACGCACATCCGCATGCAGATACATGCACACAGGCACACACATACACAAACAATACATACGCACAAACATAGGTGCATGCACACGTTCATCTACCTACATGTACGTACATACACGCGTTCCTTCCCCCCCCCTGTCCCGCCCAAAGGTACGCAGACACACATGCACGTATTTCTACGGATTTTCAGCACAGATGCTGCTGCTCTACAGATGCTTTGGAGTCATGTACAGCCCCATGCAAATAGACGTCACACACAAGCGCAGGGAGCAGGTCTGCCCCTGCCGAGTTGGTTGTCGGCTCACTTTTTCACGCACAAATGCCGAAAGAATTACCTGTACGTGTTCCACTGTATACCAACCTCCGTCCGCCTTCACCTATTTCTACGTACGTATACTCGCGGTACACACCTATTTATATAAAACAACGTACTGCCATTTTCTCAGAAGAGATACACTCACATATATATATATATATGTGTATGTATCTATATATATATATGTATATGTATATGTGTGTACATATAAGCATAGGCGCACGCCAGTACAACACATACATAGATATGTACATCTACGCCCTGCATTTTTCTCTGAAGATATGCATTCACGTATATATATGTACATATATTTGTGTTCTGCGATTTTCTCAGAAGACACGCATTCACACAGACAGAGAGACACACGCACATACATACATACACACATACATACATACACATATATACACACACACATATATACACATACATATATACACAATACATATACGTACACATACATACATACACATATATATGTACACATACATATATACACATCCATCCATACACACATACGCATACGTATATACACATAGATTCATACATATACATACGTACATATATACGCACATACACGCACATATATAAACATACATACGCACATACACCTATACACACATACATCCATACGCATACATACATACACATATATACATACATACATACATACATACATACATACATACTGTATACACATACATACATATACATATATACACATACATACATATACACACACATATACACGCATACATCCATAGACGTGAATGGTTCACATTTGATACCCGAAGACGGCAACAGTGGCACCTTCTTCCATTTTGGCGGAGTTCCACACGGCGCCGAGGCCCGTCGCGACGCCGCAGCCCAGCAGACAAACCTGCAGCACACGGCCCTCTCCCACGCACATTCACACACACAGACCCTGCCATATTATGTTACACAAGCACGGGCTCTCCACGTGTATTCCCTGCGTTTCTCGGCCCCTCTTCTCATGTAAACGTTCACGTGTACGGACGTCGGTTTGCATTTATATGTGAGAGCGCGGACGCGCACGCATATCCGCATATTTATGTCATCTACGGGTGGATACACAGGACCTGCTTGCATGCACGCAGTTCCTCTATGTGTATGTGTACACAGACACATCTATCTATATACATATGTATATATATGACCAGAGTGCGTGTAAACGTCTAGACGCGTATATGGCTATAACTACGTAGACGTATTTGCACATCTAAATAATATGTATATATATATATGTGTACCAGTATATGCGAAACACATGCACATATATATCTATATATATAGGTTTATATCGTGGTACAAGTATTTGTACGTCTATAAAAAAATATGAACAAATATATATATATATATATATACATATATATATGTATATATGCATATATATGCATACTAGTATATGCGTACATATGTATACATATAGGCTTATAACTATGTGGAAGCATTTAGACACTAAAAAGTATACCTATATATATGGATGTAGATAAATCAGTATATGCCCGTACCTGTATGTATATATATATGTGTTTGTATAGGTTTTTAACTACGTAGGAGTATATGCGCACCTGGAACAACATACAAACGTGTGTGTGTGCGGCAAGTGCTCCCGCGCGAACGGTGGTGGAGCGTTCAAACAAAAAGGCCACTTTCTTTGCGCCTTCCTACTCCTTTACTTCCCCGTAAATGCCCCTCACAAAAGGGAAGTTCCCCGCTACTGCTACGTAATACTTCTACGCGTGAACGTGGCTCTTATGCGAAGAGAAGAACAGCAGGCAGGCGTTCTGCAAATGCGTGGAGAGCCGAGCGCCCCGAATAATAACGTTTTCTCGCCGGCGCAGAGAATTCATCAATTTCCCTCCATTTCCAGGCGCAGAGGGACGTCTTCAAGCTGCCGGGCCAGGAGGCAGCAATGCCGGCGAGGTCGTGGAGCCACACACATCACGAAGACGTGCGAACGCAGCCACATACGTACACGCATGCACAGAACTTCCACGCGAATGTGAACACAACTATTACACTCCTCAAATACATAGAAGCACGCACACACACACGTTTGTATACAAGAGTCCATACACATGTACATATACAAATATATATATACATGCGCATACATATGTGTGTGCACTCGGTGGCACTCGTAGAATCCCGAATATATGTACATATGTGTAATGTACGCTGTCCATACATACGCTTCACATGTTGAATTTATTAGTCCACCGCACACGTATGCAGACAGAGAGAGACAGCAGCAAAGCAGCAGCAGTTCCGCGTGTGTCACTGCTGGCCTACCCACGAGAACACCTACGTAATTAATCATGGAGAAGCTGCTGACCCAGAGACATTCTGTGCGACGAAGAAAGGGTCGTACATACAGATAAGAATACACATGTGCCTGTCTGTCTGTCCTGTGCACGTTTCCGTCTAGCTATAGACGTGTACATACGTGTCTCTGCTTGGTTGTGTGGATAAACATACACATATATATATGTACAAGTACACCTATATACATGTATATATGTACACACGTACGTGTGTCTGGTTGTGTGGATAAACACATACATATATAATCTACACATACATATATGTACAAGTACACCTATGTGCAACATGTATATATAACTACGCACATATGGTCCACGCTTCATATAGACGAGGTAGCGCCCAAGAAGCGCGAAGTTCTACTTTCCCTATCTATGTACGTGACGTGCACCTTGCTGTCCCTCCATAGCCCCACGCGTCTGCCATACACAAACGCATGCACACCGACACACACATACGTAGTACGCAGGCAAATTTTGCAGTCGCCGACGACCTCCCCCCTTCCTGCGAAACGACACGAGTCTCTTCTTCTCTGAAAAATTCATCTACTTTCCCTTTGTGCGCCGCGCCGTCGCTGCGACGTGTTTTCGGCCTCTTCGAAGGGGAGCCGTTCGGCCGCCCGGAGGCGGACTCTTCTTTCGTCCCTTTTTCAGGCAGAGAAAACCTCTTCCAACCTGTCCTCGACAAATAAATACGTAAACCTCCCCAAGGCTCTTGCAAGTGTCGAGGGACGCTCCCTACTCAAAACCGCCTTCCCCACATTAAACACGTATCTCTTCTACCGCAGTAAATCATTCCATAGTAGCCGGCGTGCTGCCGGGGTGTGCCGCACATATACATATATTTATGAAGACTGGACACGTGCATACCCTCCTGTAAGTAACACCGCACACACTTCTCTGTCTACCCATACATATATATATAGTTACATTCAAGTATTGTCGGGTGTGCCGCAGATATATATATATATATACATATCCACGAGTATTGTGAACATGTACATACACTGCTGTATATATGCTTATCTGTCCACATATAAGGGGTGTGCACATCACTACGTTCTAGAAAAATATGCAGACAGACACTACGACACATACATTCATGTGATACACCCGACTTACGCGTCCCCACCTATATATATGGCCACTGATATATAGTCCTCTGTTCATGCCTGCATATCCATCTATGTAATAAACCCGAGTTCTGCATTCTCAGTTGAAGAAGATATATACACGTACAACTGTGGTGCCCGTGCACACGTATATATATACTTGTACTACGTGTCCTCCAGTCCCGTTAGCTGCAGCTTCTACCTCGTCGTAGGACACTGCTGCTGTCCTGGCGTGTGCGTCTGTACACACACACGCGTATTCGCGTAGACGTGTATATCCATGCGAAGTCTGTGACCAGCGAGTGTGACGCATGCAGGGAGGGGCGGCATTTTCGCCTTCGCTCTGTGGCTGTCCGTCTTCGTGTCCCCCCCCCCTCTGTCCGTCTATCTCTCTTAATAGAAGGGACTCTGTGCGTCCCTTCTGTTGGCGCCTGTAAATCCTCGAGCTCCGCTCTTGCGCTGCCGTCCCTTTCCGTGCTGCTGCAATTTCCCCGTACAAAAAGTATGAAAAGCGTGGTTTTGTCCCGTATAGGTCTTCCCTTCCTCACATCAGCAAATCTTCCCCCCCTGCGTACACATCCGTACATATACATATTTGTTGGGGTATACAGAAAGGAGACGCACGCATACACAAGTGGAAGTGCAGGTCTTGCAGATCTGCGTGTGTGTCTTGGTCCGCCCCTGCCTTCTATTTATATACGTACATAAATGTACGCACATCACATACACACATGTGCGTACAGTCTGATGCACAGCCGTACACATACACGCACGCATGCGCGGTTATACTTGGATATGTAAGACTGGTACCTTCGTATATATCAACACGAAGACGTACAGCCATACACGCACATACATATATGTATATGTACATACGTACATACACGTATACACATGCACAGGTGTTACCTACGCGCACACGTACACACACATACAGAGACACAGAAACACACACACATGTGTGTGTACACACATATAAACACATGCATATAAACACAAGCATACACACACATATACACGCATACACACACACACATATTCATGTATACACACATACATACGCACACGCAAACACACACTCATTCATAGACACACTCACACATACACACATACATATATACATACATACATATATACATACACATATATACATATACAGACACACACACACACACACATACACACACATACATACACATACACACACATATCCCTTCTTATGTGAATGTGTGCAGCGTCTAGTAGATGCAAGAAATACACAAGTGCTCCACGCTCTGTAAGGACTTTAGTCTTTTCTTCCCGACGCTGCGTTGCCGTAGCCGCCTCTACATCAAATTTATGCGGCTGAGTCATGGGATAAAAAGGTCGTCGACGACCTCCCACCTTGTCTAGCGGCGCCTGTGGCGAAATGACTGCGACGGACTCCTGGTGGCAGACTGTAAATTCTGAGAAGCTGCAGCAAAGAAGCAATGTACACGGACGCACGCGGCCAGATGACGCTTCGTCGCAGTTTTGGGGCAGAGAAAAGGCGAAGCAGCAGAGCACAGGCCGAGCCGGACGCAACTGCTTCCCAAGACGTGGCAGGAGCAGCAGCAACGGGCAATGAAAGGGGAGAGGCGCAGCACGAGCAGCAGCAGCAGCTCGGATCCTGCAAACTCCGCAGGCGCGGCTACAGCAACAGCGACAGCAGGTGAAGGGACGGCTACTTCAAGCAAAAGTAGGACGCAGCGACACGCATACAGATTTCCGTGGCAAGCAGAGATGTACTGATTCAAACGCAATGATATACACATATATATGTATGTGTGTAGGAGTCTGTGTGGGAGTGGGGAGGAGGGAGACACAAGAAGAGGAACAGCAGCAAGTGCAGCAGCGGGTGAAAGTGGTTTTTTGCAGCAGCAACAGCAGAAACCTTGTGGTCGGCCAAGCGTCAGGTCGAGTGGCAGCAGCAGCAGCAACACGTAGAAGGGGTATTATTGCCGGTGAGAAGCAGCGGCAGCAGCACCAGATATGAGTCTCCCCTCCTGCTCGAGGAGCGGCGACAGCAGCAGTCAAGAAGAAGTGTGCGGGCGACTCTGCGTGGACCTCACAGGAGCCGTGTGTGGACGTGTGTACGCGTGTGCGCGGGACGAAAAAAGAGACAGCAGCCCCACAGCATGCACCAAGACAACTTCGAAGAGAAAGGCGACATAGTGGCATGTACGCAACACTTCGTCTCCCGTCTCCTCCTTTTCCTAGCCACGTACTTCCACGTATTATATATCTGCGCCTCAGGTTCGCACTGGGCAGGTGTCTAGTGTTGTCTAAGCTGCGCAGCTGCAGTCAAAGCTTCCCCCACGTACATCCACGCCTGTTTGTCATTCTTTGGTGTGAAAAGCGAACCGAATCGTACTCCTCCTGCCTCACTTCATGTCCTGTCCCTAAGCCTGCTGCGGTTGCTGCTGCTGCTCGTGTGGGTGCTGCTGCTGCCGTTGCTGCTGCTGCTGTTGCTGCTGCTGCTGCTGTTGCTGCTGCTGTTGCTGCTGCTGCTGCTGTTGCTGCTGCTTCTCGTGCAGGAACTGCTGCCGTGGCTGCTGCTATTGCTGCTGCTCGGGAGCAGATCCGCACGCAAGGCGCACGCGTAGTCTGTGCTGCTCACGTGGAAGTTCCCATAAAGTGATAGAGAGGAGAGCCGTCGCTCTTGAGGAAGAAACGCGTGCGTCCGTCTGATGCCATAATGCCCTTCCCCGTGAAACTTCTAATTTTTCCACAAAGATTTGTCTTTTTTTGTTCGTAGCCTCGACAGGTGATGCAGCGCCGACTCGCCCTGTCAGCAGCAAAACACTCCGCCTGCACCAGCAGCAGCAACAGCAACCACAAGGCCGCAGTCGGCACCCGCGCGGCGGTGCGCGGATACACAGCAGTACAGGGTTCACCGCAAAGCAGCACCAGCAGTTGCATCACAGGTAGCAGCAGCAGCAGCAGACGTACCAGCCACAGCAACAG
>KL647306.1:218966-380148 GCA_000727475.1 Sarcocystis neurona
ACGTAGCAGCAGCAGCGTTAGAGCCACCAACAGCAGCAGCAGGCGTAGCAGCAGGAACAGCAGCGAATGCAACAGCAGTAGTAGAGGTACTAGCAGCAGTAGAGGTACCAGCGGCAACGAAGCAGCGGGGACAGTCGTTGCAGCAGTAATCGGGTGGAGGAATTGCAGCAGCCAACGCCGAAGGATCGGTGAAAGGCGGGGCGAATGCAGCAGCAAACGAGTCAAGACAGTCTGCGGCGGAAGAATAGCTACAGCAGGTGCAGCAGCTACAAGTGTGGGTGTCTCGTCTCCGACGGGGCGGTCGAACGAACCTGCCCTTCCGCCCTGTTTCTTCCTTCCGCCTCCGCACGCGAAAGTAACTACTGCACTGCTGCTCCTGTTGTAAGAGCTGTCATCTCTGCTGCTGCTGTCTTCCCCTTGTGTTCGCTGCTACAGCAGCCCTCAAGGTTGCAACGGCGGGGCAGCGGCCACGACTGCGACAGTCGGTGTCCCTGCTGTCGTCATAATAAATGTTTTCGTTGCTCTTGTAGCGGCTGCGCATGCAATGACGTCCTCTCTACTACTACAACTGCTGCTGTTGTAGATGGCGCTTGCGTTACCGTGGGGTTGTTGTCGAGGCTGCTGCAGCTCTGGTTACTGCTGCTGTCTCTGGCCGCACAGGCGGTGGTGGTGGTGCAACGCCGCTGTTGCAACTTTAAAGACGCTACAGCCTTCTCAGCCGGTGCTGCACTTCATGCTGCTGCTGTTGATGTATCTGCTGCTCCTGCTGCGGTCGCGTACGCTGCCGGTACTGCTGCTGCTGCGCCTGCTATTCTTGTGGCTGCTGCTGACGCTGCTGCTGCTCATTGTATCTGCTGCACCTGCTGCACTCGCGTGTGCTGCTGACGCTGTTTCTGCTGCTGCTGCTGTCCGTGTGGTTGCTGCTGACGCTGCTGCTGCTACACTGCTGTTGTCGTCGGTGATGCTGGTGGGGTTGGAGCTGATGCTGATGCTGTCGCTGTTGTTCTTCTCACGCTGCTGCTGCCGTTGTGTTTGTTGCTCTGGCTGCTGCTGCTGAGGTTCTGGGCAATTTTCGCAGTGCCTGCCGTGCTCCTGAGGCGCGGGCTTGAGACGCCTTCGGCTGCCGCACATG
The DNA here is from genome assembly GCA_000727475.1 of Sarcocystis neurona. Taxonomy (NCBI): domain Eukaryota; phylum Apicomplexa; class Conoidasida; order Eucoccidiorida; family Sarcocystidae; genus Sarcocystis; species Sarcocystis neurona. Next base: position 220,099 of record KL647306.1, read on the forward strand.
TTGCAGCTAGTCAGAGAAAGGTACACAAGGACCTCTCTCTGCTGCGAATGTGTGTGAAACACGCTGCTGCTGTTGCTGCTGCTGTTGTTGCTTGCAAAGCGTCCGGACTTGTTCTTTCTCCTTGGCACCGCTGCCACTGCCGTAGCACGTGCGACCGCGGCCTCTTCTGGTGCAGCTACCGCTGCTGTTGCTGCTGCTCCTGCGGTGGTAGGGCTGCTGCTGCCGCTGTATCTGCTGCTGCTTTTGCTGCTGCTTCTGCTACTGCTTCTGCTGCTGCTTCTGCTGCTGCTTTTGCTGCTGCTTTTGCTGCTGCTTTTGCTGCTGCCTCTGCTGTTGCACCTGCTTGTTTCTTCTGCTGCTGCTTCGTCTGCTGCTGCCGCCCGTTCCTACGAGGGGGGGGACTTACTTGGTAACATGGAATTACGACGTCCCCAACTTTGCAAGTCTGCACGTCGGGTCCGACGCTTTCTACGACTCCCGCTGCCTCGTGACCGAGAATAGCAGGAAACCTTCCTTCGGGATCTCTTCCGCTCCTCGTAAACTAAGGCCAGAAGAAGAATCTCACAAAACCAAAGAAAGCCCGCGCTGCTGCACCTTCACAGTATTCACACACATGTACACTGCTGTTTGTTATGTCCTTGAAGCGCCGCAGGCATGTTGAGACACACACACAGACATATACATACGTATGTGTGCAGCAGTGTTTGCGTACGTATTTCGAAGGTCGGCGTGATGGGACGCATGTATTTGTACAGAGAGGTAGATAAAAAAGTAGATTAATACACGGAAAAGTACATACATAGTAGATGAATAGATAGACAAGGAGATAAGAGATATGTAAATATGCGCATGGGCGCCTGCGATCATACGAAACGGCGATGACCGCAGCTTTCTTACGTACAACTCACAAACGCAGTGTCCAATGCGCAACAGAAGATGAAGTACAGGCAGCTTGTTCACGGTGTTGATCTGCACATATACATATATATATGTGTACATTCGCTTGAAGAACAGACTAATATTGGCGAGACAAGCCATCAATGAATATATACGTATGTGTAGAGAGATAGAGATATATACGTATAAAGTCGAAGGGAGAAAATCTGGGGGTTTACGTGCTGAGAAGTATACGTGAGGCGCGCTAAGAAGACTATCCTACATATATATATATATATATACAGGCACACAGACACACAGACATACCTGTGAGTCTGAAGAAATATCATATAAGCATATACGTGTATGCATATGTACTTAGAAAGTAGGCCTGCTGCACACACACACACACACATCAGCAGTAGGAGTGTTGTCTATATACACATATATGAAGGGGGCATGCTGGGGTCACATCTATATATGGGTGCGCTGGTATTTGAAGGGTTAGATCGATTAGTGCAGAGCTCCTCTCTACAGCGGCACTTCCGTCAAACGTCGCATGTTCTGCAAAAGACGCGACGGGCGAGCGACGGCGTTGCCTGCTGCTGCAGCGCATGCAAGCGTCACCCAGCACAGCGCGAGGCTTTCCCGTCAAAACGTGACCACATACACGGGTGATTCTCCCTCCAGATTCATCAGCACATGCGCACATATTTATACACATATATATATATATATGTGGGTGGAGGTGATCATTCACTGAGACACATACGTACGTATGCAGATGACTAGTAGGTAGGTACAGATGTGGACACCTCCGCAAGAAGAGCAGAACAGCCGTGTGCTTCTGGTGAGTACACACCACAGATACAAATACTTGCAAATACACATATATACATATATACGTGCAGACGGATATGTACGGCAACCGGCAACCGACACGCACATATTAATATCTCCATATATCAGCACACACATATATACAAACGTGTTGATGTCGACGGGTGCATACACGCTATCTATCTGCAGATACAGGCAGATAAGTATATGTATGTGTACGTACTGATGTCTACGGCTACACTATATATATATGTATATATGTATGTATATGTGGATGCCTGTGACTGCACCCAAGTCCACACACGTACTTGTCTACAGATTTCTGCTTATATACATGTACGTATATATGTGGATGTGTATGTGGTCATCTCCTCGTCTACTGATACCCGCATATATATGTGGGGGGGTCTAGGGCTACGCACACGCGCATGCATCTGTCTACGGATTCCCGCATATACCCACACACATATATGTCATGAGTGTATGCCGCTACACACTCGCACGTATAGTTGTCCACGGATTCCCACGCGTTAAAACAAGCACACGCATATGTATGGATGGCTGCGACGACGCCCATGCGCATATAAGTGTCTACGGAAAATCGCATGCATACACATATATGTATGCGGACGTCTATGCATATTCACCCCTCTAGGGGTACCCACATATATACAAAGAGAGAGAATGGCATTTGAGGCTACATACACTCACATATATGTCCACACGAATCAACAGATGCACACGCACATACACATATATATATATATATATATATATATATGTGGACTGGCATTTGAGGCTATATACACGCACATATATGTCCACACGAATGGATATAATATATATATATGTAGAGAGAGAGGAATGAATAGGAAGATCTATTTTCTTATCTGTATATATATGTATCTCTACATATATGTATATATGTGCGTAGAAGAATTTAATGTATGTACATATATGCGTGTACGAGAGGTGTGTGTACGCAGGAATATATTTCGGAGTAGATTGATACGCGCACGAAGATGCCTATGTGTATGGACATATGTACGTGTACACGCACATTTATGTATGTATTCATGTCGCTTCTGTACCCATACAGAGGTGTCAGAATTTGCGCAGAAAATTTTATCTGAAGAGGTACATCGATCTCCGATCTTCGTGGATACGATGCGCGCACCTCTATACATACCTGTCTTTAGGTAAGGCTTTTGGCCACCAAATCCGTGAACAGGCGAAACTACGCGGGCACGCATGCCTATTCATATATGCGGACGCGTACATATATATATATATATAGCTACACATATGTAGTTTTCTGTCGCGCTCTCTTCCTGGACACAAGCTTGTGTAGACATCTGTGTACACGCGTATATATACACGCCTTCTCGTTTGCTCGCTGCAGTTGAACATACGTATACACACACATATGTGTACTCGCACTGCAAATACTGGCAGATATGTATGTATGGATGCGTCTACGTATATATAGAGAGAAAGAAAGAGATACATTCATATATACATATATGTATGTACACAGACACCTACATACATACACACACATGCAGACATACATACACATACACATACATATGCAGATACATACATACATGCATACATACGTACATATATACACATACGTACATACATACACATACATACATACATACACATACATACATACATACACATACATACATACACATACGTACACATACATACATACACATACATACATACATACACATGTATAGATACATACATACATGCATACATACATACATGCATACATACATACACATACGTACACATACATACATACACATACATACATACACATACATACATACACATACATGCACACAGACATACGTACACACATACATACATACATATACATACATACACATACATACATACACACACATGCATACATACATATACATACACATACATACATAGATACATCCATACACGCATACATACATACATACACATACATGCACACACATACATACATACACACGCATGCATACGTACACACACATACATACACATATATACATATACATACATACATACATATACATACATACATATACATACATACATACACATACATACATACATACATACGTATACATGCATACTTACGTATACATACACATACATACATATACATACATACATACATACGTATACATACATACATACGTATACATACATACTTACGTATACATACACATACATACATATACATACATACATATACATACATACACATACATACATACACACACATGCATAGATACGTACACATACATACATACATACACATACATACACAAACATACATACACATACATACGTATACATACATACGTATACATACATACATACATATACACACATACATAGATACGTACACATACATACATACATACACATACATACACAAACATACATACACATACATACGTATACATACATACGTATACATACATACATACATACGTATACATACATACTTACGTATACATACACATACATACATATACATACATACATATACATACATACATATACATACATACATACATATACACACATACATAGATACGTACACATACATACATACATACACATACATACACAAACATACATACACATACATACATATACATACATACATATACATACATCCACACACACACATACATACACATATCCATACAGAGATACCCCCAGCTAGGGGGCGTCGACTGACTTGTGGCTTGGAGCGCAGAAAGACGTTCACAGCGAAGAAGAAGAGTCACGCGCAGCGTTTTTACTGCGTGGGGTCTGCTGCGCCGCTCCCCACAGAAGTTTGTTTTCAAAACGGATGCGCAGAACTCCTACAAAGTCGCTATTTTATCCATACGAAGATAAACGTAGGAATTCTGTCCACGCACATATATGTGTCTCCTCATATTTACGTATATACATGCACATATATATATGTTCTCGCCAGTATGCCTATGGAGCGGTATCCGGACGTACTCGTACACCCTGGTAGACGACTACGTGTTGAACACATACGGAGACACGCCTACCTGCACATACAGACGCGCACAAGCTTTCAGGCTAGGCTCCTATCCACACATATATATGCACATACACATGTATGTGTATATGCGTATTTATCTATCTGTCTACCTATATACACACGTATCTGTCCGTCTGTATCTGCCTATCTATATACACACGTGTCTGTCTACCTATCAATCCATACGCATATATATATATATATATATATATATACACGCAAGTATACACATACGTACAACGTCATACCTCATTCACGTGCGACAAAACTCCACAAATACACTCCCAAGCGCACAGCAGAAACCAAATAGGCCTAATTTACATATACACATTTATATATATATATATTCAACTCAGGAAACAGATAGATTGGCCCATCTACATCTACGCGAATATATACATTTATATATATGTGTGTGTCCTGGACCAGGCCTCGACTAGGTGATGGGCCTCGCTCGTGTGTCGCTATTTGCCACGGGCTACGCGTATGACCCATACATATATATGAATACATCTCTACAGTGAATCCATAAGAAATATCGATAGGTTCACCTGCTTCTACGCCTTCATATATATATATGTGTGTGCCTGTGTGCTGGACCACCCACGAGTGGCGATCGTCCTCGCTGGCTGCTACGGGCCTGCCGAACGCGGGCTGAGCTCCACACGTGTGTAAATCTACACGTATGCAGGCTCGCACACTTGTCGACGTATCTTTTCAACTGCGCTACACAAGTGAGGTAATTTACAGATAAAATTCCACCGGGACCTGGACACGACATACACATATGTACAAATACATACGTGTCTCTATCTCTATTCAGTATATAAACACACGTGTATGTGTGTGTGTGTGTGTGAATAACACACACGGGAGATAAACAAGTGAATACAAATGACGAAATTCACAGAGAAAATTACACGAAGATCTACACACTACATATGTATATATATACGTACAAATACACACGTCCGGTAGAGATACCCCTATTAAATATATATATATATATATATGTCTGTGCGTAACCAATAGATGTGGGATAGAGGCAAGAAGATACAGAGAAAGTATATTAGGTGTAGAAGTGGGTAAGTCTTGATGAATGAAGAAACGTGTGTAGCTTTTATGAGAGCCTTGTTCGGACGACAGACCGCGGTGTGTCTGCTTGTGTGTGTGTAGCCAAACCCCCAGGACCGCCACGTTCATACACACCTGCTGACAAGCGAACACCTACATTTAAACATTACACGCATATAAACATATACATACATATATATTTGTAGAGAGATAGAAATACGGAGAGAAGCGCACTTATATATATACATATATATTTGTAAAGAGCTAGGGACACAGAGGAAAGCGTACCCATATATATATATATATACACATATATATTTGTACAGATGTAGAGATACAGAGACAAGCGTACATATATATATATATGTAGTGGCGGAGATACAGAGAGAAGCCTACTATATATATATATATTTGTGTAGAGACGAGGATACAGAAAGAAGCATACCTATGTATATGAATATGTACGTGTTAAGCCTGTATCCACGCATGCTTCTCTGGGAATTACCTCATCTGTGTGACACAGCGCTGCGAAATGAATGCGGATGCGCACTTCTCCAAGGCCAGGCGGGTCCACGTACACCTCTCTCAGCTGTATGTACACCCCACCAGCAATTGCAGCATACGCCAACCCTTCGTACATCTAGTAGGCGTCAAGCACGTACTTTCGCATATATCTCTATACCTACAGGTACCTACCTGCATCTGTCGAGTTGCATCTACCTCTCTATCTACCTACTTGTAACGGTTTTTATCTCTTTCTCCCTCCGTGTGTACACATGTATATATATAGTTTACCAGTCTTTATACACAATTGCATACACCTGTCTTTAGAATTCTTAGCAGATGTGTCGGTGTAGAAAAAATTTGTACGCATGTCTGTTTGCAAACCTCACAGTCTATATCTGAGTCCACTAACCTGAACTCCCTACCAAAGCTTCTGTTACGCACATACACGTATATTTATGTAGACACGCCTAAGTAAAAGTACGCGCGCAGACGCACCTATCTGGCGTGTCTCTATCTGTCCACAAGTACTTATCAATCGGCTTTTAGTGTATCTCTATATCTATGTGGATCTCTGACTATCTCGCTGTGGTTTATAACGGATTCCTATCTGTTTGTGGTTCTACCCACCTGCACATATTAGTGTTCAAGTACATCAGTATGTGTAAGTCTCTACCTTTTTTTCTGACCATCCCTCTGCATATACGTAAATGCATATACGTGTATATCTATCTGTGTGTACAGCTGAATCTACACTACACACGCGTCTCTCTATTTATATCTATCGATGCCTCTCTTTTTTTTGCGCTCACTCTCTTTAACCCTTTATCCGTAAACACTCATGCAGCTACCAAAGTGAATCTTGTCGTATCAATCTATCCACTCCAGTACACAGAGAGCAACGTACTTCTCTGTATGTTCAAGCGTTACAGCGTAGACGTAGGGTGCCTCTCTGTTACTCCGTATGTGACCGCCTTGACACGCACCTTTACGCGCAAGTATCTGACCAGTAATTACGTCTTCCCATCCATATATAATTATCTTTACGTCGCGTATACAAGCTTGCTTATCCTGGCTACTTTTCTACCAGCCAAATAGATCTAAGTATATCTGCGTAGCTGTCAGTCAGTAGTAGCCACTCATCCCCCCTTGATTACTCATTTCTTCCTCGTTATTCATCTGCGTACTTGTGTCTATCTACCTACTTCAAAAAGTATCTGGCTATCTCTCTGTCTCTACGTGTATCCATCTGAACCAATGTATGCAGCTGCCTCTGTGTATCTACCTCCCAACACAACCTACCTTCGCACCTTCATACACGTAGATTTCCCCCTCTATAGAAAAATAGCTTCCTGTCTGAATGTATCACTCTCCCTGCGCGCCTGTCCATCTACATTCTCAGCCAACCCTCTCATGTATGTATAGGTGTTGCTTCACCTGTTTTCAGGGAATACAAGTTCAAGAGATCTGCGCGAGCATGTATTGTGCTAACCGTTACCTGCTACCTGTGCTAACATATGCGTACGTACACGTGGACACCTCTGTGTATGCTTGTCGCTTTATGTCCATATAAACACCTGTCTGTGTCACCCGGTGCACCTGCCGGTAGATACTATCTCTCTGTGCAGCTCTCTTCGTATTCGTTTCCCTAAGGACGTTTGCTTTCGTTGCTCCTTGTCGTCTGTGTTAGAGATTTATATGTGCGAACTCCTCTCTCCCCCTCTCAGGAGATTGTACACACGTTGTGCGCCTTGTGACGGCTCTACGCGCGTCTTGCGCTTTTCGTCTCGTAGAGCAGCAGCTAACGCAAGATCACGTGTTGCTGCGTTTCCCCAAGACGTTAGCAACAACCGCAGTCGCGTCGGCAAAAAGAGCCCCCCGCCAGCAGCAGCAGCCCAGGTGGCCGCAGCACCAGCAGCCTCAGTACCAGCAGCCCCAGCACCAGCAGCCCCAGCAAGAGCAGTCGCAGCAACAGCAACACCAGCAAACCATCAGCAGTCACGGCGGCGAAAGCAGCAGCAGCGGATGGAGAAGCACTGTTTCGCAGCAACAGTTTTAGGGCCGTGTAGAGCAGCAGCGGCTCTTGGCCGAGTGCGCGTGGCGCGTGCAGCAGCTGCAGCGAAAGCACCAGCAGCCGCTCCGACAACTGCACCAGTTTCTGCAGCTGCTGCAGTGGGCATGCAGCAGGGGAGGGGCATATATGCGTCGCTCACGCTTGATACCTTTGTGTGACCCGTGCTGGACGTGTACAAACTTATGTGCCTCCTTCTACTTTAAACAGACGTATACGTACGTATGTTTGACACGCATGTGGGCGTACTTTTTGTGTCTGTGTGTGTGTGTGTGCATATATATACATATATATATATATATTGTAGGTAAGTGTTCAAATAGTTATGAGCCCCATACGTATATTCGAACACGTGTACAAATGTGTACATACACACATGTGTGACGGTGCACTTCCTGCAGCACAAGGCAAGAAGCTTCTGCAGCCGTTGTATTCACAAAGATATTTGTCGTATGCGTCTGAGACGGTCCCGTGCGTACGAACAGGCACGTGTACTCTTGACAGTCTGATGGTAGTGGCCCGGGAAGCAGCAGAGGTCACGGCAACAGCAGGAAGAGTGGACAAGGCCGCGCGGCTTCGCGCTCACTTCGTAGGGCTGTCCCGCCTCGAAGCAAACTGCTGCCCTGCAACACAAGCGCGTGGGAGAGACTTTCTGCTCCTGTTCCTCCTGTTGCCGCTTCTGCTGCTGCTGCTGCTTCTGCTGCTGCTGCTCCTGCTGCAGCTGTCCGGAGGCGGGTCTACGGATGTCTGCCTTGCCGTCTGCCATAGGGGAAGGAGCGGTGCTTCGGCGGTGTTTGTTCGTCAACGGGAGGTAATATCTGCGACACAAACGCAGCGCCGCAGCAACAGCAGCCGTAGGAGCTCGACGCTGCAAGCACAGGCTACGGCAGAAGCAGGCAGGCAAATGCAGCCGAGCAGTAACAGCAGCACCAACAGAAAAAGCGCCAGCAGCAGCAGGACAACAGCAACGCGTTCCGGCGGAAGCGGCGCCGCAGACGTGCCCGCAGCAGCAACAGCAGCAGACCGCGCGCCGGGGGAAGCACGCCGCCGCAGAATCAGCAGCGCCAACAAGCCTTGCAGCAACAACAGCAACACAGAAGACAGCAGAGCACCAGCAGCAGCAGACATCAGAGCACCGCACTGCAGCAGCAGCGGCAGAAGCATCACACACAAGCCAGCAGCGCACACGCTGCAACGACCGCAGCCTTCCTCCTGGAAACCCTCCTGCGGTGTATATACACCTAAAAGAAGTGTCTACATGCTTCTGTGAGGCTTTTCTGTAACAGGTCGGACTCCCCCTGCCTCGGAGCTACCGGATGCAATCAATGCAAGCCAAGCGTGCGGACAGACCTTACCCAGACACATACACGTGAACATATATATATATATATACATACATATGTGTGGATCTATATCTATCAATATATATATATAGATAGAGAGAGAGGAGGGATATATATATATATGTATCTATATATACGTGTTTATGTATGTGTGTCTCTAAGTATCAGTACATATGTATATATACGTATATATGTGTACTGATTTATATATAGAGATAGAGAAATACACATATGTGCGTTTATATATATATATATATGTATACAGTTTTGTATATGTCTAGATATATACACACGTGTCAGGATGTGTATTCATAGACGACAGGTGAGTAATCTGCGCCTGTAATGGTGTGGAGGACAAGTTCTTCGCGGGTGGAAGCGGCAGCGAGCAACAACCTCGTGAGGCTGCGTTGACGTGTCACGAGCACGGCAGCAGCAGGGGCAGCAGCAGGAGCAGCAGCAGCGGCAAGCGACAAAGAAGAAGCAGGCGTTGAAGCAGAAGGAGAGACGAAGCAGCAACAGAAAGGCAGAAGGAGGCGAAGCAGCAGGAGAGCAGTGCCTCACGCTTCGCAGCGAAGGCGAACGCAGCCGAGGGGAAGCAGCAGCTCGAGTCTTCGAGCTCCCCGGGAGAGGGGCAGCAGCGGCAGCAATGCCAGCAAAAGAAAAGGCGGCAACCAGCGAGGCAGCAAAAGCCGCGGCAGGGGTAGGCGGAGAAACCGCAGAGGAAGAACGACGCAGCACCAGAAGCAGCTGCAGCAGAAGCAGAAGCAGCTGCAGCAGCAGGCCGACTGCGCACGACAGACAACAGCAGCAACGCCGGCAGCAACATAACAGCAGCCACCCTTAGCAGCGGTGACCGCGGCAGGCATCCATACATGCACACACATATATATAGAGCTATTGATGCGCTCGCCAGTAGACGTAGACGTAGATATTTGTGGAGCCCAATATATTTATTCGTGTATTATATATCTTACGTGCACACTTCCACGCGACACATCTGTCTCTGTAGGTGTCTATACGCATCCATATATATACACATATATATATGTATATATATGTGCGGTAATACATCAAGTCTCTTTACATACACGTATATGCAAAGGACTACAAATCACAATAGATACGGATATAAACAAGATTCATAAACATACATGTCCGTACAAACGTACATATATATATATATATACAGAGGAACATAGATACGCACATACGTATATATGTGTATATTTGAATTCAAAGTACATACATATATATATATATGAAAGACAAGAGATATCAAAACTCCGTATATGGTGCTAGGTACATATGCACACATACATGCGAGCACCTATTTACAACATATGTATGGGCTAAAGGAAGATACAAATATATAAAGTCTACGTACATATCTATCTATTCACATATATATATTTATACATATACAGATATCTACCTATCTCCATATATATGTGCGGGTGTCCCATATACAAATAATATAACATATATATGTACATATGCGCGGCAACATATCTGCGTAGATGCACGGCAAACTCTTTGAGTTCAGACAGAGAAGTAGCGACGAAAACAGAAGAATAGAGCGTGTGGTATGCGGCGAAGTTAAAAGGCCGCATGTGTGTCCCCGAGAATCGGCGGGGGAGAAAAAAGTGGCGCTGTGGAAGGCAGAGAGAGCGAAGACGGGAAGAAATTTCGTTTGCTGTTGAGTCGTCCCCCTCTGAGAACTTCACGCAGTCGTACAGTTCTCCCGCCAAACGTATACACAACTACATCAGCAGTGTCATGTACAAATATATACACATATATATGTATATTGTAGGTACGCATAAATATACCTATATTTATGCGGACAACACGCAGAGCAGAGCAGGGTCCTCCTACGGTTGTAAGACTGCAGCTGCTGTCAGTTAAAACGACATAAAAACGCTGTTCTGCGGACCGCTGTGTTTACTCCCACAAGTGACAGGCAGTCCAGCTGCGCCATGCACGTGCGTTCTTCTGCATCTTTTCTCCGTGCTACTGCCACGAGTTCTCCGCCTGCGACTGCGTGTTTTGCGCTGTTTTGTTTCTGCAGTCCTGCCACTGCCATTTGAGCACTGCTACAACTGCTGCGTGTTCCCCACGTGCTGCACGGCTCGAATAACTCCTGCCCGCTCTATCTTTTCCACGGAGGGCCACGCGTTTGTGTGTGTGTGTTAGGACGTATTACACGTATATGTGTGTACTTCTGGAGAGACGGGAGGACGGATGTGCGACGACGCGCGGAGGAAGCGGGGTAGATGGGGGTCTCACGCGCCGCAGAAATCGAAGAAGAGGGCAGCAGGGGGGGGAGAAGACGAGGCGAGGAAATTCGGGGAAGTCGACAAATGTGGGAAAGTCGCCGAGGTGCGGAGAGCGGTGCAGAAAAGTGCGCTTCGCAGAGAGGAGCTCCACACACACGCGCCGCCGGGGGGACGCCCCGCGCGCCGTCGAGACGAGACACCGGCGGACCGGCGCGCGGCTCGCAGGCAGTAGACGACCGAAACACGGAAAAGGAGTCGTCTGTCTCTCGAGAAGAGCAGCGAAAAAAACGGGAAAGTTTCAGACACAAAAGACGAAGGAAAAGCATCACTTCCCGGTTCGTGGCGGCCGAGGCACCTGCGCCTGCAACGGATGTGCGCGCGCACACGCACGCCGCGCAGATGCCAAGCAGCAGCAGCCGAGGGTCTGGAGCAGCATACGTTAGCAGCAACAGCGTCATACATATATTCGCACACGTGTATATACATATACATATATATACATATATATATATATCTGGCTGCTGCCGAAACAGCAGCAACCGATGATCTGCAGTAGCATACATTAGCAGCAACAGCGTCACACATATATTTTCTGTATATGTACATATATATATATGTATGTATATGTCACTGGCTGCTGCCAGTTTGTTTACTCCTCCGCCGGCTGCTGTTAAAGCTGCAGCTGCTGTGTTGCTTCGACTTCCTGCTCCCGTCGTTTCGGTCGTAGCTGTACGAGTACTGGTACTGGAGCTGTTGGGGCTTCACGAGCTGCTGCTACATCAGCTGCTGTCGTCGCGGCGGTCGATACACACCGCCACTGCTGCAGGCGGCGCTGTTACTCTTGCTACTTCTGATCCTGCTGCTGTTCATGCTGCTGCTGCTGCTGCTGTTGGTTCTGCTGCTCTTGATGCTTGTTGCACCTGCTGGTGCTGTTCTGCTGCTGCTGGCGCTACTAAAACAGGGCACGCTGCTGAAGCAACAGGTGCTGCTGCTGTTCTGGTCCTGCGCCGTTGCTCCTGCGGCTGGCGCTGGCGCTGTTTCCACTGCTGCTGCTGCTGCTGCTATATCCGCTGCTACTGCTGTGGCTCGAGCTCCTCTACTGCTACGGCTGTGGCAGCATCTGCAGACCCTGCCATCGCTCCACGGAAACACCTGTCGCTTCTTGCGCGGAGAATGAAGTGCAGAAGAAAGGATAAGCAGACACACAAACATCCGTACACGGGAGCTGCAGACCCGTCCCAATTTTGCTGCTGCCCGGGCGTTTTCCCGGCGTTGGAGGACCGGCGTCCGGTGGAAGTTCCTCCTGCGGTATCCCCATGCCGGCACCCTCCCGCCGCTGTCGGCGTTTCGTTTAATAATATACGGAAAACGCAGTTTTATACGTCGCACAGCCATACACGCATAACAGACACGGCATGCACACACATACACACATAACCGGGGGCGTACGGTATATACACACATACATCTTCCCCAACACCTGGGCAGGGGACCTCTATACGAGGGGTTTTCATGGAGTAAAATCCTGGGTACCTGTATCAAGGAAGTTCCTCTCTTTCCCTGTAATATGCGCGAACATACGAAGACCAACCTCTGCGGACTTATGCAGGAAGTTCCCCTCTCCCTGAAATTCGTCCGCGTAAATTTGGGAGAGTCAATTGCTGTGCATTCACGGAGAAAGTTCCTCCCCCTCCAACGACAGAAAACTGAAAGGAACTTCTCTTCTGTTCTCGCAGGACGTCACAGCGTGCTCGCCAAGTTCGCGTCGAAGACGCCGGGGCCCCGTTCTTCCCCGGCATTTCCTCCCCGGCCTATCTGTGAAAAGAGCCGTTCACTTCTGCCTTTCTTCGGGAGTATTTTATCTCCCCCTACTTCTTACGCAATGACGTCTATTATACGTGTATACACGAGGAGTGCATCTGTCAGTGCGAATGCGTATATGCTCGTTTGCACGCCTATTTGCAGGTTAAATGCACGTACACATAAATTGATGTATGTGTGCATGCGACTTCATCCACACTCAGATGTATATGCTTGTGTAGCTGAAGCTGATGTTGTACATCTGTGTACATATGCATATATATATATGTGTATGTATACAAGTACCTGTACGTATATATATATATATATATATGAGAAGATCTGTTTCACTATATTCGTTTTATCATCACATATATATGTGTGTGTCCAAGCCTCTTGTACAAATGCCTATACATATATATATGTGCATATGTCTATATACGTATATATTAATAAGTCTATTCTACTATATTCGGTATACCATCACATATATATATATATATATGCATGTGTACATCCACGCCTCGTGACAGACACACGTGTTCGTCTCGAAGTGAATTTCTTCGTCATTCTCCACAACTTCATACTCTTCAGTACACCTGGTCCCTCCCCACTTGCGTTGGGCGTTCGCATATATATATATATATATATATAGATATAGATAGATACATATACATATTCACAGATAGATCTATGGACGCTCAACGCATATTCCTCCACACGTCTGTATTTAAGTATCTACGTATGTATGTATATATATACATGGCATATATATATATAACTTCCCCGGTATGTGCGTATTCTTGTCTGTACATGTGTATATATATGTATAGTTTACCCATGTTTGCAATCCGTACTTTAACTCTGCATGCGTATACATATATATATATGTGGTGTACCACATATATATGTATACCATGCGTATATGTAAGTACAAACATGTGTAGATGAAGTGTTTTTATTCGGGAAGTTTTGCCACCTTGCAGAGTACAGTTTAGGGAGTGTTATTCGGGTGTACGTACACCGCAGTGGCGTCGGAGCTGTGCGAGGCCTCCCCCCCACAGCGAATCACAGCAGAGTGCAGCAAGCGGCGGCGCCAGCAACAGCCGCAGCAGCAGCAACAGCAGCAGCAACAGCAGCAGCAGCAGCAACAGCAGCGACAGCAACAGCAACAACAACAGCAGCGACAGCAACAGCAACAGCAACAGCAGCAGCAACAGCAACAGCAGCAGCAACAGTACCAGCAGCATTAAGAGGCGCGACAGCACGCGAGAACAGCGCCTCACAACCGCAGGAAAGCGGAGACAGACGAAGCAGCTGCTGCAGCCTCAGCGGCAGAGGAGAAGCAATGAGGCAGCAGGGTCTGGGAGAACGGCAGCAGCGATGAAAGACGCGTTCCTAGCGGCTGCCCCGCTCTCCTTTCCACAGGGAGCGACGCAGTGGAGTCCCGTAGATCAGGCTTCCGCTGCTGCCACTGCAGTGATGACAGACTTTCTGCATCAGCTCAACGCAGCTACAGCAGCCGCAGCAGAGGCAGTAGCTGCAGCAGATGTGACAGCAACACATGCAGAAGCAGCGGGAGACGGAACCGCACCAGCAGCCGAGACAGGAGCAGCAGCAACAGTCTCTCGGCCGCAGTCAATTGCAGGGACATCTGCAGGCCGCGCTTCTCAAGCAGCAGCAGTCTCTGCGGTGGTGGAGACGGTCTGTGGGGTTTTGCTGCGAGCCCTTCTGCACCCCAACCTCTTCTTCTACGCGGAACTGCTGCAGCATCCGCTCGTCCGTTTTCTTTTTCTCGATGCTCAAGCCCGCCCGGCCCTTTCTGCTGCTCCTGCTGCTGCTGCTTATGTAGCTGCAGCCAAGCCGAAAACTGCTGCGCCGACAACAGATCTGACCGAAGAAACCGCGTGCCCAGCTGCTGCTGATGCAGCAGCACGGCCACAGCTTGCTTCGGCCGCTGCTGGAGCTGCTGCTGCTGCTGCCCACTTGGTGTCTACTGCGTGCGCTGCTGCTCCTGCTGCTGCCGCACCCGCTTCCGCTGCTGCTATCCGTTCCTTTGCTGCTGCTGCTCTTTCTTCGTTGAAACTCCTTAAGGACGGATCCAAGACAGTGCACTTCTTCCTTCAACTACGTGCGCTCCTGCGTCTTTTCAGCACCGGAAGTGTCAGGGACTTCTGCCGCCTACGTCGGGAGCAACAGCTGCGGCAGCAGCGACAGCAGCAGGAATATGCACAGCAGGAGCAGGATTACGAACAGGAGGGGCAGGGAAAAGGGCAGCAGAAGCGGCGGGGGGAAGTTTACCAGGAGCAGCAGCTAACGGTTTGCCAAGGGGGAAGTGAAGAAGGCTGCGAACAGCAGCAGCAGCAGAGGACGAGCAGCAGCCGCAGCAGCAGAGTCCAGCAGCAGCAGGAACAGGAGCTGCTGCCTGCGCTGCCTCCTGTGCTGCGCCGCAAACTCCGCATGCAAACGATCATCCGAGAAGCCTCACAGCATCGGCAGCTCTCGCTGTCCACCCTGTGCGACGCTCTCTCCTTCGATGAAGACCGCGCCGCCCGCCCATCTCGCAGCAGCAACGACAACTGCGCCCGCAGCAACAGCAGCAAGTGCCGCAGTAGCAGGGGCAACAGCGGAAGTCGCAGCAGCAGTGGGGATGGCGGCGGCGGCGGCAGCAGTCGTAGGAGTGACGGCAGCGAGGAAGGCAGCAACACCGGCAGAAGCAGCGACAGCTGCAGCTCTGAAGTCGACGCGTTCTTCGACGCTGCTGTAGAAGCTGCTGCGGCGGAGCTGCCGGAGCCCCCCCTTCTGTCGTTAGAGGAACAGCTGATGTGCGGGCGTGCACGCGGAGCAGCAGCAGCGGTAGAGGTTGGAACGGGAGCCCCAGGCGACGCAGAGGTAGCCTTCAGTGTAGATGGGGACGATGTCGGGGGAGCAGCAGCAGAAAGAGCAGCAGCAGGGAAGATGAGAAGCAGTCTCATATCTGCCGCAGACACAGAGCTGCTGGTGCTGGCATGCATGCAGGGCGGATGGCTAGAAGGTCGCTTAGACGCGCGCAGCGCTTCTCGTCACGCGAGGGGAGACCGGGTGCTGTGGGTGAACAACGTGGCTGCATGCGACATTACGCAGGAAGATCTTCTGGCTGCTGTTGTTGTTCTCGAGAGTCTCGAGACGCGAGCGGCTGCTGCGCTGCGAGTCCTCGACCAGCGGGTGACGGCGCTGCAGCGGGCCGCCCGAGGCAGCCGGCCGCGAAGCAGCAGCAGCAGCAAAACCCCAAACGGCAGCAGCAACAGCAGCGGGAACAGGCGGTCGGGAGCGTGTAAGCGGAGGAGCAGCAGCAGCAGAGACAGCAGCCACGCAGGCAGCAGAAACACCGGCGATCGAACTGCAGCAGAAACAGCAGCAGCAACATGAACAGAAGCAGCAGCAGCAGCAGAGGTAAGGCCAGCGGCCGCAGCGCGGTACTAGGTTGCACCTTCCGCCCAGTAGCAGCGGCTGCAACAGCACAAGAGGAGCAGCCGCGGCAGCATCTGCAGTGTCTGTGGGGTTTGCGAGCCATGCAGCAAAGAAGACCCGGTAGGGCTGCGCGGGCTGCAGCAGCTGTCGCAGCAGCGCCGATGGGTCGGAGAGGAGTCGTTTTGCTGCCGAGAAGCAGTCCGCGGGGAATTCTCGCTTCGGTAAACGCATGCGGCAGCAGCAGATCTGCTGGTTTTCCACATTCTGGTGCAGCTGTCAGCGAGGGATGAGAGCAGCTACACCTACCCCTATATATATAAATGAACATATCTATCGTACACTCCTCTCCTATGTTTGTATACATGTGCGCAACAGTACACACATTGACGTGGATCTAGACGCCAACGCAGCTGCCGCGTGCAGTCGTTTCCGCGTGCAGGCCGAGGAAGGCGCTGAAGAATAAAACGAAGACGCTGCAGCAGAGGGACGTTTATATGGACGGGTCACCTACTGCAGAGACAGAGAACGCAGAGGAGAAGCGGGAGCAGCAGCAGAGTAGGAAGAGGAAAAGCTGTCTGTCTGCTGGCTACGGATACACATATATGTGTGTGTGTGTTCGCAGACAGGAAAGGGAAATTCGTACGAAGTGCTGCTGCTGCTGCTGAGAAGATGTGGAAAGCGTTTAGTAATGCTGTTGTTGCTGCTGTTGCTGTCTGCGCTTCCTCACGTGTGGCCGCTGCTGTGCGGTGACGAATGCGGCCGCGCCGCTACGGCAGCAACACCGCAACCGAGCTGCTGCTCCGTAGGTAACAGACACAGCGCGAGCAATGCGGAAAATTAGAGCTGCAGCAACAGGAGCAGCAGAGGAGAAGGAGACAGACGCACCCAGCAGCAGCAACAGAGGAGTAGAGCTGTCTACAAACAGCGGCAGGGGGTGGGTCCCGTGCTGCTGCAGCAGCAGAGGGACGAGACGTTTTCCCAGCAGCAGCAGCAGCGCTGGAAGCCGGGGCTACCGCAGTTCCGACTGCAATAGCGCAGCGCCAGCGGGGCAGAGGAAGGACCGCCGAAAAAAACAGCGTGAGACGTAGAGATGGAGAGACAGAGAAAACATGTGAGCAGAGAGCAGCGGGACCAACAGCAGCTGCAGCAGCAGCACGCGAGGCAACAGTGAGTGTACAACAAGTGCCGCAGCAGGAGCGACTCTTCTCCAGCAGCAGCAGGTGACGGAGACTGCTGCAACAACGACTGAAAAGAAGCGAAGATTCGCACGAAAGTGTGCGACATATATTTGTATAGACGCATGCACAGGGATATTGGGGCACACCCGGCATGTATAGACACTTTTTCATACGCCACGCGTGTAAGATGGCCTCTGCAGTATTCCCGCTGCTGCTGCTGTTCAAAGAAAATATCTTTTAATGACTTCAAGTCAACATATACGCGTACATATACATATATATATATATGTACATGCAAATACATGTGTGCATCACTTCTCTTGAAGCACACTCTCTCTCTGTATATATATATATATATATGTCTACATGTGTGTGCATATGGCTTTTCATAGAGCAATATATGTGTGTGGGGAGGGAGACGTTTCGGCTTAGCAGAGGAAGGGGACGTGCAGAGCAGCGCAGAGCAGCAAGAGGAAGTGGCTTTGACTTCAGACACAAAGCAGCGCATGAAGGTGAAGAAGGCAGGGGTAGAAGCAGCAGCAGCAAGAGCGAAGAGAAGGAAGCAGCAGCTGATGGAGAGACGAGCGGTCGGCAGGGAGAGCCACAGGTATAAAGCAGCAACAGCGGCAGCAGCCGACAACGAGACGGCGAGGTCGACAAACAGCAGCAGCAGCAGCTACAGGGGAGAGGTGCGTCGGGAAAACGAGCCCCTGCTATCGCACATGTGTGTGGCATTCTCTTTTCCCTGCAGACAATGCTGCCTCGTTTAACGCCCTGCTGTCTCTGTAAGACGGATCCTCCCTTCCTCTCCGCAACGAAGATACATATATGTGTGCGTGTGCATATATATGAGCATGTACATACGTATGTATGTGGACATACACGTCTATGTGTGTACGTGTGTTCGCACGTGTATTAGGTGTATGCGTCTGTCTCTTCGAGTCTGAAACATGCATGGACGACCGAAGAGAACGTACAATACTCTTCGTACAAGTAAGTAAATATACGTAGGCTCACGTTCATCGATGTGCGTATGTCATCGTGGATACGTGCGTGTCTGCAAAAATATATATGACAGATGTGAAGGTGCTCTCTTTATATATAGGTATGCATATAGATGTACATACTTGTGGAGTTTACATAAAAATGTACGTGCATATATGCGTATGTGTAGTAGGGAAGATTCTGTATCTGTGCACATGCATATATATAGATGTTCGTTTGCACGCGCAGGCGGTTGCACATGTATGCATATGATATATGTATGTACAGAGAGATGTATCCTCAAAGCTAGCCTTGCCAATGGCAGCGCGCCCCTTGCGGACCTCATATATATATATATGATATATATGTATATATGGCGAGCGCAAGCACGGTACCGACGGCAAGGACGCTATTGACGGCGGTCCTTTCCCCCAAGTGAACTTCCCCCAAGTTTTTGTTAAAACCCGTCTTCAGCAGCCTTCTCTCCTCCGCCTCATTTTCTTCCTCTGGGTACGTAAAAAAAAAGAGAGAAAAGGTCCTCTGCTGCGGGGATGCACAAGTGGCTGCCCACCAATGCAATGTGGCTCGTGCGCTCCACCACACACACACACCCATCTATATATATATATAGAGAGAGAGAGAGAGACAGCGGCGCTTGCGTTTTCTCGTCACACTGTCTCTGTTCACCGTGCATCTGCCGCGACCACTGCTGTCAGAAACTGTCGCGGCTTCCTGGAGCTGCGTTTTCCATCGTCGGAGGCAACTACTGCCCGTCGAGTCCTCTTCTTCTTTTTCCTCCTCCTCTTCTTCCTTGCTGTTGTCGTTACGCCGAGCAGGCAGACGTGGGTGGAGTGTGCGCGCGTCCGTACGCGTGTTCTCACACATACACACTTACGAATCGATATATATCTCTATCTATGTGCGTATCCAGAGCCGTACACATACCTATACACGTATGTAGGTTAATAGGTAAACCTACACGTATACCTGTTGACGCGTAACGTCGAGTAGCACACAGGTGTACACGTATTTGGACTGGGTGCTTGGGTCGTCTCCCGTATGTGGAGTACGCACAGACGAACTTTGACGCACACCTTACGCACTGGAGGGGCTTCTTGGTCGAACAGCTGCCAGAGCAGCAACAGGAGGTCATCGACACAGCCGCAGGAGGACCACGCGCACTTCCGCGGTCCAGTTCGAAAAAGGGACGACACTTCTTTAACTAAAAAAAGGTTCCGAGTGATGCGATTCAAAAGGGGAAAAGGAATATGGAGCACGTGCATGTGGTGGACTGCACCGGTGAGGCAGAGTTCACGCGCACGTCAAATTCTGTAGACCTACAGAGGTCCCGCGCACATGCTGCATGCAGACAGACTCGTGCCTACGCACTAATTTTCTTACGTGTACTACAAGTATTATGGTGTGTACGTCCCGAGAGCGGTACCGTAAATATCTACGCGTAAACACGTCACCACCGCTTTCTTCGCCTTGGCACGACTCCTGCGGGCCTGCCGGTGGCAGTCAGTGAGAGCAGGAAGAATAACTACTAAAACTTTCCCCACTCCATTCCATAGAAGGGTAGGTCGGAGCAATACGAAAACTAACATTCTGCGACCCCTACTTTTCCGCTTCTGGCGTGGTGGCGCTTCGCGGAAAGCCAGAAACGCCCTACGAAAAAACCGGCCTGTGTATCCGCACATCACGCGTGTGTACGTAGGTCGCAAGGAGGAAAGTGTACACGTTTGTACTGTGGCTGCACATGTACAAAATCATAGGGAAGTCTCCACACCGCAAGCGCTACTTTACTGAACACGCCCCTTGTTCAGAAAGAGAAGCGCATGCCTGGAAAAGTGGTACACACAGAGTCACTACTGCAAGGTCTGTGGAACAGTACAGGCGTCCCTGTATCCTCACTTTAAGACAGATACGCAGGCTTCACCCAGACACATATGTGTATACACATACGTTCGTCCGTAGGAAGAGGCAGCGGCTCGCACCTGGGGACGAAATGCACCACCGCATGCAGCGACGCGTGCCTGTCGACGAGCAGTGCAGGCAGCGGAGTCGAAAAAGGTACACGACAGCAGAAACGACATCGTGTGGAGGGAGGAAGGTCGGGGAATTAAAATGCGGAGGAAACCGGCGCAAAGACAAGTGTGTAGCGACGACCGCCGCAGACACACAGCGGTGCGTGCGCAGGTCGGCCATGCTCACGTTAATTTCAGTTTTTCCAGGTTTTGTTTTATTCTCAAGTCCGAAGACACCTGTGGCCCATCTTTACATTTCGACAAATGTAAAAAGTGGGATATAGACACGACGTGACTCAGAAGTTCCGGTTCTTTTAGCACTCGTGCGTCGCAGTACGTGGGCAGTTACGGATACACGGCGAGCAGCGCACGATCATACCCCGTAACGTAATATCAATTGATATATGTAACAGATGCTTGATATTCCACATTCAACACGTACAGCAAACGCGGATGATATGATTAAACTCCTGCAAGGTTTACCTATACACATATGCATATGCACGATCTCTTGGTTGTTCATTCTCTTTCCTCCACTTGCACTCCCCAGTCCTCGCCGAAATTGGCTGCTGCTGTTCACCTGGCAGCTATTGCAGGATGTCGACCGATAATTACAAATATATTACATGTAGAGAGACAAAAATAAAATGTATACATGCGACGCCCAGAATAGACATACAAGATACGTGAATATATACATATATATATATAAATGTAGAGACGCGAAATACGTATGTGTGCGTGTAGGTCTAATCGCTACCCCCACTTGTACATACGTATATACGCATATATATATACATATACACGTGCTTATACGCACGCCACAGATATAGACATGTTTAAAATATGGGGCAGATGCATGCGGTGGTGCCTCACGTCTCATCTACTTCGGCTTCATCTACTCCAAGCTGTCGATTCCATGCCTTGTCTTCCTCTCGCTTCTCGTCCTCCCTTTCCCGCTCTTTTCCCAGCTTTCCCTGTTGCGTCCTCGACTGCTGCCGCTGCTGCCGGTCTCGGCTGGACTGCCTTCGCGCAGTCCCAGCAGCCGCCAGGTCTTTGCTGCTGCGGCTCCTGCTGCTCTTCCTCCTCGCCGCTACGGCTGCAGCAGCAGGGCGAGAAGCAGCCGAAGCAGCACGCCTGCTTCCGCTGTAGGCGGTGCTGCAACAGAAGGAGTAGCCGCGCAGCAGCTGCTCCCTTCGAGGCTTGGGGAGCTGCTGCAGCTGCTCATGCGACGGAGGCTTGCCAATCGTAATACGCGCACTCAGAGGCCAGTGATCAGAGAGTTCTGTTCCTGGTTCTTGGGCCACAATGTCCATCCCTGCACGTCTCAAACGACGCACTCACCAAGAAGGAATATACAACAGCAGATCTTCTAGGCAAACATACACACAGACGTCAGGAGAAGTGTATGTGTCTGTGTACATATTTCGTCTAGTACTTGAGGGCACCACTAATATCACACATACGCATTCATATATATTTGCATATATATATATACGCAAAGAGCCTGCGTCCTGCCAGAGCTCCGCTGCTGCGGTGAAAGCTTGACCAACTACTAGAGCACCGTGTTTCGACATATATGGAGCAGACACCATATGTGTATAAGTCTAGCAAGATGTATATTGGTGACGTGTGTCTGCCTACGAAAAGAGATATGCATAGAAGAAATGTGTCCGTGCGGGAGAACATTTGCACTCTTGGTGTAAGTCGGAAAGGACACTGCTAAGATACATTTGTATGTATATATAGCACACTTCCATGTGTACACATGCCTTAAAATGTCTAAAAAACGAAGACACAGAGGATCAACAGACACGCTTAGTCACGTACCTGCGCAGGAACACGTGGATATGTACAAATCCACTTACGGAAATGTACACATATACATGTCCACACACACACACACGCATTCGGTCCTCCACACGCCTGCATACGCATATCTCAGCATTCGTATATATATATACATATATAATGTATATACGTACGTAATTGTGTGTATTTATATATATATATGTGTATACACATATATATACGCATCGTCCAAGCCCGACTGCACAGATCTAGCGACTTCCTTGCATACTGAAATTTAAAATTTCCACATATACAAATGCGTGTGTTCACATTTCGACACACACGTCGGTACACGTGTACATCCACGTAAAAGTATGCTGGCGTAATTCCACATACACAGAGAAAATGAATGCAACACAATAAACATATATATATATATATACGTACAGCTGCATGTATGTTTATGTTTGTGTATGTGGCTCTTCACTCACACACCTGTACATGTAAGACGTTACGTCGAAATCTATTCGAGCATAGACGCATATATACATATATGCATATATATATATGTATACATACACATATGTATATATATACAAATATGCAGAGGGACGCAGTTGAAGCATTCACCTTTTAGATGGTACACAAATCTACATATATTCACGTAGAAGAAAAGGCTGCCGCTGTTGCTGCGACGGCCGTTTCCGACTTTCTCTTCTGCTGCTGCGCCGCAAGTCAGTCTTCTCGGACGGGAGCCAAACCTTCCTCACTACGACACGTTTACCGCAGCGCCACTGCTGCAGCTGCTGACTGCAGCTCCGCAGCAGTCCACGTCCACTAGACGTGTATGCGTACGTGCGCACCGATATACAAACATATGTAAGTGAAGAGTTGTTCCTGCACATATACATATATATATGAATGTACATACATAGAAGACGCGTCCCTCCACACAGGGTAATCCTCGCGTATAAAAGGAGATAGGCGGGACATATACACGTGTATCTACATGTGTCACACACAGATACGAATATAGACGTCTACGCGTTTTTACGGGTTCGCACATATACATGTATATATATGCAGAGGAAAACAAATCGGTATATCTGGTGGTCTACGAATAAGTACGTAGTTGTTACTGTGCATACATATATAGACACAAACGCATGCATACATTTATATATACATATATATGTGTATATATGTATACAGACAGTTGTACACGTATACGTGAACTGTGTGTATGGGGGTGCGCATGTATGCTAACAATACATATATATATATATATATATGACGCGCGTAACAGATGTAGAAGAAGTGGCTACTTTTACGAGTCATTTATGTGTGCAAGCAGGGCCTGGTTTTTTCGCTCTTGACCGCATTTATGGGAAGAAAACGAAGGGGACGAGCTCGAAGACTCTGTGGCCCTTTCACACCAACACTCGCATATTTCTTTATACGCGCCCACAAGAAACATAAAAGCGGAAATACGTGCGTCATCGTGTAATTTCGCGCTCGTTGAAGTCGCAATATACACATGTACACACGTACACTTCCACGTAGACTGAAAGCATGGAAGCACACACAAATAATATATATACGTACGTGTCCAGACGTATGAGAGAGAAAAAGACAGAAAGCAGAAGAGCTGCTTCGTCTGCTGGAGATAGGAGTGCCTGGGCACCTCTATCTTTCAAAGGGAAAAAAGTTTCTTCACGGCATACACGCAGAGGTACGTCTAAAAAGGAAGACAGGAAGAAGAGACGGAGAGAGACGGAGCTTTTCTTGCCTAGGCAGTAGATGTGTTCGAAGAAGATGCGGACGGAACCGTCCTTCAAAACAGGAATCTCCATATCCTCGTAATCTTCTCCCAGCACTGTGTCAGGAGGGAACTCCTGCGCCAGGTGCTGCACGTCGGCTGAGCTTAAGAGGACATCGTCGATAGCAAAGATGTAGTCGATGCGACCTGCAGCAACACTCACACACGTTGTTACACATCGAGGAGTTAGCCGTGTGCCGCTGCAGCAACAGCAGCAGAAGACCGCGCAACGCCCGCACGACCGCCGACAGAGAGGAGCAGACCGAGCGAAAGAAGACAGGAGGCAGCTGCAGCAAAAAAAATGCAGCAGCTGCAGCACAGGAGAGCAAACAGCAGACGGGGAGAAGTGGCAGCAGGAACGGCAGCAAAAAGAGGGAGAGGTGCAGCGGCAGCAGTGCGCGAAACAGGAAGCAGCAGGAACGGAAGGCAGAAGCAGGCAGCAAGGCGACGCAGGGGCAACAGCAGCATCAGAGGCAAAGGGGAAGAGGCAGCTGCTGCAGCAGCAGGGACGGAAAGACACTTCGCTACGAGAGTACACGAAAACTGCTGCACCACCAGCAACCAACAGCAAAGCAGCACACTGCACAGCAGCGAAGCGAAGAAGAAGAAGAAGCGACATTCGCAGCACACGTGGCAGAGATAAAACGGGGCAGGAAAGGGAGTCGCGCAGCACAGGTGAAGAAGCTGCAGCAGCTGTCGCAGCACAAAATATACACACGCATACTTGCATGCATGTATACATATATACACCGCGAGAGAGATAGCCAAAGAGAGCGAGAATGGCAGACAGACTGACAGAGAGATATAGGGACCTATATAAATATATACGCGGGTTTGCATACATACTTATATGTACATTCGGCCCACACGTGTGCAGACAAAATCATATATTCAAACAACTGCAGATGAGGAGAGCGGAGTGGACGTTTGCGCGCTGTCACATCGCTGGAAAAGAGCTGCCTCTACGTTTTTGTGCATGCGTTGAGAGTTCAGAGACACGGAAAACAGACGCATATATATACGCACAGGGTTCAATACGTATAAACAGAGATACGCACAGATTTATATATCGAAAAAAAACGGAGAGAAAGGTAAAGACGAAGGCACACGCACACGTGGAACACTTCGTCTGTCGTCAGTCTATATATATACATACATATATGTACATGTATGTATGTTCCCACCTGTACGTATATATATATTTAATGTTTTCAAGTATATCGTGTGAAGCCAAAGTGGACCTGTGGATATACTTCTATATATATACATATACACATATATTTATTTACTTTTACATCTATGGATATATAAAAGCGCCAAGCGTACAGTATATATATATACATATATCAATATATACTGATACACGTGTATGTTTACGTGTGTGTATATATATATGTATGTGTAGAAATTCCCACATATATATATATATATTTTATGTTTTTCCGTATATCGTGTCCGGCCCCTAAGTGGAACCTACAAGTATGTATGTAGACATATCTGTGAATATATATATATATATGCGCATAAGCAATACGCAGGGTACAGCATATACACATCTATATACGTATAGATAGATATATATGCAGACATTTGTGCACTCTTATACATATACAGGTGTATCAGCAGTTACTAACGGAGAATGCCTCGCTGCTGTTGGCAACGCCTGTTCACGTGTTTTGTAGACCTCAGTCTGTAAAGAAATGCAACCCTGTGTACATATTTCTCTACATGTGTAAGCAAACCGCATATACTCACAGAGATATACATATGTGAATTCAGCTTCTGAGACACGTTTGCGAGTTGTCCCTCTCCCCAATAACGTGCACGGTATCTCACACACACATACACGTAGATACGTATATGTAAGCATTGAGCCACACGGGCATGCAACAGCATATACATATATATATGTGTAGTGCGTGTGTGTGTATATATACATGTAGTACCGTTAGGAAAAATATATAAATATATATATATGTTTAGTGTATATATGTATATATATGTAGTATGTATATATATACTTATATATATCTTTACTGTGTGTGTATATATGTGTATATGTGTAGTGTGTGTATATATATGTAGTGTATATATATATGTATATATAGAGAGAGAGAGGAAAAAAAAAACAAAGGAAGATACAGGTGCATGCACATGTAGAAGCCTCACTCTCTGTGATGAAAAGACACCTTTTTGCAGGTCTATATTTTCGTGGACACGTCGAAAAGTGTGCAGTGGCGACACATTCTTACAGACACCCGTATCTGCTTGTAGAGGGAAAGCGAGGAAGCGAGAGAGGGGAGAGACCGGCAGAGAGGCGCACATGCTGTCCAACAGAAGGTGTAGAGGTGATGTCTCTATTTTCTATAAGTTAAGCTTCTGCATATATATAGATATATATGTATATGTATCTGGCACTGAATCAATACAAAGACAGAAAGAAACACAGAGAAGGACACACAGGCACGCATACATTCATGTATACATATATACGTACATACGAATGCAGCCGAACCCATACACAAACCGCTGTATATTTGTACGTATATGGAAGCGTCAGCTTATACTTATCCACACACGTACATACACACATACACACACATGCATAATCCACACATACGTACGTACGTACACACGTACATGCAGATGTACATTCGCATACAGCCGCCCCCATACAGACAACCCTGTGTATGCGTAGGTGAAAGCGTCAGCTCATACAGATCCACGGGGAGGAGGAAAGCAGAAGAAATATGCTGCAGTACTACTCAGTACTCGGGGCGCGTCTCAACTCTCGACCGGACGGGTGCAGCAGCAGCAGCAGCAGCGGCACGGGTGCTACCTTGGCTCGGCCACGGGAACAGCGTGTTTCCCACGGTGGTTTTTGCTGCTGTTCCGCCTTTGCTGCTTCTTTGACTTCTCCGTCTGCCTCCGCCGGCGTCTGCTGCTGCAGTGCCCTTCTCCTGTGTGAAGTAGGTATACTGGCAGGGGTAGTTGGGATTGTGCTGGGGAAGGAAAAGGTCGCGCATGTGTGCGGCGCCGTCCAGCGACTTCAGTTTTTGATAAGCCCGCGGGGCTTTCTCTGCATCAATGTTAAAGTCGCCGCATAGCAGCGCAGCCACGCCTCTGAGAAATGAGGGGACGCTCTTTTTCTTGTCTCGGTCTCTTCTTTTCCGCTGCTCTCCTTCGCTGCGTCTCCCCCCTGCCTTTCGCTTCCGTCTCCTTGCCCGTCTCTCCCTTTCGCTGCTGCCATGACCACTGTCCCTACTATTACTCCTGCTACTAGTGCTGCTGCTACTGTCACCGCCCTCTCCGCTCGTGCTGCTGCTGGTGTCGCGTTCGCTGTCGGTGCCGCTGCTGTCGCTCTCGCTGTCGGTGCTTCTGCTGCTGGTGCTGCTTCCTCCGTCGCTTGAGTCCTCCTCGTCTGCGGTGTCTGCGTCGTCCCCGTCTCGAGGCTGCTCCTCCTGCTCTGCACCCTGCAGGTTTCTCGCGAGGAAGCGGAGGTAGCTCTTCCAGGCCAAGGTCTTCACGAACCACTGCAGCGTCTGGCGACTCGCGTCTCTCGCTTCTTTGCTGAGGACGGAGAAGTGCGTGTTGAGCAGCAGCAGCCTGCAGCGCGGAGGAAACACACTGCCGACGTCGAGCTCTACTGCGGTCACATTCTGGTTGCTGAAGGGCACCTGGGCATGTCTGGGAAAAGGCTGCCTCTCCAGCCGAAGAAACGCGCACTTCTGTCGTTTCCACGCGAAGAAAAGTCCACCTGTGCGGCTGCAGTAAAGGCGACAAGGATCCAGCAGCTCGCTTCCCCACCATCGCAGCAGCGCGGCAGCAGCGGAGGCACAGCGCCACGCCGCGTTGCCGCCGCGGGCAGGAGCCGCGGGGGCCTGACCTGTCCGCAGCTGCGAAGGAGAAAACGAAGAAGCAGAAGACGAACCCGCAGACGACAGCCGACGGACAGCAGCGCCCTCACGAGGTGACCCGGAGCCTCCTCCCCGTGCTCCTGCTGCTGCTCCTCTTGGCGCTGCCTCTGCTGCAGCGACGCCGCCCCACGCCTGTGTTTCCGGGAGAATGCTGTGCGTTGGCAACACCGCCGCGGTCAACGCCGGCATATTCGTGCCCCACACTTCCTGCAGACAGACGAGGTCGTACTGAGCGGCTACTTGGCCGATCTGCACGCCCCACCCAAAATACGGGCCGGAAGGCGGGCGGATACACACACACACACATACACATAGATGTATATACCTCTATATGCATATATGTGTATGTATGCGTATGTGTGTGTAGATGTCTAGAAAGAAGTGGACGCGTGCTCTCTTGAGGAAATTTGTCGAGACACGGGGGTGTGGAAGCACACCCGCCTGCACGTGGACATATCTGCGCAGGAAAGGGTTCTCCTGAAGCTTCCTCTTCGGTCGTCTTCCTTTGTACGGCACTGCTGCTTCTTGACATTCACGCATCAGGTGAAGATGACGGATACGACGCGTCTGTTCTGCTGCTGGTGCAGAACACATCTTAGTGACGACGGGGGGCATCACGTGTATCCGGGCTCACCTTCGGAAAGTGTGTGTACACATGCATAGATATGTGTGCAGTTCTTTTCAATACAGGAGGACGCACAGCCACTTGCACCTCCCTTCCTGCTCCACAAATAAGAAAAGGGAGACAGTTGCTGTGGATGTATGCACAAACTTCCCTGCAGATAAAGAGATATATCTATTTATCTATCTACATATACATAGAGAGATGAATATGTGTGTGCATGTGCACATACATAAGCATATGTGGCACGAATATATACCTGTACGTATGTATATGTATATGCGTTGGTAATACAGGTATAAGCAGACAGATCTCACAAACGTCTCTACACGTAAAGAGACACACACATATATATACACACATATCCATATTTATACGCACACGCACATACATATGCATATAGACACATATATATATAGATACATATACATATATATATATATATACATATACAGAAGTTTATATACTCGAACGCACAGATACACATATATATGCACATACACACATATACATATATATATATATATATGTACGTATACACAGAGACACGTACTTATGTATGTACACGTGTAAATAATATAGAGATACGCAGAGGTTTCTTCAGAGAAGTTCGAGAGAGGCCTCTATTGGGACACGCACTGCCCATACGCTCCCGCGCAGATACACAAGGCCTCACCTGTTCCTTTTCTGCAAACGTCTAAGGCAAGTGTCTACATATTTACTGCCAACAAACAACATGCAGAGCTTCGACGCAGCGACTGCACAAGTGCTAAGGCATGTGTGTACTGCCTTGAACTGCGGCAGTTTACGTACTGCCGTGAAGTCGCATGCAGGGCGACTACGGACCCGGCAGAAATGAGCAGATGTTGCCTATATATGTCCTGCAGTAGCGTGTCACCGTGCCGAGCGACTATGACGCCTGTACGCATGTGCGGGCATACAGACACGCCGCCGTAGACGCAGGTGTTTGTTTTTTCTCCTAAGCTTGGCACGGCGGTCTTCAGGCAGACCTCAGGACTCTGCGCCTCGATACGGCTGTACGCTTCACGCCGAGGCGCTGCTTCTCTCGAGTTATGCTTGGGCACGCAGCCAAGCTGTGTGGAAGCCCAGAGCCAAATGCAACACACCCATCTCATATCGAGTTCTAGCGAACCCCAGGACAGCGCAGCACACTCGTTGAAGCCTGCCCATGTAAAGATCTTTTGCTGTCAGCTGCAAGTTCTACGCCCGAAGGCGGCGTACAGACCGAGCGTCTTCTGTTGGACGGCGGTGTCTGTGCACATGCAGACACGCATTTATCAACGCGTGTGCGGCCAGGCACGTCCTCGTGTAAACTCTTCGTCTGTGGCATCAGCAAAATTCTAGCGAGGCGTCCTTGCCGTGTACATGTCTACATATATATACCTGATTCTACAGCTGCGCAGGCACACCCACATACACACACGTACGCCTGGTGCTCAGTGTGTCTAAACGTGTGTGTGAGGGAGACACAGAGATACATATACACATACAAGATATACGCAGAGATACATACACAGCTATATATATACGTGTGTTCGCATGGGTGCAAGCAAGTGTATTTGTGTGCGGCTGTATGTGTGGAGAGGCGCAGGGATGCTGTGAGGGTCGTACGTGTGTGTGCACGCTACTAGGCGGCATACGTATGTCTGCAGCCGTGTGTGTTTGAAGAGACGTCGGGGGACTTGGTGAGGAATGCTCCTGCATGGGTGCCCGTGCTTGGGAGCCCGACTCTCCCCGTCTGCGTGTGGCGGTGCTGCACCACTGCAGGAGTAGTGGAAATGCATGCAGCATCGGCCCCGCGCATGGCAAGTTCGCTACGCAGGTGCACGCGCTCGTGCTGTCGGGTACCAGGGTTCGCCTACGCGTCGGTCTCTCAAGTAGAAGCGTTCGTGTGCATATAAGGAAGTGTTCACATATCTACACGTGTGAATTTGAATGCGCTCACGTGTGAGTGTCACAGACCTACCGCCGAAGAGACGAAGGCACTCATCAGCGCAGCAAGACCTGCGAAGACTCACATACGCTCGCGCAGACGTCCACGCACTTGTAGATACATAAACATCTTCACAAACGCATACACACACATACGTGTGTATATATATGGGTGTGTAGACATTATATATATATATATATATGTAGAGGTCGTACACGTGTGCAGGTTCAGACGGCTACGTCGTTGTACGCGGGTGTGGATAGTATAGCTGAACATGTATAGATCGTTGTATACTGCGCACGTGGACACCTAGAGAACCTAAGTGTCAGACATATATATATATATATATATATGTATATATATATATATATGCGTACATGTACATACATGCAGCTACGTATATATACACACATAGGTTTGCGTATGTGAATCCATCTGTCTGCGATCTGCCTTCGCGGTGTCTGTGTTGAGCATGCGGCAGTTCGCGCCGCTTCGTCAAAGCAGGCTTACTTCTGCTGCTCGCTGATGCGCTCGCTTGCACGACCAAAAGGCAGCCCAGAGATGTGGGTTCCAGGAAATAGACGGGGGAATCAAATAGCAGTTTAGACAAAGTACGCGCAAGTGCTTCCCGAAGAGACGTTCCTCGTCTCCCGCTGTTAGTATTCTTCCCTTCTCATATCTGGCAACCGGTCCTTTTGCTGCTGCTCCTGCCGCTGTTTGACGAGGAGAAGGACTGCTACTTTGGTTTCTGCGGCCGCTTCTGCTGCGGCTTGCTGCTCTCGCCTTCTGCCGCTGATGCCCGTCGCTCACGCGCGCGCTGCTGCTGCTGCTGGTGCCTTCGCTGCCGCCGTTGCTGCTGGTGGTGTTGCTGGGCAGCCGGGAAGCAGCGGCGCCATGCTGCGGCGTTGCCGTCCACACGATGTCTGCTTTCGCTGCAGCAGTCGCAGCGCACGTAGCAGGTTAAATGGAGCTGATGTGAGGGCAGCGCCGACAGACGCAATGCCAGCAGCAGTAACGGCAACAGTAGCAGCAGCAGTAGCAGCAGCAGCCGAAGCAGCAGCCGAAGCAGCAGCAGCAGTAGCAGCAGCAGCAGTAGCAGCAGCAGCAGTGGCAGCAGCAGCAGTGGCAGCAGCAGCAGTGGCAGCAGCAGCAGTGGCAGCAGCAGCAGTAGCAGCACCAGGAGCAGCAGCAATAGCAGCAACAGCAGTAGCAGTAGCGGCCGCAGGAGCACCAGTAGCAGTCGCAGCTGCAGCTGTAGCATTCGTAGTAGTACTCGCAACAACAGACGCAGAAATGTGGATGTCGAAACTTCTCGCCCAGAAGCAGCAACGCCGCCAGGTCAAGAAGTGACGGCTCGAATCAGCAGCCGCATCAGCAGCGCGTGTGAGGAAGAAGTTCTCACGTCGTCACAGGTCAAGCAAACGATCGGCAGCATTGCGACGACTGTGTCGTACAAAGAGGACCACTACGTCCACACTAGGAGACGAGCGAAAGGGAGAAACCGAGACAGAAGCAGGTGACTAGAGAAAGACACCCAGAAAACAGGACAGGTGGAAGAGGCTGGCGAAGGGTTTAAGGCGTGTGGTTCCGAACCAAACAGATGAGATACACACACAGGCACAAATGGAAGACGAAGAAGAAGAGGAAGAAGAAGAAGAAGCGCAAGGAGCATGTGGGAGAACGCAGAGGGACGGGAGAGAAAAATTACACCAGGGGACACACAAAAAGAAGAGAAGCGCACGCTGAAGCGGAACAGGGAGACGGAGCCGCGGGGATGGTGGAAACACACAGGAGGAAAAAGTGTGTGGGACGGCAAACGAACAGGAAGACACGCGGACGCGCAAGAAGCCGGAAAGGAAGGTGGGCGAAAAGGAGACAACGAAGGCGTAACAAAGGAGACAGAGGGAGGAAGGAAAACGTAGAGACATAAAAGAAAGAGACGGAGACGCGGACCGTTCAAAACAAAGAAGAGGAACACAGAGAACGACGTCCGCGAAGGCGAAAAAAGAAAAGAGAAAAAGCCACGGCTAACCGCGGCGTCAAGGCCAGAGACTCTCAGAACAATGCGGGACAGCAGATACGCGAATAGAAAAAGCGCACGCCTGTCTCTTCGGGTCCCCGAGAAGTATTTACGTACTTCTCGACGGATCCTAAAAGGGAAATTCGGTGTTTGAAGAAACAGAGGGGAGGCTGTTCATGTGCGCTTCGCCTCTTCGATTACTCAGAAGTAATACGCACTGTCTGTCGCGTCTAAGCTCCTTTCTATACACGTAGGTCAGCGCACATACTACGTGTGTATACATGTGTACACGTGCGGCAGACAACAGAGAGCGGGCAGAGTTGTGCACGTGTGGATCTGCAGAAGTTTACGCAGGGGAGGCACACACACAGACAGACAAGGAGCAGTCGTGAAGACGTGCTCGGAGCGACATACGCAGCCACGTAGAACAGCAGGCACTACTCTTGAAGTAACTTCGCATGCACGTGAAGTTCAGATTCTCTCCCTGGTGGCGTGTCAACGTGAGGGCGGTGCGGCAGTCTGCGAACTCAGCAGGACGTTCCGGCACAAAGAAGTACGCGACGGTGTGGCTTCTCAGTTTCCCAAGGGAAAGGAGAGAATTCTACAGAGGTGTCTCCCGCTCACGACGCTTGTGAAGGCGGCGCCTCAATCACACGTGCTTCCTATGGACGGGGATACTCCGGCTAGCACGTACGTACATGTGTGTGCAAACGTACCCGCCGGCGACACGTTATTCTGCAGATGTTTTACGTTGACGCACGCAGTGTATAACTACACCCATAAACGCATGCGAACGACTGAGGCAGTCAACATGTGTATACGTCTACTTATGGACTTGCAAGCAAGTGCATACACACAACAGACACGTCGTTTCTTCCCGCCATTTTTTCAGTAAATACGTCTGGCGAAACGTGGAATTGAAAGAGAGTACGGCAAGAGGCACAGGGGCCAGGAAAAGACTGCTCGTGACGGAAATGCAGTAGACGTCTTCGCTTCGACTGCATTGGAGACAGCAGGTTGGCTTCTTTTCCAATTATTCAACTTGACATGGACGCAGACGTGCGCAAAGACGTGTAGCTAAACTATCTTATCCTTCTATAGTCTAATATTGTAGCTGTGTTCACACGTGTACAGACGACATACGTGGGCACTTATTAAAGTGCATGCGCAGTACAAGTACGCAAGCGTATATACATGACTAGATAGGTATTGACGGTGCACGTACGTAGAATACCCTAAGCGCACTTACACGGTTGCACGCGTGTGCCTCTGGAGGATTGTCTAAATGCTTTTCTGTATGTACGTGGAGAATGTATTGCAGCCGCAGGAGAGAATTTACTGGGACTTACTCTTTTCCAGTTCTTGACTCAACGCGCACGACGGGTAGTGATCTTCATTCTTCACCCGCACAGGCAACAAGAAACTCAAGGATTCTGCACTGCTGCTGTTGCTGCCCCTGTCGCTGCTGTTGCTGTTGCTGCTGTTGTACGTGTTGCTGTTGGTGCTGCTGGTGTTCTTGCCGCTACTGCTGTTGCGGCTTGTGGTGTTGCTGCTTGCGTTCACGGTGCTGCGGCTGCGGAGTGCGCGGAAATGTTGGCTGACTGTTCTGGTCGTATGGAGCATCCGGGTTATCTCTTCTTCTGTATCTTGTGCTTCTTCTCCTTCCTCCTGCCTTCCTTCTACACCGACTTCCCCAACGACATCGATGCCCGTGTAGCTCAGTGGGAAACTCATTTTGTTGACAGACAACGCGACGAAGGGGAGAGAAACGTAACAGGGGATTGCAGTAGCCAAGAAGACAGCAGGGTCACTACGAGGGGGGACAGCCCAACTGCCAGAAAAAACTGGAGGTTACTGAAAAGACAAAGGGAGTGGAGGGCATTTTACAACGACTAAAAGATGGGAAGAAGCGAAAGGCAGAAAGAGACAAAAACGGAGAGGCAGGAAGGAGGAAACGTGCGAGCAGGATCGATGAATACAGGAGAACGACAGAAAAAAAAAAGAAACAAAACAAGACAGGGGAAGCGAGGACCAAAGCGGGCGAGCAGGATGAAACGAAGAGGAGATGCGAGAAAAGAGAGAGGAGGCATGTGAGCGGACGAGAGAGGAAGGGAGAAGCAAACAAGGGGATACAACTGTGAATTAAAAAACGGTTGCTGAGCTTACGCTATAAAGGACTGAACTGCGGAAATGGTGGAATTGTGAGACGCAGAGAATTTGGGAAGAAAAGGAAGACGGACGGCACCAGTGTTCGAGCGACTCGGGAAATAAAAGAGAAGCACACCATGAAAAAGAAATACTGGACGCAAAGAAAGGAAACAGAAAAGGCCTAGAGTGAGTAAGGTTTCAAGGCGATACGCAACGGGAGAGGACAAGCAGG
Organism: Sarcocystis neurona; assembly: GCA_000727475.1. Classification (NCBI taxonomy): domain Eukaryota; phylum Apicomplexa; class Conoidasida; order Eucoccidiorida; family Sarcocystidae; genus Sarcocystis; species Sarcocystis neurona. The sequence goes on from KL647306.1 coordinate 256,107, forward strand.
AAGACAGTCCGAGGGCAAAACGCTTAGAAGAATTCTCACCGAGGGTGCCCGCCGAGGACGGGGTGGAACAGAATAACGAGAATCGGGTTGACTTACAAAAAATGAGAATCCCCCAAGCGCGTGTGACCGCAGTTGTTCGGATATCGGAATGTGCACGTCTGTTTACATTGTGGTATCATATACATAGGTACGCACGTGTGCACCACAGATACAAACATTAAATGTTATCATTTAATGTTTCGGTGCGCCGGCCTATACTATCAATTGTGTGTATACGTGTGAGTATGCGGTACTCCCCGTCGAAGGAAGCCTAGTTGCGTGTATGCGACGACGTTTGGTTAAATACGACAGCAACCTTAGTGTTGAGGCCAGATAAACGGTAGAAAATCAAGTGTACGGAGGAGAGATTTGAAGAATGATTGAAGGAACAATTGAACGACCGGATGTAGCAAGTTTTAGGGTCTTCCGTCAGAAACGGGTGCGCAGGAGATACATCGTGGAACAAGGTGCCACCGTGAGGGTCACTGAAGTCCCTGCCTCCTAGATGTTTGTACATGTTCTTGCAGCCTGTGTCAAAATAACAGTGGCAAACCAACTACTTTTATGAAGAAATCTGGGAAAAGGGACAATGGGTAACAGCAGGCGTATTGGACGGATGATGTGGGTACGCCGGTTTCCACGCGTACATCGTTGAGTTCAAGGTAGGAGGCAGAAGAGGCAGGGAAAGGACAAGACATAAATGTGCGCTTGTACGTAGAAGATGCCTCGGGAGAAAGGCGTGAACAGAGAGGAAAAAGAAAAAGTAAATCTCAGCGTTACGGCCCCAGTTGCCTTCTCTAACACACCACTTGACACGGCTAAAACTACAAGATGTGTGTGTGTGAGGCATAGCGTGAAAGGCCGGAAGGTGTAGGCAGATAAGTAGGAGGCTCAATCGACAAAAAAGAAGAAGGAAAGTTAATAACTGACATATCGCTAAACAAATCTATATACGCGTATATGTATAATAACTGACATATCGCTAAACAAATCTATATACGCGTATATGCAGAGGCTGATTCGTAGCTTCGTGTGTACATGCCGAGTTAAATATAAGGCAATATGTAGGTGGTGGCACTCCGGCAGAAATGGACAGACACAGGAAAAATTCACAGGAAAGTAAATTCGTACAGCCAGTTTCAGCAGAGATGATCACAAAAAACACTTTACGCGGCTAGCCTGTCAAAGAAGCAAACATACACAGAGAAATGGGAGCTACGCCTGCATAGACGTGCACGCTAACAGAGGCAGGCTCAGAGATAAGGGCCGGCGCAATTGTATTTTGACAGAGGTAGGCAAACTGTAGTGCAATTGAATGATACGATTCCCGAATGCGGAACATTGACGTTCACACGCGTACTTGCGGACCATATTTTAAGCAGGAATGTGAGGAGTAAAAATGAAAGAGGGCTCTTCTGCAAGGAACTCCGGAGATTGGACAGATATATATTACCATGCTAGTAAAGGTGAGAAGTAGAGAGGGAGGATCGTTTGTAGAATTCAGTTTCCAAATATACGGTTAGCGATACGGCACCGCCGCGCGTTCCTACTCAAGACACGTCTCAACTCGATGACCTGGTTTCTCTACTTATCGCTCTTTAACGAACCGGATGGGTAACAGAAAGTACATTGCTGAGGAAAAGGGCGGAAACTTCTCAAATCAAAGCCGCGCCTTAATACATAGAGATGCAGACCTCTGGGAGTTCCCTCCTCCTTGTGAAGACACACTCGTCTCTTCTGGTGCACCGCGGTTTCGAGAGCATTTTACCTTAATTTCCAGGAGTAAAACAGTTTCGCATGACTCAACCGTAGCTGGTGAAGATCGCCACCCATTTGAACAAGTAGGTGAATTTTAGACAATGTACAGCGGGGATATACGGATACATATGTACAGACACACACCTGCTAGGCACACTAACGTGTATACGCGCACATTTCCTGTCCTGTGTACGTACGGCTAAAAAAAAAAGAAAACAGCCCTTTATGTAGACCTTCCACACAGAAGACTCTGCTTCATCCTTCGTTCTTCTCGGGATTTTTTCCAGGGACTCAACAGGCGTTGTACGTGGCGAGCCAAGTCAGCAAGTTACCTCTATAGAGGGGAGACTGGGCTTGCCCAGACACCTCACGGCTCGGTCTGTCTTTACAGCGGCCACACAATGCGCTGTTCGTTTGCTTTCGAAAGAAAGCGGTGAATCTCGTGTAGCAGCGCCTTCAGCATGTGTTTCGTCCGTTGGAACAATGGGTTGACGTCCACGTAAAATGTCTCCAACAGTGGGCCGTATAGAGGCTGCTACTTCGAGTGTATCGGTAAAGACCTCTCTGCACACTGACCAGCCCTAGCGCACATGCCTTAGTAGCCACCGCCGCGGCAGAACAGAACGTGCTTCTAGACATACACACTGCCTCCTGTTCCACAAGGTCTAGAAGGACAGGGGAGTTTATGAGACTAGAAGTAGATGTATTACACGTATGTGGGTATCTGTTTACAAATATATTGCGTAGATCTGCGGATCAGTAGGCTTCCGCGCATACGGTTCCCTCCAGAGATTCTGCAGTGTTGCTGTTCCACGGCGGAGTGCGGCAGTGAGCGCTCCAGCCCTGGCATGCTGCGAAAGCAGGTTCCTGCGCAGAACATGTCTGAAAAAAGCAAACTAAGGCTAGTTACCACTAAATCAGTATCCCTTACGTTTATCCGGAATAATTTCGTATATTACTGCCCCTGGGAAACACATTCTCTTTCATTATCCGCAGCGTATATGTATGTATATACATATATATATATATATATATATATACGCGTGTGTAGCGCGGGAGAGACAGAAGGTGAGACATGGCTGTACAGACCTTTATCTGTGTGTATGTTTGCTTTGTGTTTAGGCGCCTATGTGAGGTCTTCTCTGCGTCATTTTGGCGGTGGTTACGGACTGCGCACTGAAGGGCAACGCCTTCCTTTCTTGCTGAAGCGTGTCCATTTTAAAGCGTGTTATCTATTTTCCCTGCTTCTCTCTCTTTCAAGGAAGGTTATTCTATACTTTCCGAATGCTTTGTTTGTTCACCTGTGTTGTACTCTGCTGTGATCCCCGTCGTTCCCAGGCAGCGACATCCAGTGTGCTGCACTGCTCCTCAGGTCCTTCACTGCGCGCTTCTGTGTTCCTCTGTGCTTCTTTTCCTCTTCTGCTAAAATGTTCCTTGAATATTGGTAAACCCCGTCGACTGCTTTTCCTTGTTTTTAGATTTCTTAAAGCTTTCTTTTCCCTCCAGAACGGCACGCCTGAAGTGAATACATGTATCTGGGGGCAGGTCGCCGCGATCCAACTGTATTTCGCACAGGCTGTGCGCCCTCTTACTAAATTTATTGTATCTGGATGAAAACCTGCACATAAGTGTTCGTAAGGTCTGGTTGTGTCCCTATTGCAGGAATGTATGGATGCACGTGTGTGTTATAAACCTTCCTACTTTTGTTTTGTCAGTTGTACAGTCCTTCCTATCTGCGTTATTCGATGCTTCATCCGTCTAGTTCAATGGACCGTTCTCTTTCGCAGAAAACCTATTCCGTTGTGAAGGCGAATGTTTCCTTGCCGTTCGTCTCTCTACGTCCTGCTACCTACTGCACTGCAGTACAGAGGGAAGGTCACATTCGTGCGCCTAGGAAGAGTTTTCCTCGCTTCCGGTGCCGCCCGCTGCCGCAGCAGCAGCCGCAAGTTCTGCGTAGTGGCCCCAGCCTCAGCACTTGCTTTTTCTCCTGAGCAACAGCGCTCCACCACACACAATTGCTGCAGCTGTGCTCCCGCGGAAGTTGTCGCAGCACGCAGTCTGTCCTCGTCTTTCTCCTCCTCTGGGGCCGCGGCAGCAGCATCTGTTACCCTAGTAAGACGAAGCGCTCTGCGCTGACCGTTTCCCTGTATCGTTTTCGCCTTTCTGCCTCCTTCTTCTTCTTCTTTCTCTTCGACCAACCGTGATGAGCCCGTCGCCGTCCGCGCCTCCTGGTAGCCCTCACGAGCCGCCTAGGAGAGACTCTCCTGCTTCCCACAGTGCTGCTCACACTGTTGAAGCGACAGTCCAGCCACAGCAGGAGAAGAGCACGCCTTCCACAGGCGGACCTGCAACAGCAGCGGCAGGAAGAAGAAATGTCGGGCGCTCGGCTTTCGACAAAGCAGCCGACGCAGGGGGCGAAGGAACAGCAGCGTCGTCCGCCTCTTCTTCTTCCTCTTTTCCAGCCGCAGAGACAGCAGCTCGTTCGGTAAGAGCCGCAACAGAAGGAGACGCAGAACCTGGGTGGGTAGGGAGAACACGCGTAGCTGCAGCAGCGTCAGAAGGAAGAGCAGCAGGAGCAACGAGTGGACGAGGTGGAGAAGCTGCTCCGGGCTCTGTTGCAGCAGCAGCGGCGACGGGCGGAGGCGAGGGTGGCGACGGCGGAGACGCGACGGAAGTGCCGCGGCTGCTGCAAGAACGACTGTCGCAGTGTGTTGACGCCGCGTGCAGGGACAGAGAAAGGAAGAGCGGAAAGAAGACGGCGGGGGAAGACGCGAGAAACTTCGCCGGAAGAGAATACGAAAACGAAGAAGAAGAGCCTCCCGACAGAATGGCCATCGGACACGCCGCCTGGGGTGTCCTCCACTCTGCTGCAGCGACCTGGAAACAGCAGCCGGTAATTTTTTCTCACGTGTGCACATCACAGATAAGTAGATGAACAGCTCCACACTTGCCCTCCTACGTGTGTAGGGAGAGGTAGACACAGACAGAAAGCCAGACGAAAAGGGACGCCGCGCGTAAATATATGTATATATACATTCGCGCATATATCTCTATATATGCGTGTATATATCTTGTATGTCCTCGTACTCTTACATATATATATGTGTGTATATATGTGTGTATGCATGCAAGGGTGTAGGTAGACGCATACAGACAGAGAGGAAAAGCGAGGGAGGAACAGAACAAGAGGGAAGGGAAGGCATCTTCGCATAGGCATGGGTGATGACACGTATGTGTAATACGTGTATGTGCATGTGCGTGGACTTCTGTAGGAGGGGCCACTTCAAAACGAAAAACAGAGAAAACGAGGGGACCGAAGGCACCGACGTCCGTCTACGCGTGCACAGGTGTATATCTGCATGCAAGCCGCACACACACACACACTGCGCCAGCGAACGCTGAGGCCACAAGCAACCCTGCGCTTTCGTTTCCGGAGGCACCACGCCACACATATGTATATGAATTCATTGTACATAATACAGTAATATACATATATATGTATGTAAATGTAGGGATGGTGTAGGTGCTGTTGTGCGTGCAAATTTTGAGGGCACGTTCGGACTCCTGTGCAAATAATTATATGCGTATCTTTTTTCGAAGTACACTTGTATGTCCAGCGTTTGGTAGACGTACACTGTTACACGTTGGAGTGTCTTGACACTCCATCGTCTTGTACACTTAGCTCCTGTAGTCTTCTGTGGACGGAGGGGTGCCTCGACGCATACTTCTCGTAAGAGACAGAAAGGGAGAGGGAAAAGAAAGAAAGGAACTGACTGGAAAAGTGCAGGGAAGTGCAAAAGGCAAAGAGAAAGATGTGCTGCCTTCCGCTTTACCACTTCCGAGTGGATGGTCGTCCAAAAGAGCTGCCTGCTGCGACGCACATCTGTACCCGTACCTATACATATATATATGTTCAAAATAGATAGACAAATCCATAGTTCTTATGGTTAGATCCCGATATATTTGTCGTGCAGGCTAACTTTCTGTGTAGAGCGTGTCTACCCATCTATTAAATATGTGAATGCCTGTGTGTCCCCGTACTTGCGCATATATATATATATATATACACGTATGTAATTTCTCTTTTTCAACGTACTAGGCACAGGTGGATACGCAAATAGATATTTACGGGTAGGTACGGATATCTCTGTCATGTGCGCGTACCTTCTGTGTATGGAGCATGCGTGTCCTCGTCCCCAAAATTATATATATATATATGTACATATGTATGTGTCTTTGTGTGTGTACACGAGAGTGGTGAATTTAAATACTGTGAGGAAACCGCGGAATGCTGCTGCAGCTTTCTTAAGCGGCAGCCTGCAAACAGAGAGAGAGACAGACACGACGGCGCCTTGGAAGCGCCGCACGCGTGCATGTATATGAGAGAGTTAGAACCGAGCAGCAACACCAGCAAGTAGAATCGACTCTTTCGCAAATTAGTCCATATGCAGTCATGCGTATGCACCCACACGTAACCGTATATGTGTACTTATATATATGCATATATAAGTGTTTCGTCTTTAGTAGATGCCTGTGTACGTGTCGTCTTCGTATATACGCAGGTAAGCCATGTGTCTGCACACACATCGCCGAATCTATATAGGTGTACGTGTCTCCGATTGTATATCGACGCGTGTACATCTACTTGGCAGGACAATCCGCTCTTCGACCGAAAGAATTTTCCACCTTATATAGACATTTACTGCGTCTTAACAGGCCGCGCGTCGTCTGCTGCTGCTCTTGCTGCTGGTGCAAAAAGGACGGTGCCGCCTGTTAGCTGCTTAGGGAGCAGCAGAGGGTCGACGACAGCACGAGAGACACGCGCAGAGTTCCTGCTGCATGTGGAATTATCCACCCAACTGCACGCAGTCCCCTTCTCACATGCGTGCGGAGTTCCTGTCTGGGTCATATTCCCCAGGTTTTTGTTTGCATGCGTTCGCTGCTCTCCCGTTTGCCTGCATGTGCTTCCACACGTCTCCCCACGCCCGCATGCCGCTTCTTCGTTTTTCGTCTGCGTGCGTCCCGTGGAGCTGCACGTACGTCTGTCGTGCAGTGTGTCTCTCACGTTCGCTTCCTGCTTTGCTGAGCACCTCCCGCTGCTGGTTCCCCTCCTTTCTTTGTTCACCCCCGCTCGTATTCCTCGGCTTCAGCGTGTGCAGAAAGCGTTCCTGCTGCTGCTCCTCCTGCTGGCGACGCTACTCTTGCGCTCTGGCGTTTTTCTCTTCGAGCTGGACCCCGGTCTTCTGGCTGCTGCGGCTGTGCGTCGTTGGCTGCTGCTGCTCCCGGTGCACCTTCTGCTGCTGCTGCAGCACTGGCGTCGCGCAGTGCTCGCACTGCCTTCGCTTTGCTGCTACTGCTACTAGTACTACTACCGCGACGAAAAATTGTTGCCGACGCCGCTGCTCTCCCGCTGCTGCGGGTGCCGCTGCTGCGTGCGCGTGCCTAGCTGCTGGTGCTTCTGCTACATGCATTCCGGTGCTGCTGTGGCTTCCGCTGCTGGTGTGCAGCGGCTGCGGCGTGCGCGTAGCCCCGCTGCGTGTAGTGTCTGCCCTGCTCTCAACCGGTGGTTGAGAGAAAAGAGTCACAACGTCCCTATCCCTGCAGCGCGACGGAAACGCCCTTTTGTACTTGCGGTGGCGACCGCTCTGCTGTCGACGTGCTACTGCTGCGCTGTGCCGCAGGGGTATTTGGAGCAGCAGCGCATGCACGAATGGATCCACGCCTTCGCCGCGCTCTTCCCGTGTGTGCAGTGCCGCACTCACTTCCAGCCGTTTCTTCAGGTCAGGAGGGCGCAGAGGAGGTTATGCAGAAGCAGTCACGCATGCACCCACATATTCTCGAAGGATATATCTGCGTGTCTCCAAATTTTACAAACACGCATACGTACATACATGTAAAGAAGTAGGCGTATACGTACAGACAAGTATATACGTAGATGTCCTGCGAGCTTACAGGTGGACATTTGTATTTGCATGCGTGCCCTACATATATATATATATATATACATATCTCTATATATATATACAGCTGGATACTAACCCTTACATCTGTTGGTGCGCGTCGTGAGAGAGACAGAGGGGGACAGAGAGACAGAGAGAGGGGCTTGTGGGTCCTACCGATGACACAGAAGTACAAACACGTGACACATACGTCTAGCTCAGCGCACTCTGTTGGAGCATGTATAAAAACTAATGCAGACGAGACAATGTAGAAAAGCAGCCTATCGTATTAGTTTCTCTCGGATTCCTCTATGCTGCCCAGAGGAGGAGCAGGAGGGGGAGGAAAGACAGGAAAGATTCGAACAGCAGCAGCAGCACCGGGATATCACCTGCAGCGCGCGGCGACAGCGGTAGCAGCAAATCAGCGGGTACATCAGAAAGAACGAAACAGCAGAAGCACCAGCCGCAACAGCGGGTTGCCTCTGCGGATTTGTGAGAGAGAGAGGCGTCGGGCATCTGCCCCCTTTGCACAAACACGACAGTCGTCGTGTATCCGGTGGCCCTGGTCTTTGACTTATACATACTTACGTATAAGTGTATGTGTGCATACACAGCATGTACATATACGTATATATGTATATATATGTATGTATGCATACGAGTATATTTCTGTAGACGTGTAATCAAGCTTACGTGAGTCGTCGTGGGTGACCTGTTGATGTACATTTACGTGAACACGTCTGCGTAGTTGGAAGTGAAGGCGCTCTACTATTAAGGCAGCGACGGGTTTTCAGTAGTAGTAGTAGTAGCAGGAACACTAATAAGTAGTAGTAGTAGTAGTAGTCGTAAGTAGTATTAACAGGGGTAGTACTGGTAGTAGTAGTAGTAGTAGTGGTAGTAGTAGGGAAGCAGCTCGCAGGAGTCCAACTGGTACTATTAACGACAGTAGGAGTCATACTATCACGAAGACTGGTAATGGTTTTTGCAATAGTAGCAGTGATTACACGAGCAGCAGGAGGAGACTGTGTGGTACGTACTTGAGCAGTATAAATGTGAGCAGCCGAAATATGACATGTGTGAAGATGAGTCGTATGAGTGTGGGTGGTTTGGGCGTGCAGAGCGTGAGTAGACTGAAAGCAGTTCGAACTCGAGTAGCAGTTCCAGTTGAAAAGCCACAAAGCCTTGTGGAAAGCGTACGAATCTTTGTTATCCTCCTGCACAGTAGTATGAGTCGAAAAGAGACACGCCGTAGGTCCGCCCGTCTTCATCCTACTTGCCAGCTCCCCTGCTTTTTTGTTCTCTTCTCCACCGATCCTCATCATCCAGTACTACTTTGGTGCTGCCGCTACTGCAGAGAGAGCCACCGTGGACACGCGAAGGCCGAGCCGGACTCTCTCTCTGGGCATGCAAGGCCCACAACTACGTCAATGAAAACTTGCAGCGTCCGCTCTTCAACTGTGATGTAACTGGTCTTCTCAAGAGGTGGACACGCACGCAGTGGCCTGAGCCAGGAGACGAAGAAGAGTAATATATATATATATGTGAAGACGCAGAAGAGTAACATATATATGTGTGCATGGATATGTATGTGTCGATGTGCACAAAGGTGTATTGATATGAAGTCCGTATAGGTTTTTACACGTGCACGTGAACAGGTTTCTATATTTTTTTGAGCGGTGTGTGTGTGCGTGTGTGTATATCTGTGTCTGCACATACATATATACATAATACATATGTATGTGTATGGTGCCCGAGTACTGGTATAGTCAGGCGATAATGTGACGGTGCCTGCCACAGACACAGGAGAGCTTCTGCGTGCTGGCAAAAATGCTCTTTACCGATACTTTGCTGTGAGTTCGCGTTTCGCGTAGATACATTTTTTCCCTCAAATGTGCGTCTCCCCTGAAAGAACTTTCCCGTCCACTCTTCAAGGAAGACACAACAATGTTTCTAATTTGCAACCTGATCTCGGAGAGCCTTTTTTTAGGACAGGTTTATTTCTCCTGTATACGCCAAACAAAACAGTTGGTTTATTTCTCCTCTATACACCAGGCAAAACAGTTGCTTTTTGTCAAACGCATTCATAACAAGCAAGTTCTTACACCGTTTGGGACCGTGTTCCCGTAAGGCAGGTTACATCCGTAACTATAGAGAGCGATGCGCTCTCCAAAATTCCCGTTCAACGAGACGAGACTGCAAGTCTACTCTCTGCCTTTCTGGGAACTTGCAGGACGTGGTCCGTGTGAACGGCCACATGCAGTTCCCAGCTTTCACCCACGGAAATCCGGCGGTCTGCTGCCGCGCTCTGATATCTTCGAGAAGACCAGGCTATATGTCCTGCTACTACTGCACTGTGTTACCTTCAGTAGACATGTGCTGCTGTCCATCCTCCGTGACCCGTGCGGCTCTGCGCATCTCCTTTGATAACTGAGTTCGATAAATTTCAAAACGGTCCTTGAAGTGTGTACTGCCAGCTGGGGACGCAGACGAACACCTAGGCTGGTCTGCTGCTGTGCTTTTGCCTCTGCTATTTCTGCTCCTGCTCTCAATGTTACATTCATCTGCGGGTGTTTCGGGGAGCGCTTCTGCTGGCAGCGTAGCCGCTGGTTGAACGTGCTTCTGTCGCTACTTTTTCGCCCGTCTTGCTCTCTTGCTTCTGCTCTTCACGCTCCTATATCTGCGCCTGCTGCTTCCGTCGCTGCTCTTGCTGGTGCTGCTTCGGCTGCCACCGCCTACACACGTGAGGAGTACGGCGGTGATGCTCCGCTTGAATGCGGCGCAGGAGTATGCGCTGCAGACACTACCCTTCTAAATGGCGCCGCACTGCTCAAGTATATTTGTTTTTCTACATCGTGACTCCTCACACACACCTCACCGACAGTTTTTACATGGTCGAGCAAGATACGAACATTCACTCTTTTCCTATATATTTACAAAGCTGGATCCTCTCTGTCTTTTCGTTCACTATCCTCTGTCAGCACAGAAAAGCAGAAAGAACGGGAGTGTGTTCACATGTCTTGTCTATAGATATAACTATGTGTGTGTGTATTAATACATGCATATCCACAGACTTAAATAATTCTGTACGTTTGCGTGCACCTTCACCTTCTAGTAACGGGTGGTATTCAGTTCGCTGCTTTCTCTCACCCGTCTACATTTTCACAAAAGCAGAATTTATGCATGAAGAAAAGAGTAAGTTTCTTCACAGCAATGCCTCCAGCCCGCTGTCTACTTCTGCTTTCCAGCACGTGCGTGAGCTTGTTCTTCATGTGGCGCCAAGGTTCTCGTTTGCCAAGTTTTCTTCCTACCAACAGGCAACGTGCCGTTACCTATTCGTTCACGAGCAGCTGTGGATCTTCTGCTGACCGAAGCCTTCACAGTAGTTACTTGGGAGACGGACGACAGCGCGCCCGCATGTTTTTGACAAATAGAACGCGTACATATTCGAAGGGAACTACGGAGTGTGCTGCAGATGAGACGTTTCACTTGTTTCTTCCCGTTCAAATAATTTGACAAGCGAGCATCTAGTTGTCTTCTGGTGGTGATCCCGGATAGAAAATTCCCTGGTGTTCGCGTGTCGACCTCTTTGAGCCGACTTGGGGTGCTACTGAGAAACAAGTTCTTCGGCGTAGGCACTCTCTTGAGACTACTTTCTTCCTTTTACAGCGGCGTCGCATTCGCAGTCTATGTAACCTTTTCATGTGTAACAAGCGGAGGGACGATACTGTTTTTGTTGCTGCTGCGATAAAGATGAGGGAACGTTTCATGTTATCTAGGGTGCGTGCCTGGAGACTGCGCAATGGCGTAATTTCGAAAAAGCACGTCTATGTTTAGCACCCCGGAATTATTCGACGGTGTCATAGAGCAGAGAAACTGTGGCGATTCTTGGCGTTTGTCTGCCTACGCCATCTGGCTCTCTGCGACTGCTGCGCCTGTGGCGACCACTTATAAAGAAGTGCTCGTGTCCTTGCGTAGCACCGCTTTTCCATGTAGGATGTGCTTGCAATGCTACAAGTGTACGTCTGTACACGTATATCAACATATATGGATATGGACGTACACATGTATACGTGTGTGAATCTGTAGATAACCACGCCGACACACAAATACTACACATATGCACACTGTTGTATTTTTGTGAGATCTCAGCGTTTACATCATCTGTGTATGTATGCATTTACGTGGGTAGCCGTTATCGCCAAAGCTGGCAGGAAAGTCTACTTACGACGCGATCTTGATTCCGCAGAGACGTCTTGGTGAATGCATGCGTGTTTTACCCGAAGGAAGCAAAAAAACAGTTCTTCCCCCCGCGGAGGGACTGGAACGACAAGACGACTTATTTGCGTACCCACTTCTGCTGTTGTAGAGTTCTTCGCTTTCGTGCACATCTCTTCGTACCACAGAGACGTATACCTACATACGAGAAGGTAAGGTAAAATTCTGCCAGGATGTGTGTATCTGTCTAATCATGTGGTAGTAGTGGCTTCGTGTGTCAGAGGAGGACGTGCTAAAAATGCATATGCACAGCGTATACCTAAATGAGCAAACATGTCGGTAAGTGGTTCCTTCCCAGGGAGCAGTAAATCTGGCTGTTCTATTTTTCTATTAAAAAGTGAACCCCGCTCTGCGTGGGGCAACGGAGGAACTCGAAAAAGGAAGTCCGCAGCGTGCATTTCGCATTGTTGGAGCGGCTGTCTCTTGCGGTGACTTGCTGTCGTCCCCGCGGACGCTTTTTCCACCTTCAGTTTGGAATCCATTACCTGCTTCTTTGTGGTGCACCTGAGTCACGTGACGCTCCTCTTTTGTTTTGTTGCACATACGTGTAGACAAATATATAGGCATACGACGCGTACAGAGGTAGGTGTACATACAGCATACATCCACCCCTATATATGCTGAGTACTTTGGCTCGTATCATTTGTAGCGATTTTCTACGCGTCTGCTTTGGCAAGTTCTCGCATACACCTCTGTACGAATGCTTGACGATGCGCAGTGGATACGACTGTGCCTACTACTCAACATATAATCGCGTAGGTACACACACATACAACATCTACTTGTATATATACGTATAGACAGAGAGGATAATCGGTATAGGGATAGGTGGATAGACAGATTGATACAGGTGGATATGGATAGATTTAGATATAGGTAGATACAGGTAGATATATATAGAGAGAGAGACACACACACACACAGAGATAGACACAGATATTGATAGATAGATATTGATGTATATGTATATATGTGTATAGGTAGAAATATGTAGATAAACGGATATGGATGTAGGTAGATAGATACAGATATATATAGTTATTGATAGATACATACAGATAGATACATATAGACAGATATAGATAGATATGTGCGTGTATACATATAGATACAGATATATGTACATATGTGTACATGATGTGTGTATAGGTAGAGTGCTACCTATGTAGATATATATATATATATAGATATATGTAGGTACAGCAATATCTACATGTGTGCAGATGTGTGTATAGACAGCTGGGTATGCAGCTAGATAAGTATAGACACAGACGCTGACGCATATCTGCAAGTGTTTGTACATACGTAAACGTGTGACCGAGAACGTGTTTCTAGCCCGTATACATATAAATTCAAAACGAGACGCATGCACGCGGGTAAAAAGACAGAAAACAGGGGGAGGGACACGCACCACATGTACAGGTAAATACAAATATGTGTGGGTGTACAAAAAGGCGTATACAACGCACCGCAGGAGAAAGTGTTGCTGCCTTCTTGTGAATAGCTTTTCAGCATCGGCCCTGTTCTCCGTCTTCTAAGACAGACATACCAGACAAGGGAAAGTACACACATTCGATATATACACATAGATCGATATACACAAGCGTATACGGGAAAGGCCTATAAATAGTTCTTCTGCTTCTTTATATACAACGTTTCTGCATCAGCCTTCTTCTGTGTCCCCCCACGGTCTCCCTCTCCCAGTCCACAGATGCGCCCATACACAGACCCACTGCGCCTATATGGACATATATATAGATATATATATGTATGCCCTGTAAAGCATGCAGACGTATTTATATTTATATATATTACTGCACCTGTACCATATATACACGTATGCGTGTACATATAGATATATATATATATATAACTGCACCTGGGCCATATATACAAGTATGTATTTATGTACATATACTACATGCCTGCACCTGCCCCATATACAGAAGCAGGTATGTGTACATACATATATATCGTGTGCATGTAATTCCGCTGAATGGCACATCACCCTCACATACGTCCGCAAGTAGACGCTCTGTACGTGTCACACTTCGTTCGCCTCTCTGCCCCACTACTTATCGCCAGTCTGTCCGTCGGTACGCCTACGACTTACACCCCTGTCTCTTTCTGTGTAAGAAAGTGTACACGTATGTACACATGCACATATAAATACATATATATAGTGCACGGAGATAGGTCAGTAAGATACACATATATAGATATACGTGTGTCACATATATGCGTGTACGACGTCCCAGTGCTTTTCTCTTTCTGTATACGTACCCCCCTCCTGTCCGTCACTTGATGTATGTGTATAGGTTTTGTAGAGAGCGTCGTATATGCACATACATGCATACATATATCTATAGTGGCATATAGGCGTATTTCTACTACACTTATGAAAGTGTACACACGATAATAGACGCACACGTTTGCATGGGAGATCACATGTACACATACACACACATATCTCTACACTGCGTCAACTCACAACCACACGAAAGGCATGAGGACTTCTACATATATATGCATACATATATATATACATATACATATATATATTATATACGCACACAACGCCTTGCAGTCACGCACATAGTTTACTACCAACACACAGACATACAGATGGATAGAGACGGAGACGCGAGTGTGGAACTAACGAGCCTGTGACGCTTCAATATTTCTTCCTATGCAGACGGCCTTGCACACGTCTTGACCCATATATCAAAGTATGTATATACAGGTACAAACATGTCATTATATACGCATATATATACATATATGTCTCTACAAGTGTCTACCAGTACTGCTAAACGTAGGAGGACGTACGTATCTACCCGCCGTCGGCAGGGTGCAGAATAGGGAGCACTTCATTTTCTCCGTTGCACAACGTGTCAACGACCATCTGGTTGACGAGGGGATCGAAATTCTGCAGCGGGTCTGGCCCCAGCAAAAGCAGGTGTCTGCGGCTGGCTAGCTGCATGCACTCCTGCTTCAGACGCGGCAGCCAGCGACTCGGTTTCTCGCTCAGCCGGCAATTCTGCAGTAACTCAACAAGCACCCAAAAAGGAAACTCACAACATTCTTCATTCGCACGTGTGTTTTGTTCTACTGCAAAACAAAGAGGGCGACTCTAGCTGCGTGCATCCATATACACATCTATATATATATATAGATGTATATACAAGTGTGCCTCTCTCTATACATATATGTATATATATATATATTGTATGTACCTGTACGGATATGTGAGTATAGATATGCAAGTAAAGAAGGCGACTCTAGCTGTGTGCATCTATACGTATATATATATATGTGTGTGTACATGTAGGTATGTGAGTGTGTAGGTGTAGGTGTAGGTGCACCTATATATATATATATGAATAGATAGATAGATAGACAGATAGAAAGATATACAAATAGACAGGTGTAGATGTGTAAGTGTAGGTGTTAACGTACTTATATATTTGTATGTATGAATAGATAGATGGGTACTTACATATCCAAAGAGATAGACAGCCATATGTACACCTTCCCGGTTGCACAGTTCTCTACGTTTTCCTGCGGATTCCCCTGCGGCGTCCCTTTTTCCCCTCTCTCTACACAGCCACCTGCCAGCATATATGCATGCGTATCTTCTCACTGCTGCTCCGTAGAAACACGGATGTATTTGTCGCCTCTTTGTACGTATGAGAAGGGACAGTATACGCATTTTGTGTGTATGTATCTCTACGCAGAATAAGACACTGTACATGTCCACACACACACAGAGACACACAGACTAATAAGAACCTTTAAAGCTAGTACCTTACACGTGGAATGGACACTTTGAAGAAAGCCTTCTCCGTAGATGAAGGCAGGAGCAAACAGCACACACAGCTCAGTAGCAGCAGCAGCAGCACGAGCAGCACAAGGAGCAGCAACGGCAACAGCGGCACGAGCACCAGCTGCTGCAGCAGCAGCAGGTCGAGCAGCATCAGCAGCAGCAAGACAACCGGCGGCACCAGCAGCAGGACAACCACGGCAGCTGCAGCAGGACAAGCAGGAACACACCAGCAGCAACTCAAGAAGCAGCAGGAGCAGCGGAAAAGGGAGAGGGCAACACGCGCGCAGCAGTTGAGCCCTAGCAGAAACAGCAAGAGCAGCACACGAGCAACACCAACAGTAGATACAGCAAAACAAGCTCGAAGAGCTACAGCGAAACCAGCAGCAACAGTCGCCCATGCGAGTCTCTTATACCAGCAAAGCAGCGTAGACCGGGTCCTCCGTTGTATACACCTTCCACGCCTGCCCCGGCCGTTCTGCGCGCAGCCGCCCCGCAGACGCGGCACTCCGGTCAGCAGCAGCAGCATGAGCGTCCGCGTGCGTCGTCCGGTTGGAACGAGGTGGAACAGAAGAAACAGCAGCAGCAAGCGTGGCTGTTGCTGCGGCTTCGTCTGCTTCCTCCTGCTGCTGGTGTGTGCAGAGCAGTAGGTTTTCAACGAGTATGCGCGTCAGCTGCTGTCGATGGGAGAAGTACTTCCTCCACTTCTTCGGTCTCGCCTTCGCCATGTACTTCTTCGGGCCGGCGAAATGTTTCTCCACGCGAGCGATAGCCTGTCAAGAAAAGCACAACAGAATGCTGCTTACAAACTTTGCTGCTGTTGCTGCTGCGGCTGCTGCTAGGAATTGCAGCAAACGACAAAAATTCTCCGTCGGATGGACTGCCGGCCGGGTACTGATAGCTTTGCTCATGTGAGAGTGTTAGACCCCCCCCGCGCCGAAGTCATATACTTGGAGTACTTGGGCATGTGGACAGTTATGCGCCTACGTACATATCGTCTCCACGACTACTCACATATATGCACGAACCAAGTACACTTTGATACACTTGCCGACATCAGTGTATTCACAAGCCTGTATCAACATACACAGACGTAGACGGGGAAACGTATACATGCATGCATACAGAGAGGAGATACGTATGCAGATAGAAATACATACATCTGTGTATAAATACTAACATACACATAGAAGCAGACATTAGATATACAGACACACGTACATATAAATATGATATACAAACAGGCACACCTACCTACATATATGTGAAGCTATTCATAGGACAGATATAGATATACACATGCATGTACAGGTATGAGTATATATATACAAGCACGCACATATCTATCAAAATACAGGCAGGCATACACACGTGAGTATACACATACACCCAGGCACACACAAATACAAGAATACAGGCGGGCATATATATGTATGTACTCGAACGAGTATACATATGTGTACACATACGTAGATATATATGCGAATACAGGTAGAGATATACGTACATATGTATGGAGGCAGAATTATACGTAGAGGTGTCCATTTCTGTATGTATTTGTGTATCAAGAAGTACATCTATTTGCATGAATGTATGTGTAGATAAAGACCTATACTTTCTCTTCACCACACGAAGTGACCACGTGCTGCTGCTCTACGTTGACTGCCGTATGCCTAGAAAACCCTCTTTTCCTTCGCCTGTATATACATCTCCCTGGGCGTCGGACACCGTCACTTCCCCCCTAAACGGACGCAGGCAGCTTCTCTGTGTGCCGCATACGCACGTATACATACACACATACATACATACATACGTCAGGCCGCCGCGCCGCCTTTTGTCTCCTCCACAAGTCGTTGAAGAGCAGACACATGCCTGCGTACTTTTTTCTCGCAGTGTCCCTACGGTGCGGCAGTCGCGGTGCACGTGTGTGCGTGTCGAAATATGTGCGGGCAGACGCTTCGCTTGTGGCAGAGCGCCACACAAGACAACCGATGAAGACGCCAACACTTGTGTGAACCAAAACTCATCCCTTCCCTTCTACAGGATCTTGCTGGGAATTCTCAGGATACAGCACCTGAGAAAACGCGCAGTTCCTAGCAAAACAGGCGGTTTAGGAAGTTGCTGTTCGCAGGACTGACGCCAGCAGGTCTACCCAGTATAAAGCCGCGGCGACGACACCTTCTCAAGCGTCGCTGTGCTGTGTGCTCTTCCAACACACCTATACGAAGATATAAATATATATACGAAGGACAACAGGGGAGACGGCGGACGCTGACACACAGACGGAGAACTGCGTCTCTGTTTGGGAGGTGCAGCAGGGGGCGTGCAGGTGAGCGGCAGTCGACTTTCTACGCAAAAACGACGTGCAGTTGCTCTGCTGCTTTCCGGCTCGTTCTGCTGCTCTCCCTCTCTCTCCGTGGAGGTTCTCTGAAGAGAAGTCACATACTCTGCTGGTGTCTGACAGGGAGGTATTCCTCCCCGAACGCGGCGCTGGTGCGGACACACAGAGAGAGCGAAACGAAGAAACGCTGCAACATACGTGTGTGTGTAATGTAGCCTTCACCCAGCAGACATACGCAGAAGGAAGTCCATCTGCATGCGCAGCTCCCAGTGTATTTATGTATATATATACGTGTGTATACAGAGATTGCTTCTGCGTCTAATTTATCTGTATGCGCATATAAATACCTACACACATATATATACATGTAAGGCGTGGATGTATGACATGCTCCTGCATAGATTATTTATACATATATAACTACTTTCTATATATGCGTGTGTGTGTGTGTGTGTGTGTGTTTGACGCGCAGCCTTGCGTCCGTATATGTACACGCCTGGACGCAGACAGAGGTGGAGGAACGTGTTTTCACAGATATACGTGGGTGCGTGTATATAAATAGACCTACAAATATATTTCTGCATGCGCGTTAAGGCAGGGACTTCCTAGAAGAACTGCACATCGCCGACACACCTGCTCAAAGAAGATTTCCGACCTCTGCAAAAGTTGTCCTCAACTCAGTCACAAAGACACTCGCGACCAGCACCACCGCCGACCTGCTTCCAGCTTCTTGCTGTCTTTCAGGGAAAGACGCTGCAGCTCAAGACTATTAAACAGCAGCATGCCTGGCGACAGTTGATGCTAACGCTGAGATATTACGTTTGCTCAGCGGCTACTCTTCGAAGTGTCACTCCTGCTCCCGTGAGGTCAAAGAAAAGAAGAAGAATCGTATACAACGCCCACTTTGCGGAAAGACATACATATACACATGGATTTACGTAACATACGTATATGTGTATTCTATACCAAGACACGTGTATACAAGAGTATGTGTGTGTGTGTGTGTGTGTATGTGCGTGCATATGTATACACATATATAGATATAGATAGATAGATATAGATAGGTTGATAGATATAGATAGATATAGATAGGCAGATAGAGATAGATAGATATAGGTAGAGAGATACAGATGGACAGATATAGACAGATAGGTATAGATAGATATATATAGATAGATAGAGATAGATATAGATACATAGATATAGATACATAGATATAGATAGAGAGATGTAGATAGAGAGATGTAGATAGATAGATATAGATAGACAGATAGACAGATATAGATAGATAGATATATATAGATAAATAGAGATAGATGGACATAGATAGATAAATATAGTAGAGAGATATAGACGAATAGATATACACAGATAGATATAGATAGGTAAACAGATGTGGATAGATATAGATAGATACATAGGTAGATATACATACGTGTACGTGGATGAAGTACCCATTCTACAGAGAGACAGAGAGAATATGTACATTTGCGTATACGTAGAATCTGAGTATACGTACAGACTGATACGGAAGATACGGACCTTCACGTTTGCTCTAGGAAACATATACATACACATATATACATATATATACATACACGTGCTTCTATGTACGTATATATTATATACACGTATATATATAGACATATATGTGTGTATAAATTGAAGCAATATCCGCGTCTAGAGAAGAAATTTGTGTAGACTCATGAAAAGTATGCACATACAAATCGGTAAAAGTAAATAGTTCCGTCGTTACACCAGGACAGTCGTATCAGTATGCCAGCGTCCCAATCTGACGGACACAGGCGCATATATATATATATATACATACATGTATACATACATATATATACATACGCATATATGTATATGAACATATACATATACGCCTACATCCACACATGTCCACAGGTGCACCTACACACACTCACGTACACGCATACATTTATACATACGTACACACATGTAGAAGTGTTTACTTACTTACATATATGTATACGTGTCTATATATACTCGCGCCATGTGTTCCTAACGTAAATATATATATATATATATATGCGAACGTGCTCACATCTGCACATATGTGGGTATATATATGTACTCGCGCGCTGTGTTGATAGCGTACATATATATATATATATATAGGCAAACATGCGCACAAATGAACACACGTATATATATTCTCGTGCCGCCCTCTTACGTGGCGTCCCGCAGAGAATGCTGCTTTACACCTACTTTGAATATGTAGAGATTTATTCATGCCTACGCCCCCCCGCCTTTGTGCACCTCACGTGGACACGCGTGCCACTTCCTCCGCACCGGCTGGCGATAGACGGAGATGACTCGGACACATGTTCGCTCTGTACACAAGTCCGCTCCTCCGGTACATGTGTGCGCATGCATCCTCCCCAAGACATAATAGAGAGATACGTATGCAGGCGCCTGTCAAAGAAATATATGTAGGAATATACGTGTTCATTGGCAGCTGGTCGCGGCTGGGGGTTCAGGTGTAGACGTAGACACACACACACGCACATACGAAATGTACGAAGAAGGGATGTCTCTAGGCGGCTGGACGCACAGATATATACGTGTCTATCTGTGAGCGAGATACAGAAAGAGACCTATATATATATATATGTAGGTATATATACAGGCTACGAGGTAGACAGACACACACAGAGATGATGTGTAAGGCTGGCAACGTTCGAGGTGCTCTCGTTTTCCTGATTATCTTCGATGGGAGCAATATGCCTCCCACACACACGTAGAGACGCCACGCCATTCCCTGAGCATAGAGATACAGAAACAAACATTTACACACGTATATATATACGTGGACGTGTATGTGCATCGCAGCACATATATATATATATATATATATATACAAATGTACGTGCACGTATATATTTGTATATATATATATACAAATGTACGTACATCTATACGCGTTTATACATCCGTGGATGCGTGCATGCGTCGCAACATATACATATATACATCGATACGCGTGTATAGGCACGTGGACGTGTGCACGCGTCGCAGTATATGTGTATATATATGTGTACATATACGATGTACATACATCGGTGGACTTGCGCATGCGTGGCAACATATATACACATACACATGTATAGATCTACACGCGTACATACATCGGCTGACGCGTGCATGCGTCGCGGCAGATGTGTATGTGGAAACAGCGCAGGACATGAGAGAATGCTTCGGTGGGGGTGTGGCTCTGCTCAGAACCGACGCCTGGTGCATGCGGCGCCTCGTCTCACTTTCGCATTCTCGAGATATGGGCGCCCCAGCCAGAATTCCCCGTTGCTGCAGCGGACGCAGAGCAGCCTGTGCAAAGTGATGCGGCCGCCTTCTCTCTGGTGGATTCTGTTCACATCGTAGAATCGCCCTCGCTGCATCAGCAGCTGCTTCCCGCCTATCTGGGCCACGAAGAACTCGCCGCTTCTATCTTTGCCGTCTCGCAGCTGCAGCAGTTTCTGCTGAGCCGGAGACACCACTGCATGCAACAGCCTTCCTGTTTTCTTCTCTGCCGCGCCACCGACCCCCGCCGCCACTCCTCCTCCTCCTGCTGTTCTTCCGCGTTCTCCTCCTCCTCCTCCCCCTCCGGCTCGTCGTCCTCCATCTGCTGCTGCTGCGGCAGCACTCGTTCCTGCTCCTCTGTCTTCGTCTATTGTCGGCCTTCGTCCAACACTTTCTGTTGCTGCAGTGCCGGCTCCGGCTGCGGCTCCGGCTGCTGCGGCCGATAAATGAGGAGGAGAAGGAAGGGGGGGGGAGGAGGAGGAGGGAACAGCGGGAAGGAAGCAGCCGGCGGTAGGGCCACAGCAGCGTACTCTGACAGGGCGTCCGTCTCTGTTGCAGTTGCTGCTGCAGCTGCTTCTGCAGCAGAAGGATCCAGCCCTGCAGTAGCAGCAGCAGCAGTAGCACTATGGGGTGGCCTCTGTGTCGCGACCGGGCGCTGGCTACTGCACGCACCTCCTGCCGCTCTCTGTTGACGAAGCAGTAGCAGCGCAGGAGAGGCAGCTGCAGCAGTCTCTTTGGCGTCCGTCGCTGCTAGGCCGTAGCACCTGCTGATAGCTTCTTGTGCTGTTGACAACGTGTCGCCTTCGCCACCACATGCAGCAGTTCCACGGCGTATGCACGGCGTCGACTCCCCCCCACGTGAAACAGCAGCAGCGCCAGCACGACAAGCAGCAGCAGCAGCAACACAAGCGGCAACAGCAGCATCAGTAGCAGCAGCACCGTTCACAGCAAGTCTTTGTTGCGATTGCTTTCGTCTGAGTGCTCGCATCAGTAGACCGGTCGCCCCTAAATTACCTGCTGCTACTGCCGCTGCGGGTGGTGCCGGTGCGCAGTTCGCTGCGCCTGTCTGTCCTGCTATTGACCTCTGCGCTGCTGTGGCTGCTGCAGCACTTGCGCATGTCGCTGGCGCTAGGGACTCTCCTGCCGCTGCTGCAGCAGGAGGCGGAGAACGTCTTGGGGCTGCTGCGACGGGCTCGTGTGCTGCGGCCGCTGCGCCTCCTCTGCACCGGACTCTGCCTCCTGCCGCTGCAACTCTACGCCTTGGTGGTGCTGCTGTTTCCGAAAATCTTGCAGCTGCTGCTGAGGGAAATGCAGCTGCGTCTGGCGCTGCAGCGGCCGCTGCTCCACGACGCTGCCACGCTGCTGGCGTTGTCCGTCCGAAAGGTTCTCTTGCTGCTGCTGCCGCTGCAAGCACTGGCCACCATCCTGTCCTTGTGCAGCTTCCTGCTGCTCCCGCTGCTTCAGCCAATGTCGTTGCTGCTGCCGCGCGAAGCAGGAAGGCGGCGGGGGGCGACGGCCACCAGCAGCAAATGTTGGGGCGGCACTCCAGGTCGCAGGCGCCCGAAGTGGGAGAAGCGGCAGCTGACTGCAGTAACACATCTGACACAGGCAGCAGACTGCCGCTCCCCGGCGTTATTCCGCTACTTCTGCTGCATGAGAACGGCGCTTTATAGGTCTGAGGAACTACTCTCTCAGACAGAGTTCCACCGGCTTGCAACACTGCCGTTGCTGCTCTGCCTGCTGCTGCTGCACGGGCAGGTGCCACGACTGCTGCTGCATCACAGTCTGTTGCGTGTGCTCCTGCAGCTGCCTTTGCAGCCGCTCCTTGCCGATTTGCTGCTGCTCGTCGTGCGGCTGCCTGCCGAGCTGCTGGTGTTGCTGGCTGTGTTGCTGCTGCTGCTGCTGTTCCAGGAGCGGGAGAAACTGCAAGCGCAGCAGTTGCTGCTGCTGTTCGAGCGAGCAGCGGTGGCGCTCTGGGAAGGCCTCGCTGAGAAGAAATCAGCGTCTCTCGCAGGGACGACCGGTCTGGTGTACCTACACCTGGACACACTGCAGGACCCCGCTGCGCAGTCCTTCCAGCTGCAGCAAAACTGAAAAACACGTGCAACAGCAGCACTGAGAGAAGCCAAGGGTTCTTGCTGCGGCTGTTGCTGGCTGCGGCTGCTGCTTTTCGTGGCCGCTGCAGCGCTCCAGCAGCGGTGCGTAAGATCGCGCAGCGACAGCAGCACTGCGCGCTGCAGCAGCCCCCAAGGCCGCAGCAGCACATATAGCAGCAGCAGGAAGGCGCCGGAGGAGGAGCAGCAGCAGCAGAAGTCAAAGACGGGGAGGAAGTGCCGGCCGGCAAAAGTCGAAAAAAGGAAATTACGGCCGAGTGAGAACGGCGGTGTGGGAGGGGAAGGACAGTAGCAGCAGCAGAGCGGAGAGCAGCAGCAGGAGCACCAACAGCGCAGCACAAGGAAGAACAACAGCAGCAGCAGTACTCGAGAAACAACGATCAGTAGCAGCAGAAGCGAAACAGCAGCAGCAGCAAACCGAGTAGCACCGCAGAAGACCAGCAGCACAACCACGTCCTACATACAGCAGCAGTGCAAGGGATCTGCAGCAAGAAGCAATGCCGTCGTCGCCGGTCGGTGAAGCGTGTCCTCCACTACCTACAGAACTAGAAAATCAGGCAGCACACTTCCGCCCCTCGCCTGCAGGAAGGGGAAGAGGAAGTGAGCAGACGCGTACGGCCGAAGCAAGCGCAATGTCAACATATACAGGAAGACAGGTGTTCGTAGCTGGGCGCCTATATATCTATATAGTGGGGACCAAATGCAGACGCATACAGGCATGTATTGATTAACAACCCTATCTAGCGACAAACTCAGTCCAGCTACGAGTTTGTCTTCGTAACAGCTACGCAGTCCTACGTGTATAGACGGTGGCCGCGCCCTGTTATAAAGATCTACGTACGGAGTGGGCTGCGACAGACGAACGTATGGATAACAGTGGGGGCCCACAGACCACAACGGTATAAAGTGCAAACAAGTAGAGATACATACTTGTATGAAGTTGGCGGCCTTCATACATATATAGGCACGTAGACGGTGGGAAGGGACGCACAGACATCCGTGCAAGACGACAAGTGAAGGAACGTAAATATATCTGCTCAGCAAAGAAGGATGTGTGTGTGTGTATGTGTGGAGAGGAAGGCAGAGAGGTGGATACGTAGATACAGAGGTGCATCATAGGGAAAAGTGCGCATGGACAGATCTAGATCCAGAACGGCTGGGAAGATAAAGCGGTCACCCGAGGGGGCTGCACAAGCATTTATAGACTTACACATATCCGTGTGGACGCTTGCGTATGTACATACGTAAACGCGAAGGATGGACACATGTACACACCCGAGACGGTCAACAGATATATATTAACTGCCGCCCAGCAGGCATTTCTTCTTCTTGCAGAGGGGCGTAAGTAGGAGTAGGGACGGAGGCCTCAAAAAGCGCCGGCGATACTCGCGGGATGCATCGCGTGCCCACTCCGCAAGAAAAACGCGGCGGGCCCGTGCGGCAGATGGGTGTACACTCGTTTTCTGCTCTCGTACTATTCACGTGTACACGTATATATGTATCATTCGTTGCCGCTAGAAAACGGCTGCAGCAGAAGCTTTCTAGCTTCTCTCTTGCTTCTGTTGTTCGCCGAGCACAGCCATCTGCGCACACGCCTCTGCTGTCGATAAGAGACCTACGGACTAGACGCATCAACCCGGAGAGAGGGTGGCGTATCTGGTAGCCGCGGCTTTTTACGGTGGTGTGGAGGAAGAAGAAGTTGTTCCATTCCCAGAGGGCGTACAAACATCCGTTTATTCTGTCTTTTTGTTACAGGTAGAGGCGGCACGACGGCGTAGGACCGCACGCAAGCAAGCGTTTACATTCTCGTGCTTCCGCAGCGAAAAACACCTCCTCACTGGTCCACAGGACAAACGGAAATACCCGAAGGGATACGCCACTGTGGCTACGCTGCACCAAAAAAAAACATTTTGCCAAGTGTCGTACTGAGATAGATGGTACAAGCGGCTCCATGTACATACTTACGCATTTACATTACATATATATATATATACATATATGTATATACATATGTTCATGCATATATCTTCTGCGTGTTTACATTCGTGTATAGCTCCCTCGACGCAAGTGCAGACACGCATACTTTCCACGTATTCGCAGGAACCGAGAGGAGGAGACGTTCATACACACGTCTGTCTTCTGTCGTCCTGCGCATGAGAGACGAAGACGCAACGCACATGTATTCCACACACGCATCGTATGTTCACGCGTAGACGAGAAGACTCTATTGCAATCGCACGGTACAAAAAAAAGCCCACACATGCGCCTTCTGTATGAAGCTGTTCCGTGAGTTTCACATAGAAATACATAGAGGCTCCCGTAAAGCGGCACTTTCACATTCGTGTGCATTTCGTGCTTTGGGACGGTTGTATCATCTTCAAAGGACGGGGGAGTGCGTGTCTAAAGAGGCATTCTGGGCATGTGTGCGCACAAATCGTAAAATTACCTGGACACGTGTGCCAGTGTCCCGTGCACTCCGACATAATGGAGAAGAAGGATGTGTCCTGGCGCCATGGAAAGATCGGAGGACAAGGAAATCGATACATGCTGGCTGCACAGCACCGCCGTACTACGAGTACCAGGCATGCTGAAGCACATCACGCCGTGTCGCAGCGCGCCAGCAGCAGGTGTCCCTCCCTAGGGGTGGTCCTCCTGGTGGAAACTGGTGCTCCTTCTGCCAGTTTTGCTTTTTCTTCCGATAATATCTCGCGGCTGCCGCTGTCGCTGAAGATGGCTGCTGCTACTAGCATTTTGACAGGTACTACGTGGCTGGCTAGTCTTCTTTGTGATGCCCCTCGTGCCGAAGCCTTGCCGCTCCTGCTGCTCCTCCTGCTGGTCTGCAGCGGCAGCACTTGCTGGCAGGCTGCGATGGCTGCTGTCTGGCGTTGCTGCTTCTGGTGCTGCTGTACAACTGCAGTTAGGAGCGCCTCGCAAAACGCACTGCGAGGGCTCCACTGGACTCGTAAAAAATTCGTGACAATGTCGAACGGCACCCAGCCCCACTGCTTCAGAAATTCAAAGCAACGCACTGTTCACGGCTCTCGAATCGAACGCTGTCGACTCGTCAGTAAGCCCTCTGCTGGCGACAAAACTCTGGGCACCTCCCATATTGAGGACTTGGCGTTCGACGAAAAGTCGGCAGCAACAGCGGTAGATTCAGTCGACTGCCATCCGCATAGACCACACGGCACTTCAGCGACATACGCACCTCTCGATGAGAAGCGACAAATTACTAAGGTTTGTGCAAGCTGGCTGCTAGAGGTGCTTTAATCTATTGGAGCTAGCAAAGTCTCCTGAGCTTTTGGTGTTTGTGGGACGTAATTTGCGTGCGCATTCTTCGAGGGATGAGCTGCACAACCCTACGGTCTTGACCACGGCGGCATGTTACAGTAAACACTAGACAAGATCGAAACTGCTCTGCACCAGACACGGCAGCACTTAATCGCCATAGTTCAGATTTGTGTAAAAGATCAACTCTTGCGCTAGCGCTCTACGGGGTCCTTCAGAGCGCAGTGGCGACCCAATAACCCTGCTCCTATTGTATTCGTGGGCAGCCACACAGCGGAGAACTGCCGATCTGGCTGCAGCACTAGCACTCTCTGCACATTGTGAACAATACTGAAATCGCTGGGTGGAGATGAATGAGAACTCAGGCGTGTAAAAGGACGGGGAACGTAAACGAGTACGCTGACAGCGCTCTTCAAGAAACCGTCTTGTAGCCGTAGAGTATTCTGATGAGTGTACAGCTACCTCGAGTCAGGGATTCAAAGCTGTGTTTAAAAAAGCGACAATAACGTATAAAGGAGAATCTCATTTTCTTGCCGCAGAACTCGAAAGGTAACTGTCCAGAGTCCCGTAACCTATGTGTTGTATATGTATACAAGTATGCCACCGCGTACGGTAACAGGTGTACTCCTGACCTCCCACGCCTGTCTAGAGGTACCTGGACAGGGGATACACGTCGGAAATGCCAGTTCAATCAGATTTTGCACGCGCCTAGAACTGCAGCTCTAGCCGACGCTCATGCCTTGCCCAGCGCTTCCGTGGATGCGATGAGGTTGCGCAGATTACTACTGATCAAGCAGCGCGGCTGCGCTCATCGAGGCAATAGATTACTTTTTAGACACCCACATCTCTCCCTGTAATATGTCTGGACTCCGATACAACGCGTTTGGTTTGCGTCATCTCCTTGACCAACAGTAGTCCTCTATGGGAGACAAGCAAGAGCCTGGACAGAAATTAGTGAGCAGTAGCTGCACAGAAGGATAAAGTGGTAATTTCTTTGCACGAACATGTCTCTACCTATACGTTTATTTATTGCTTGGCCCTGCATGTATGATCTCGAGGACCTTTAAAGAGAGCAGTATGTGGATTTCACGTGTCAAGCTCTTCTGTACATATAGGTCGTGGCAACGCGCTAAAATAACATTGCACCGTAACTGGTAGAACCCGAATAGTGAGCACGCGGACACACTACAGAGCCATCTACTCCTTAGTCTTATGACGCAGTATGCAACCCACACAGTCACGTAAAGATGCAATGTGCGTACGTGCACAGCCGAGCAAGACATCGGAATCTCGTGAGATGGCATTCACAAGTAAATACGAGACAAGGCAAAAAGTCACATGAGGGAAATGTGCGTATGCGTAGGTGTGTGTCAGTATTCAGCGGGGAGCCAGGGAAATTCTTTACTTGAGCGCGCTTTCTGTTGCGCTTGCAAGCTACACATGTGTAGACGATTAGAGGTGATAGGGAGGGATAATTAAGCTAACTAACCCACCGAAACGTGAAGACGGCATCGACGTTGGGCCTCCGTTGAGGTACGTGCCCACAGGGCTATAAGTGGGTCATCAGTCTGAATGTCTAGTTGACCACGGTGGCTGCAGAGGCCGCGTTTCGCACTGGCATGTAGGTGCACTTGTATCAACGTGCGACACCTATCTCTGCGTGCGACTACGCACACAAATGTATAACATGTTCCGTGAAAGTACATCAAAACGAGGCTTCAGAATGTTTGATTCCTCATACGGACGCTGCTGTCACTGCTGTCGTACGGATACACACATATCTCGTACTCGAAGGAGGTAACCCTTCAAACATATATGAATACACACGTTCGTGCGAGCAATGTAGTGATTTGCTTCTAACCTGCCCTCCTCTTCTTACATTTCAGCATTAGCCACTACCTACGTTTCCATATAGATCAGCACAAGCGTGGTTGCGTTGTGCTGGTTGCGTCTGGTGACTGCGACCGGCCACAAGTAACCCCCCCCCAAACAGACGGCGACGTGCGGACCCGAGATGTCAATGGTGGCAACATTTTAAATATGCAACTTCCAGAAAACGATCTGGAGAAGCGTCGTTAATATCATATTTGGGACAGAACACCCAAGGTAAAGGCAGTCACAAAGTGAAAAGAACTGAGCGAGGAAGTCACGCGGGGAAAG
This sequence comes from Sarcocystis neurona, assembly GCA_000727475.1. Classification (NCBI taxonomy): domain Eukaryota; phylum Apicomplexa; class Conoidasida; order Eucoccidiorida; family Sarcocystidae; genus Sarcocystis; species Sarcocystis neurona. The sequence continues at coordinate 285,168 of KL647306.1, forward strand.
AGACACGCTCTGTCGAGGGCACTTTGCATTTCATTAAAGACGTTCGATCAGCGTGGTCGAGTCGTCAAGTGTGTTATTGGAGCGTCGGCCCGAAGCAAGCGTGTTACCGACGCTACTGAAGACTCCTGCCGGTTCTACAGGTTCCAACAGTGAAATTGCCATTACATTTGTCACGTGTCATAAACACTCACACCTCTTTGAGTTGTCGCCCAACTGCGGAGGTCTGACCTTCCTTAAAATCAACTCTGTCTCCCACATACACAATTCTGGTCCTTCCCGGTTTTCACCGCTCGGCAACGTCGTCGCGCAGCAGAACACTTTCACCAGCGATGCGCCGCTTTCCGCGTCTTAATCTCCTCGCGGCCACGGCCATCCTTGCTAGTGGCTCAAGCGTCTTCTGCGCGAAGGAACGAAGTGAGGGTCACGTGCCATGTTCATGTTTACGCGTACAACCCCCTGCGGTAAGAATTCAGTTGCTTTGCCCATGACTCTCACGGTGTAGCGAGTGCTGTTGCATTATGTATCCGACAAACGGAGGCAAACACGGACACGTTTTACCGCACCCGTACGTGACACTCAGTAATGTAGCCCTTCGCGTGGCCGTCCTTCGACTCTGTCCGGCTGTGCGTTCCGCTTTGTTCGTGTGCTTGCGGGGATTCAGGAAGTAACGCGACAGCGAGTCCAGCTACGGCTCCAGCACGGCCGTCGGTAACGCCAACGTGGACCAAAGGAAGATGAATGTGATTATTTCGGCTGCTCTTCTCATGTTTGCACTAATGACGTTTGGTATGCGCATAATGCAGTGATCGCCTCTCTAGTGGAGCACAAAATTATAGTGCTTGAGCGGAGAGAGCTAAAAGCACGGGGGGCTGCCCCTCACGGGTGCGTATGAACCTTGTGGGTAGCGTCGAATTCGCAGACATCTTGGAGTGATTACCCGTGTATCTCAAGAAGATCGTGGCTTCACAACCTCTGTTGATGTGCACAGACATGTTTGTTGCGTGGCTCCGCTCGTCCTCCTTGATACTGCAGTATCGCATTGCTTGTCTGAACTCGGACTCATATATGCGAAGTTTCTGTACCACCGGGGGCAGGGTACCGCGGCAGCCACCGTGTTACTCTGGATTTAATGCGGATACGCGGTGTCACTTCGACGTCGCGTTTGTTGTATTTGTGCCTGTTGTGCGTGAATCGACGAGTGTACAAAACTGATGAAGCGCTGTCACCTACAGCCGGCTGCGTACCACTGTGGATAAAGTAAGTCGTCGAGCTGCTTTTTGCAGTGGAGTTCTGGTGGGGCCGCGCGCGCCGCTATTTGTACTACGCCGTCTGCGACAGGTGATTGCAAAGTGACTTACGCTTCAACTAAAGAGGGTAGTAAGGCGCATCTATCTCACTCCATTACCACCAGTAGCGCTTCAGCATAGCGCTAGGCGTCGCTCGTGTGTCTGCCCGTGTGTCTCCAAGACCAGGCATACTGCATGCGAGAGAAACTGATGCACTGAAGGCAGCGTCATCACTCCCAAGGCGCGCAGCGCGCTACCCATTTCTACAGGGAAACCAGTCCACGTAAGTAACTTCCCCTTCATCTCAGCACCACCTGCGTGAACGGAGACGGTATGTTTTTCGGCACTTGTTGTAGAAGCGTAGCACCCGTGTAGAAGTGATTCTGTTGCACTCACTTCATAAGTGCAGGTCGCCATTCGCTTTCACATGTGTCAAGCGTGAGTCACTTGTTGCTGGCAACGTAAATCCGATGCAGCGTCTTCTCTGGTGAATCCGTTCTGTTTGCAGGGCGCTGCGCTTAGAACTGCACTTGAAGGCCGGCTGCTTCTGCTCGTTTGTGTTTGAGCCTAATCTCTGTGCGGTTGCTGTTCCGTACGTGTGCTGCGGCCGCTGCTGCAGCACGATTCGGTACGGGGGCTGTTCTATATCAAGCCATCTGTTGCTGCCTCGACAGAATGCTTACAAGCTGAAAAGCAGCGGCAACTGCACGTATGTTCTGTTTCGGCAACTGACATGCCAGCAACAGCCTGCTTCAGGCAACCCACGTGGAAGATGCGAAGTTCTTACTACTACGATTGATTTATCGCCCCGGCGCAGTGGCTCCTTAAACAGTTCAGCCGCACGCATGCTGGAAATGACTAGTCTTTCTGCAGCTGAAAGTTGCGTGAGAGCAGAAAAAAGCAACAAAGCTCGAGTGGTAATACGCGAGTCGAGCGCTGCCTGTGCTGCTGAGACGGTCCTGCAGCCATTTTACGCATTTGTGGCTACCCAAGTTAACGCGAGGGAAAAACAGTACACAGCCACGTCTGCTGTGGCATAAGTGGAAGCAAGAAGCGGCAGCAGCTATGCCTTCGGCATTCTCTTCTCACTTCCATTTAAACTGAGAAACGCATTATGACCTGCAGTAGCTGCTGAACCCCACTTACCTGTTTCAACTATGTCGGTTTCATTCAATAAAAACATACTTTTTTCTTGACGCGCTGGTTCGGAAGCCACCTCCGCATGGGTAGTCGCACACTGAGCAGCGCAGACGCGCCACAAACACCCCACTCATTTGTTACGACAGCACTAAGATCTGCAGAGGACAGCGACTGAGAGGTAGGGTATAGCCGACAGTCATCCACGGTCAGGCTTTCAGCAGGAGCAGCACTACCAGTTCCTCTCCTGTGTTCAGCGCCTGAAGGTGCGAGAGTTTCAGCGCTGGTTCACAGTGCATCAGCAGCATCTGCAAACATCACAGAACGACAGCACACGAAGCGCAGTAGCGGCGACAAACTGGCCCACACAGAAGCGGAGACAGCTTGGAATTGTTATAATGAGCAAGTCTACCGCGTCTGAAAAGCAGGGTTGGGCCGCCGCTACTCCGTCTGCTGCCGACAAGATCAAAGCGAAACAGAAGTCGCACATAGTGTCCTCCTCATCTACACCGGTCGTCTTCATGTAGGTTTTGCGTTACAAGGTACTACCAGAAGCCGCCTCCATGTGCTCAACACACCTGTACGGAATTTGGTAACTCTACGTTTGCAGGGCGATACACACGTACATACGTGGCTGCAAAGCCACGTATGTACGTGTGTATCGCCCTGCAGTATCTGTGTACCGGGAGCGGTCAACGTGTTCTGTGCCTGCGTGACTAAGGTGTCCAGGAACGTTGTGTCTCCCGTGTATGTCGCAGCAGCACGGTCGTGACATTCCAGCCAACACCTACTAACGGCAACACGCGCTGCGCGGGGGATTTCACTCACAGCTGCAAGGTGCGTAGCCTCAATAGCAGATGATCTACCACGCGAAAGAAGAGCTGAGGGATTAACAGGAATAGCACAGGGAACTTAAGGCATCAATACGTGCAACAGCATTTTTTGCCAAACCACCTAGTACCACTCGTACAGAGGCAGCCATAGGGTCAACAGCAGCAACTACTGCGTCTGCGCAAGTGTCAATCCCTGCAGGCGTTACAACAGTTGCAGTTGTGTATACAAGGACGGGAGAAGAACGAATGGAGCATCTTTAACTGAGGAATTCCTAGGTACAGGTAACGGTGGCGACGCCGAATTTATCAGCAACAGGGTACTATCGCATCTACTGCTAGGATGTCCTCCTGCGTGCGTCCAGTGACGCTCAGGAGGCAGCAGCGCTGGTTAGCAACGGTGGCACGGTTGGCCCGAAAGAAGGATGTCTTCTGCAACCATAAGCAGCAGACGGTGCTAGTCCATGCCAGCGCCTTCATACATCTCTCCACGTATATATGCACCAGCAGCACCAGCTACAAACAGCGAGCGTTAACACCTGCGTATCACGCTCCGTGCAAGAAGCAGTCGCGTGATTTGTTTGGCGGCTGCAGCTGCATGGTTTGTCCGTGTCCGAGTCACTGTGGGAAGCACAGAAACTGTGTAAACAGTAAAAAGAGGGCGAAAGGATCATCATCGAAGAAGTAGCACCTGCTGATCAAGTCACCCAACTGAGCAGCAGTACCCGTACCACCAACAGTAGAACGGGGACAAGGAGCGGCAACGTCAACACCAGTTGCGGCAGTAGCTGCAGTGCAGGACACCAGAGGGCACAGGGCCACTGCACGTACGCGTAGACACGATCTGTCTGTTCGAAGAATGTTAGTGATTTTCGCTGAAGCTGCGGCACCCGATGCAACGATTCTGTGGGAACCGCTCCTCCTCTCTTATTCCGCTATTGTACGTCCCGCCCTGTTCCCCAGCGCTGAGGTTGTTTCTGCCAGTTTGGTCCTAGCCTGCATTAAGGCATCGACAGCGGCATTTTACCGTAGGGTTGCAGAGGGGGGAGGCAGTGTCTTGCTGGGGGGAAGCCTGGAAAAGTTGTCCTCTCCGTAGCTGCTCGGTGTTTCTTCTCGTGTATGCGATATACTCTTCCTTACTCTCTGCTGTGCCTCCGCTATGGGCACCTTGTCTCTCCTGTGTCCCCTCATTAAACCTGCGACCTCAGCTCTGTGTGCTGCTGCTGGTTTTCCTGTTGGTGCTGCTACTCCCCCTACTGTGTTCTGAGTAACGTGGCGGTATGCTGTGGCTCCTAATTGCAGCTGAGGCAGCAGCCGGGGCACACACAAAGGCGAGACGCATGCGGAAACACCGACATAGTACCGCGTGCGAAGCATCAGACCACCGAGGATATCGTGGCGTAGAGTCCCGTGCATTGACAGGAGGACTTCGTACGGGCGTCACAGGTAGTGTCGCACATAGTTATGCCAAGTCGTGTTAGCTTGCATCGCGTTGACCACGTTGTCGTGCTGAGCGTGTTCTGAAAGGTGCTTACAGCCGCCTAGAATAGAGAACATCTAGGTCGGCCGTCTATGCCTGTGCAGATCAGGAGTTAGTGGGTGCTTTTCCTCGTTGCTCTTCCGTGCTGCCGCAGGCCTGGATGTCTCTTCCTGCCGGCTGCGTCCACACGGTGGAAAACGCACGTATACAGCACATACTCTCCACTGATACATACTTGGCGCGGGAAGACGCAAGTTAACATGGGGACGTGTGTGGTGAATAAAGTTTGTCATGCGCAGGCACATGGACGAGACAGGCGGACAGAGGAGGCGCCGAGTGTTTTCTGCCTGCTCGTAGTACATGAGCATTAATATCATGTGCGACAGAGCGGGCACACGGCACTGCGGCAGAAGATGGTCGATATTCTGTGCGTTATATTGATCACGCGGCATTGCCACTTAAGCTCGCCTTGTTGCCGCTCGCTGCACCTTTTGTTTCCCCGTTGTCGAACGGTTCTTTCATGCTACACCTTCCTGATTAAGATTTACAGTAGTTTACCTTGGTGTTATTGTATGTAAATACATTTTTCTGGAACAACGCTGCCTGTAATGCAGCTAAGCCTGCTTCGGCACGTGTGTACGACGTCATGGATTGCAGCTTGTGGTCCAGAGGCTTTGAAAAGTGCCTTCTTACGAACAGGGCTAGGTTTCTTATATGGAGGTTGCTGCCGCGTCGACAGAGCGCAGCAAGGTCTGCTTAGTTATCATGAAAAGCTGCATCTCGGCATGATACGTGCTCGAGGTGGAGTTAGCGCCCTTGAAACAGGAGCAGCGGAAGAAAGGGACAACTGCAGCAAGGAAAACAGCAGCAATTCGAGCAGCAGCTGCAGGAGGGACAGTACTTAAGACAGACGCAGATTGGTTAGAGATGGATCATCGGCAGGCGAGACAGCAGAAGCGCGTACGTCTAAGGCAACGAGAGAAGCCCCAGAAGAAAAAACAGCAACAGTCCCGAGCTGCCGAGGCAGAAGACGCAAATGCAGCAGCATGGCGTCTAAGCGCACAACCACAATTCAGAGAGGATCAAAACGCTTCTGAAACATTCCAAATGCTAGCTCACTGGCTGTATACTAAGCACCCCATCGTACTGGCTCGACAGTTCTGCGATGTCGAGGAGTCAAGTCCAGAGGTAGCTAGCGCTTACCCTTTCCTGCGATTGTGCTGAACGTGACGCAAGGTTGATTATAAGACACCATCCACGTGGTGATAGCCAGCAAAAATATCAGTGCTATCTTTTCCCTTCCCTTGCTTTCCTGCACCCACGGAGTGATTTCTCTGCCCTCTCAACCCACGTCCGGCACGTCGATTCTCTCAGGCCTTCCTGGTGAGTGAGTCCACTGTAGTGGAAATGATTTACATGATTTACCTCGGACCCAGCGTCAGCGCCCCAAGAACAGCCTCATTTTTCGTCTTCGAAATTACCCAGGTCGTGCGATGGAGGGGAAAAGTGCGGCAGCACGTCGAAGGGGGACACTGTGTCGTAGAAAACTGGACCGCGGTTAAAAAACGATGCTTGTGCATGACGTTGCGTGTACTTCTTCGTTTATCGGGTGTAGAAATTTGCTCAGCGATGGGACTGCGTCGATATCTAGCCCCCAAAGTTGTGGACAAGACTTGCAGTCCAGCTCACATTACGAACAGCCCGACGCCGTGGTTGTAATTGCTTCACGTACGACAAACACGGCGAAGTACTTCCACTTGTCCTTTCGGTAGCAGGGAATACTTTAGCTTTCAAAGGTGCTCTGTGGGAAGCTGTTTCTGCAGTAGAAGGTCTCGAAAAACGTGTAACACAGCAGTGTTCAGACCACGGGATCTGCAAGATACAGAAGGATTCAGGCAGATTACACGGTGTGAAAACACGTCGTGCTTCCGTCACCGCTGAAAACCCACGCCGTTGTCCTCCCTTGGGTTTTGTCAATTATGTGTGCGTCAGGAACATGGGTGACCTTCGCGTGCTACTTTTTATCGCCAGCGGGCTGGCACTGCTGGTCGTTACACCGATCGAGGCGCAGAAGTCTGTACGTCGTCACTAGTATGCAGTTGAACTTAAATAATTCATGGAATGTTGTCTCGCTACCTGTTCGAGCAGCAAGCTGCTACACTGGCCTTGTCAGCTTCTGCTTCCAGGCTTCCACGGTATGAGGGGCCTTCAGAGTGGTAACCCGTGGAGACGGGAAAAAAATAGTAGAGGGACACACCCACGTGGAAGGCGCCTCGCGATCTTATACGCAGTACTACGATGAAGAGGAAGTACAGTTGTACAGTTGGATCCAGCGTCCTCTGCTCGCGGCCACGGCAACTTAGAGAAGTAGCTTCCAGGGGAGAGAAAACTGGTAGATGTTACATCACGAGGCACTCGTTATTGGTGGTTGCTACCCTTCCTTGACGACATCCTAGCCACACCACACGAGTACTCCCTCTTAAGTGAGTGTCTAGGAGCCTCTGCAAATTCTGGTAGAAATCTCATGTGGGGCAGTTTTGCTAGGGCTGGCGAACCAGTGATTGCACAGTTCGCTATGACAGTGTCAATCGTCAGTAAGAGTCCGCGTTTCCATCATCCGTGTTGGAGATCTGCGCATTCGTTCGTGGTTTGTCGCGTACGCAAGCATGTTGTTTTAAGAGCTCTCAGCGCCACTCTTTCTTGGCTTCTGCGCTCTTGGTCAGCATTCGGAAGGCGAAAGAGCCGACGGACGAAAGGTTGAGGAGGCGCAAAAAGCGAACGGGGAGCATGAGCAGGCTGTAGAACACAGCAAAGACGAAGAAATAGATCATCTTCAGGAGCACAAAGACGACAATGGACACAAAGATGGGGCAGATGATCACGTACAAGGACACGACAAAGATGCAGACGACGAAGACGAACACGATACGATTTCGGCTTTGGTAAATTTGGATGAGCCACCTTCCAGCGACATAAGTGCGACAAAGCAGGACGACGGAGACCATCACCTAGATAAAGATGAAGATCACAAATCTGCAGACCACGACAAGGGAAAGATGAAGTGCTGCTTGATGAGCCTTCATAAACCTTTTTCAGCGTCTTCCCGTTGTTCGTGCAGTCAGTGGCTCAAGCACGCATTGCGACATTCCATATTCTTGCGTCCTCTTCTCGAGTTCCTTCGAAATTCCCTTCCGACTCTTTCACGTAAAAGACACCACCGAATTGACGAGGGCGCAGACCAAGGGGAGGACTCCAACGACACAGAAGAAGAACAAAGCGAGGACCAATCTGACTTACGTCGTTTAGGATTCTTCGACATCGGCTACGGAGGAGGCGGGTATTATGGTGGCTATCCTGGGTACTGGGGAGGGTACCCAGGTCTGTATGGGTATCCCAGTTTGGGTTGGGCAGTGCGTCCAGGATTCGGGCTTGGCGTGTCCTTCTAGACACCAACTAGTGATGCACAGACGACGAGGATGCAAGCGAGAAAAGAATTGAGGCGTAGAGGTGGATCAGGCAACAACACAGAAACACAGAGGATAGAGTACAGTGGGGAAGAGTTTCCCCTACAGTATCGACTCGACCTTTCGTGGCAAACTAAACACTAAATGGGAACCTACTGAGCACTTGAAGAGAGGAAATTTAAGAGACGTCGTGAGCGTTTTCTCTTTGTAGTCCACTGTGTCGTGAACTACGGCGCCTTCCTGTGCCATTTTGCTTCTTCCCAGCAACCATTCTTCCAAGCCGCTACATGTTTGGAGAAGGTACGCACTGAAGAGAGTGTGCTTTATTGTTCCTAAACCTTTTTTTTTTAGGAACCGCCTGCATTTCGTACGTGCTTTGCTAACAACAAAGGTTCGAGGAAAGAAGAGCAGATGAATTATACGTCTCTGCAGCATCAAGACGAGGGGACCACCACTTACTCACCACGCAACACCAACGAGTCTTTGGTAGGTACAGTCTGCTTCATTTGTAACGAAATTGAATACGTTCCACGTTCCAAGTTCGAGACGTTTTGACTGCACGTTTGCAAAAGCTCTTTTTCAGAGCACGCGAGCTCGATTGTTCGGTTGGACGAATAGACACTTTTGTTTCGTCATTTGGTCAGGCAAGCCAATTCTTCCTTCTAAGAGGGCCCCCAGTCGGAGTGGGGGGGGGCGAGTGTCGACGCGTGAATGTGCTCACAACATGACACATAATTCTCCGGTATAGTTCGATCAACTCAGTCTAGAGGGGAAGCACATAGCTCCTGCGGACAGCGATATGTGCATACGTGTCGGCGAGCAGACCATAGTTAAGGGACACAAGCTGACTTCCCAAGGTGCAAGCCCCTCTAGCTGTATTCGCGCAGACGTTGACGGCGGGATTCGTACACCAGAGAAGAGCGTGCGTGTCTAGATACCCTAGTATCTGCACGTATTAGTATAAATAAAGACCCGTGTGCGAGTGCATGTCTTCGGAGTAAATTTTGCAGTGGTTTACCAGTAAATATCACATCCAAAGTAAGTGGAAGTGTATGACGCGCACAAGCGCACACGAGCAGGTGCCACTCGTGTGATCATTTGCGTACGCACCTGAGTACATTATGCATTACTGGACTCCAGCTGCGTCGACTTTACAGGAGTATACTACTGATTGTCCACCTGTGGCGACAGGGAGTGTGCAGCACTGTGCCACCTCAATTTTCTGTTCCGCGCGTGCTACAATACAGAAGTAGGGCAGCATACATGAACAGGAGCACGTCACAGTTGTGTGCATGCGCGTACTTGTATCCGTACAGACAGGCAGACCGTTAAAGACGTTCACACACCGACGAATACTGTGAGGACACACTTTTCATCTTACGTAGGAACGACCGCATACTTTTCTTCCTGGACCTGCGGAATAGAAGCAGCCGAAGAGCATTCTTAGTAGACGCCAGGTAACATGATTCCCGTCAGGAGTGGTTAGAGTACCTTTGTCCAGACTTCATCGTGCGGACGCATGCAGCAGCAAAACGGGGAAGAGGGAAAACATCTCTGGGTGATATACGTGCATATTTAAGTTTGTGAACAAAGCGCTTGAACTTCAGCACAGAAGCGAACATGCAAAAATACGACGCGAGTAACCCGAAAAACTGTTGAACCTACGTCTGGTGAAGTTTCGCAAAAAAACAGCATCGTATCGTCCTCGAAGCAACAGCGGCACTTTCCCATTGGGAATGATCATGGCGAAATCCGTGCGAGAAGTTGGAGCCACTCCTTTGCTGCTCGTCCACCAGGTGCCGCATAGACCTGATTTCACGTAGCGTTGAGGTTTTTCGTTTACTCACATCGGCACTCCCAGAACGCAGTAATTCATTCAGTCTTGTTACTTCGCACCCACAACCTTTCCGTGTCACTATCTTCGCACTGAAGACGCACGGCGTTCGTATGTACATGTAGATGCGTGCTTTACGTCGCGGTGGGCCTGCGCATAATTCGACACGATGAAAGAGAATGGCTTTGGAGGAGACTGGATTCATATACGAACTTTACGTTTTCGCTTGTCATCAACGTTCCACACTTTCTCTGAGTGTACTAAGTGTCGGAGACAGAGATGCATCGGTCAACATTTCAGACGAACACGTTCAAGAGTGCATTACCTTTTTGACAGTGTTCCTTGTTCCCATAGTACAGAATAAGTGTATTTGCAGTGCATGCTGATTGCTTTTACGAAAATAACGCCGGCGTCTGGCGTTTCCATGACCCCGGACAAACCGAAGAGCCATCAAAATCAGGTCCTGGATAATACGTGTACTTGAGCTTAATTTTGAGAGTTCTTTGGACCTCCCTTTGTTATCATGTGCATGCGGTGTAGTGAGTGTCTTTTCACGCTTCCTCCCACGTAGTGTTGGGCCTCGGCTTACTACCATTATCAATAGTGCGCCTGGTGTCCTGCATCTCCTGTACCATCAAAGAAGAGAGATAACCTCATGGTTCATTTACAAGCGAGACGATCCCCGGGATGCCTGCGAGGCTACCGCTTGGCAAGAGTTCTCTGCAGACTGCGAAGCAGCTCCGAAATAACGTTGCCCTGTTGGTGCGCCTAGGCATGACAATGTCAAGGTATGCGACACTGCACCCAGCACACACGGAAGATAGGCCCCCATCTCACACACAATTTTATGATCGTTCTCATGTTGCGAAGCACTCCTTTTCTCATCTACGCTCTCTATTCTTTTCACCCGCTCCGTTGAAATGCGTATTAGTTTTCATACATCAATGCTGTGTGTGGAACGGCAAGTGTAGAAGCTGTTCAAGTGTGTGTAAACGCAAGAGTTCGTAGTAAATATGTAGGGGCCTGATATATTTTTTTCGGAACATACGAATGCGCGCGTACACCTCTCTAGACTTGTGCGTCCTCATGTGCTCGATGCGGCTCTTCAACCAGGTACAGAAAAACACCGCGTAAGATTTCCTGCTCCGACAAGAGTCGGGACCTTTCCACTGCATCATCGCTAAAAAAAAGCGTGTAGACGAGATTCATTTAATGCGTGGTTCGGAAAAAGTGTCCGGCTCTTATCAAGCAGATGTGTGAAATGTCGTATTGTGTAAGTGACCTCACACGCAGACGTGGCAACGCCACGAAACGAGAAGACGGTAACGTTACCTTTCGTTCTACCTGCTTTTCCGTGCTGTCAAACCGTGCAATGTCAGGTCACCTTGTCACTTCCCTATTTCGTGTGAAAAAGAGTGAATGTGTTTCACAGATGCGCAGGAGGGAATACTGCGTGTGGAACCGTACACGCGTCTCCTTCGAACGTGTTACGCGGACGGCGGTCCACTATTTCATTAGCAGTTTTCTTCTGTTACGCTGATGAGGAGAAATGATTGACACTACAAAAATATGCAAAGCCTCCATATGGTCTATCAAAAAGGCTTTTATTGTGCCACAGTCCTGAGTGCGCGCTCCAGCACTCTTACGTAACGACACGCAGTGCCACGATAGCATCTCCACTCCACTACGGTGACGTACGCATATGTACACGTGAGTACCAAGTACGGAGTCTTCTAGCGTCGTTTCGTAACAGTAGACGACCTCCCTGGTTCTTCTCCCCCTGAGAGTAAATCGTATGAGTCTTATTAGACGAGCCGCGAAAACCACCGTGTGTTGACACGCGCTGGAACAAAATCCGTACTCGGAATGCTGTGATTAAGTGCTTTGACGTTGTAAATCCTGCCGCGATAGCCTACAAGGACAAGTTAATTGTCGAACGGAGTGCGAAATGCTACAGATAGGAAAGGGGGCACATAGCAGCGCTCCTCCTCGCACAAACAACTAATAAGAGAAGAACGAGCACGGGCGGCTGCTTGTGTTCGCCGTGCTTTCGAATAGATATGTGTTTACGGAACACCTGTAGCTTTAGTCCTCCAGGCGTATACGCGTACACTCAAACGTGGACGCGTGTGTGTCCGTATGTGTATTTCTTGTCACGGTCGAAAATCGAAAAGCTTTTATCATACCTGAAGGGCGGGTCCCTCTAAGTGATCATGTACACCTGTACATGCGTGCATATCATAAGACGTCACGTAACCAGGAATACAAACATGGGTGTACGAGCCTATACGTGGAGTGTACATCTACGAAGAAACGTACGGTGGTGGAACAGCGTGCGTTCACCTCGAGATATGGGCACGCACACGAACAGATGCTCACATTCGTGCTTCCACGCCCGCGGGAAGACCTCCTCTAGCTGACCACGCGATGTTACTCCACACGTATACACTGCACACCTCTATCGAACACATTCACTTGAAGATGAATTGCTTTAGCTTTCCAGATACCCAAAGGGGTCGGACGGTCGAACCCACTGTTGTTAGCAGCTTTATCTGGACCACAGGCACTAAGACTTCACCGGGTACCCTGTCTGCGTGTAGATCCTGCTGCACACAGTCATGCAGGAGCCTCGCCCAACAATCCTCAGGAGGCCACGAAGCTTCCTACATGGTAGCCGTGCAGCCGCAGCAGCAGCAGTCGCTGTAACATCGGTAGCAACGGAAGCAGCTGCGCGTGTCTGCAAGCACAGGAGCAGCGGCCAGCCTCACCACCAACACCAGCCAGCATCTCAGATACCCACTGGAGGCATCACGGTGGAATATGTGCAGTAGCTCCTTAGGGCGTGGTTCGCTGCTAGTGCTGCAACTGCCGGGTGGTTGTGCCAGTGCCGCTGCGAGTGACTTGCTGCTGCTCTGTGTTTGCATCGGGTTGGTCTTGCGCCAGCAAACCTGCGTCCGCATTCCTGTGTTTTTACTTTGTTTCGCGAACGGCCCTGAATGAAAAAGATATGCCTTTTCTTCCGCAGAATTGTTGCCTCCAAGCATGCATGTAGGGTGTAAGAACCACATGCGGTCCTGGGAGGTTTAATTATGCTTCAATTGATTTATACTTTCACCCCCCTCGAATTTCACCGTTTTTTCCTGCATCTGTTCCTGCCTGTGGTAGCTGTTCTTTGGCTACGTGCTCGACGTAGTCTGTCCTGCTTTCCTCGCGGCACGGTTTTGTCTTTCCTGCAGTTGATTCCGTATTCTCCACACACAGCTCGAGATTTGCAACACCTCCTGGTTGTGGTTCCATCTTGTCGGGTTTTTGCGTCTCACAACTTCACTTTCTGCAGTGTTTGATCTTCTCTCTTCCTGTTATCGAGCCTTCGTTTGTTTTTTCGTGCGCTGCCTGCACATTTTTGCAAATATGTCCTTCCCTCTTCGGTTTTCTCGTTTCCGTCCCCGCCTCCCGTGATTTCCTCTATTTCGAACGGCTGTTGTTCTCTCTTTTGTGAACGGGTGGTTTTACTGGAACAGAGAGTCCTTCTTTGGTAGATCACTGAACATGTGAAAACTGTAAATATGTCTTCCGCCTGTCTACCAGCGCCCGTCTCCGCAGCACACTGACCTTTCGTGCGACTCCTTCCATAGGTTAAGAATCCTTCGCCCGTTCGCGAAGTTTCAGCCAGTTCATCTGTTATCTTCCTACCCGACCACCTCGCGTATCATGAGCGTGCACGTTCCAGTTTACATGTTACGGATCAGTTTTTGTGTTTGTTGTGGGTCTGTGAATGTACACGCAGTTTTTCTCGTCTCGAGCAACAGGTGACTACCTCTTTGTTTCTTTCGTCTTCCGTGTTTTCCCCCCATCCTATTCAACGTCAACTCTCTTCGCCTGCACGTATGTATCACTCAGAGACATATCGTCATACTCTGCGTATCGTAGCTTCCCGTTTTAGTGTGCCTTCCTGTCCCTGTGGTGTAGAGTAACTTTCTCTTTGAGTCTTCTTTGATGGTATCTACTTTGTGTTTCGAACAGCATAACTTCCGTCGTTTAGAGTCTCACGTCACTGCTAATTCTGTTTCTTCCGCACAAATGTGTATTTTCCGCTTATTACTCCCGTTGTCATCTCGTGTACACTACGTATCGCTCCATTCCCTTCCCGTTATGACAGCACCTTGTCGTGACCTCAACTTCTGCGCTTTGCCGTCTTCGTCCACGGCTCCCTTCTCCTCTTCTCCGTAGCCCGGCCTACTTTTTTCTCTGGGAGTGAATCTTTCACCTTCCTTATTTGCTTTCCGTTGAAGCGTTTTTTTCTTCAGCTAACTCTTGTCTTTGCAAGTACAGTATTTCGCGGTGCACACCTTACCTTTTTCTCTTCTCGTGAAGGGCTTACCTGTTCTCTGCTTGGTACGGCAGCAGCACAAACTGTTCGGCATCGTTTCACACCAGGAACACACTTTCAAGGATGTGCGTCAAGGAACGCTGCGTTTTGAAAAAGGACTCAGTTTTACGGGCTGCTGCAGCCCTCACGATACCCTCAGAGAGGTCTATGTGCTTGTTGTTCCTCCTTTCTTGAGCTGCAGCAGCAGAAGAGTGTTCAGCAGGAGTAGCCGAGGAGGGAGCAGCAGCAGCTGCTGCTACCGTGCGAACAACTTGATCAGAGTGATAGGCAGCAGAGACGCCGACGACGAAGAAGGGAAGGGAGCAGCAGCAGACGTAGGGGCGAGCGAAGGAAGAAGAAAAACAAGCAGCAGCACTCTGCAGAGGAAAGGTAGGAGAGACAGACAGCTGCAGCAGCAGCAGCAGCCGCGACGTGTTAGTCCTTCCACAACCAGCACGCGAGTATGCGCGACCAGCGGGAGACGCAGAAGCAGCAGCAGCAAGAAGAAGAAGGACGGAAACAGCGAGAGAAGGAGTGGGACGACCAGCAGCAGCAGGAGCTGCAACACGAGGGAAAGAAAGGACGGCAGCAGACACAGACGCAGCAGGAGCAGAAGAACGTGTTTGATCAGCAGCAGCGGCGGGCGGCGCTGCATGAGCCGAAGGACGAGGAGAAGAGAGAGCAGCACGTGCAGCAGGAGAAGGAGCAGCCGCACAAGGCAGGGGGGCATTTTCAGCAAGAGAGGGAAAAGCAGTGGGATCGAAAGGAAAGGGGCGTCCCTGTTGCTACTCCAGTTGCTGCTGCAGTTGCAGAACTGCTGCAGCCGCCTTGCAGTATCAATGAAGTAGCAATTCTTCCATGTTCCTTCTTTTCTATTTGCTGCGGTGCGTTGCTGCCCTCCTGCTCGCTCGACCGTGCAGACGCAGCAGCAGCCGCCGCAGCAGTAGCACCCGAAGCAGCAGCTCAAGAAGGAGGAGGAGAAGCAGCCGCCGAGGAAGGATTGAAAGGAGCAGCAGAAGCAGGAGCAGCGGGAGCAGCGAAAGAGTTCCGTCGAGCTTCTTCTTCAGCGGCAGCAGCAGCAGCCTCAGTAGCGGTAGCGACTCCTCCCCGTCCCTGTTGGAGCAGCCAAGCCTCGCCAGCAGAACCACTCGCAGCAGCAGCATCCCCACACAAAGCACCGTCGCAGTCTCTCGGTAGTCGTCCTGACTCTGGATTTGTTCTCTCCGCAGAAACGCAACATAGGGAGCAGCAGCAGCAGCCAGCGCAGGGGCAGCAGCAGCAGCCAGAGCAGGAGGGGAAGCAGCGGCAGCAAGCGGAAGCGCAGGGGAAGCAACAGCAGCACCAGGATGGGACGCAGCAGAAAACGCAGCAGCAGCAGGTGCGGGACGACCTGGAGGGCGCAGGCAATGCAGATCGGCAGCTGCAGGAGCGGCAGGCGGAGATTCAAGATTTGCCAAGGCAGCAGCAGAAACTTCGGCTAACGAACGAGCAGGAGGGGCAGCGTCAGCAGCAGCAATGTACGCGACGATTCGGTGGACAGCGAGTGGCAACTGCACAGCAGCAGTCTGCTGCTTCTGCGTCTCCCACCCGCGCAGCAGGACACAGCAACACGCGTGCCGCTTGCCCACGTATCTGTGTTGTCCCTGCTTCTGACGACACGGAAGAAGCAGCTGGGGCGGCTGCTGCTCTTGCTGCTCGCACCGCCAGGCCTTCACCTCGCCACAACAACGAAGCAGCACCTGCCGCAGTACCGGCAGCAGGCGTGAGCGCTGCAGACGCTGTCGGACAGCCAAGGTGGAATCTGCTGCTTTGCTGCTGCTGCGTCCCCTCGGTCTACGCTGCAGCGACTTCGCTTGTCACAGCGGCAGCAGCCACTTGCATGCAGCAACCGTGTTCCTCGTGTAGAAGCAGGCTTGCCGAGACTCTCTCCGTTTCTGAAGCGTCTACTGCTGAGGCTGCTACTTTGTCAGCCGAGAGGCCTCGCATAGCAGCTCGAGCCGCCGACAAAGAAGTGTGCCCAGCAGCGGCCGCTCGTCATGGGGAAATGAAGGTACAAGGAGAACAAGCAGAGGAGACAGCAGGAGATGCAGGAGAAGAGGAGCGACGAGGAGAGACACACGAAGAAAAACAAAGACTTTTGCAGAATGCAGCGCGCCGTCCAACAGCAGCTCCTCCGCGTGCCGCAGGTGCTGCACACCTCGCAGCAGGACTTGCAGGTGCTGCTGCGTGTACGTTAGCAACAGCAGCAGCCGGCAATGCAGCTGTGGCAGTAGGAGAGGAAATGCCAAGAACAACAGCAGAAGGAGGAGGAAGAACAGCAGGACACGTAATAATGAGAGAAGAAGCAGCAGCAGCAGGAAGAGAAGAAGCAGCAGCACGAGTGGGGACGGCAGCAGCACTTACTGGGTGGATACGACTCGTCTTATTGTTCAACTGCGAGTTCCCTCCTGCGCTGCAGCTCGCACGCCTGCGTTTAGATGCGTTCGTAGCTGCTGTTGCTGTTGCTGCCTTCGCGGACTCAAGGTGGCTGGCGTACCGGCAGCAGCAACCGCGTACGCGGCAGCAGGAACAGCTCCTGTGCGTGAAGGAAAAGCGAGAGGAGCAGCAGCGGCAACTGCAGCACAAGCGGCAGCAGGAGCAGGTACAGGGAGAAGAAAAGGCCCTCCACACCCTAGACCAGCAGCGCACACAGCCGGGAGTGCAGCACGAGCAAGACGAGGGATTAGTCGACAACAGTATCACAACAAGAAGTTCTAGCAGCACGCTTGGTGGTGCACTCAGGAGCAGCAGCAGAAGCGAGCGCTGTTTTATTGACAGTAGCAGGTGCGCGAAGTACAAGAAGGACAGCAGCAGCAAGACCCAGAGCAGCCGCAGCCGCAGCACAACCACCACGAGGAAAAGCAGCTGCAGCAGTTGCAGAGAGAGAAACAGAGACGCAGAGGACAGCGATAGCAGCACCGCGAGAAGCAGGAAGAGCAGCAGGTGCAGCGGGAGTACGGCGGAGAATCATTCGAGAACCCGCTGGTCGTCTGTCACGAGGAGAAAGGGGAGGGGAAGAAGCAGCAGCGCAAGGGGAAGCAGCATGATGTGCTGGATGTGCTCCACACTGGCAACTTGTGCGCTCCCTGCAATGCTGAATCACCAGGGAAAGGTGCAGCAGCAGGGAGCAGAGGGCACATCAACGGCATGTATTTATGCGGTGGATGAGTCGTTCCTTTTAAAGACCGTCCACAGCTTCTTTCTCGAAGAGCTGCGGGTCTCTGCGCTGCTTATAAATCAGGAGATGAAAAGTGGCGTGCTCTGGGAGTACCGACGTACCGTCTGGTCTGCTGCATTGCACGCGCTGCTACAGCTGCTGCTCTGCCGCAGACGCAGCATCCACGCGCAGACGGTAGCCAGCGTGCCGTTACCATGCCACAGGCTCAGCAGCACCGCCAACAGCAGCAGCAGAAGCGACAGAAACTACAAAGGAAGTCGCAGCAACAGAAACCGCGGCGGCAGCAGCAGAAGAGGGGCACGCTGCAACTCCGGCAGCAGCAGCCACAGCAGGCACGTCAGCAGAGACAAGCGGCGCAGCAAGGGGGGCAGCAGCAGCGGCAGGAGTCGCGCGGCCAGCAGCTGCTCATCCTGCTTGAGCAGTCATATCTGCAGCAGCTGCAGAAGTTGGGCCAAAAGCAGCAAGGAAACGGATTGCATGCCTTCTCCTGGTAGAGGTCTGCTGCCTAGAGTGTTTTCTCCTGCTGCTGGAACTGCTGACGTTGATTTTGGGGTTGGTGGAAGCGGCCTCGCTGCTGTGGCGATAGCGGCGGAAGACGCTGCTGCAGTAGCGCCAGTTGCTGCTGCTCCTGCAGCAGAGAGAAGCAGAGCAGCAGCTACTGAAGAGGCAGACGCGGGCCCGGCCGCTGGAACGAGAGCAGCTGCTTCCTCGACAACACCGACAGCGGAAAGATTGTTTCCTGTGGCGACGAAAAAGGCATCTGCTGCCGAAGACAATGGCGAAGAAGGAAGAAGAGAGGAAAAGCAGGCGGAAGAAGAGGACGGAAAGGTGGTCAAGAGTGGGCAGCGTGCTGCTGTTGAGGAGAGTGGGATTCTTGCTACAAGTGCTGCTGCTGAAGAAAAAGAAGAAAGAAGTTTCGCTGGTAATTGCGCTGCTGCTGCAGGGGCAGCCAGCGCCGCTGCTGCCGCAGACGGAGCTGCTGTCGCTGTCGCTCTTTCAGTAGACACTGCCGCTCGTGCTGCGGAAGAGCCCGTCACTGCTGCTGAAGGGCGTGCTGCTCCTGCTGCTGCAGGAGGAGGAGGAGGAGACGGTGTCGTTACTGCAACAGTGAAGACTGGGCAAGAAGCAACCGCAGCAGCAAATAATGCCAGAAGCGTACGCGAAGGGGACGGTGTGCTGAAAGTTTTCTATGAGATGTTAGATGAGGAGTTGCTGCTGATTGAGCAGCAAGCAGCGCAGCGACTGCATGCGTATCATCCGTGGGAGCATCTTGCACGACTTCTACCTCTGTGGAGAGAATTCGAACCTTCTGCCACTGCTTCTCTGCATGCAAGCAACTTCGGCAGAGCTGGACTTGCACGTGTAAACAGACGAGGTAGGTCCCGTGTGCCTTTTCTTCGACCGCGCAAAGGCTTGTGTTTCGTGTGTCTCTGCAAGTTTTTCTTTTGCTGGGCTAGTGCTGCTGCAGCTGCGGTGACGGGGACGGATCAGTGAGGGGAGCGGGTTCTACATCCGCCGCTGCAGTGTTTACAGCGGCTACTTCTCTTTTTGTTTCATCGACAGGAGGTGCTCGTCCTTCTCGGGTATTCGGACTGGCGCCAACCTTTAGGCGGTAGCACTTCTGAGAGAGCGAGAGACCATGTCCGCTTAACGAGGGAGGGCCGAGGGACGTTTCTGAGTTGAGGCAGAGGCAGCGGCTGGCAGCGTTGGTCCATAAGGCAGATTGAGCAGCTTCGTCGGCTGATGAATATCTGCGTTGTGTGGGCTGCTGAGGCCGCTGCGGGAAAGACGGCTGCCGCAGGGGCAGCTGCCGAAAATGTTCATAGCAGCTACTGAGACCGTGCGCAGGCTGCTGGTGAAGTCGTACACTCGGGGTAGGAGCGAGTGGCTGAGAACCCGTACAACGAGAGTTGATGTAGCTGCTGTTAGTACAGCTGCGATAGTTGCGAGGTAGGGCAACAACGCTGGCTGCTGAAAGGACGGTCGCAGTGTTTCGGATGTCTGCTGCGCCTGCAGCAGTAGCTGGGAGTGCTGCTGGTAGAATACCCCTCTGCAGTGGTAGAGGCGGTGCAGCAGCGCGTAGCGACGATGCAGCTGTGTGGTGCATGTGATCGTGTTTCTCTTGTCACTGCCACCGGAAGCGTACGAGCAGCTCTGAGTGTTGCTGCTGGAGCCGGGCAGCTTCTGCGGCTGTTGGGGCTTCCTATGTCAGTCGTCTCTGACACAAATACATACACACGTATACGTGCGAATGTATGTGCGCTACGTATTTAGAGATAAAAGTTATTGATATCTGCGTTGCAGCACGCGTATACATGTCTGTGTGCCTCATCCGCATCAGTATCAGTGGACTGTGCGGTACAACCGCCGACGCTCAGTTGTCCTCGAGCTGCTGCAGCCACGAGACGAGGCAGTGTGGTGGGAACTTCTTCTACCGCTGCCGCTGCCTCAGAATGCGTAGAGGTGTTGCTGCTCTTGTTCTGTTCCCGTCTACGATGTCTTCAAGTGTTTGTGTAGTCGCCAATGCGTTGGCAGCGACCTGCTGCTTGCACAACTGTTGCCCCCAAAGCGGTCACCCGATATTTCGGCAGTCGCTGCGGGCAGCTGTCAGTCTGTGCGTATATGTCAAAACTGGGTTTCTTTAGAATGTGTTAGACGTAGGAAGAAACACGTACCGTAGCCTTACGGGCAACGTCACTCGTTATAAAGGCTGCCTGTCTCGTATTGCGCCTGTGTAGTGTCGCCAGCACCGCACCGGGACAGTGATCACACCAGCATGCTCTCTATGTGTCAGAGAGCTACAGCTCGATTCACCTCTGCCTTGTTGATGTACCTTCGCTGCTTGCGACAGGCGGACTGCTGCTTGTTTTCGTTGCACGCGTCGGTCCTTCTGCTGGTTCCAAATATTCTCGTGCTTCTTACTCCTCTAAATCGCTTCACGGAAGGTGTCTGAGTTGCTGCGTGCCGATGGACTGTCGTTGTCCGTAAGCGTTGCACAGTAGCGCAGCAGCTGCTGGTGCTGGCGAGTCGGTGGGGGTCTTTGGTGGGTCCTTTTGCAGAGTGTCTGCAGGTGTGACAGCGCAGCAAAGCGTCGAAGCGAAAAGAGTAGGGAAGTAAAAGTCGCTGGAGCCTCTGTTGCCACCAACAGGCAGCGGAAATCTGTTGCTTTCGGCTCCTGTGTCTGAAAGTAGAGCGGTGGGGGAGCTGGTGGTGCGAGTGACTTTATACTACTGTTCATGCGGAAGCCGATGGAGAAACTTCTAGCACGGTGGCAGTGTCGATGTGTGGTAGTGTATCAGCAGCACAGGGATGTGTTGGTGCGTCTCCTGCGTCTGCTGACGTGGACCCGTCTCGTGCTCGTGCTGCTAGTCTCACGCATCCCTGTATCTGTACGTATGCACACGCGTGCGTACCCACATCCTCCATACCTCTTCACTTGTGTATACGAAGGAAGAGAGGGACGAAGGGGGCAGGGGTGAATTTCTCTACACGGTGTATATTGCGTGTCGGGATACGTAACGGATCTCACGTGCTGCTGCACGTGGCTTGCTGCTTAGTCTCGATATTCAGCTACGGACGCTTGTCTCATACCAGCTGGAGTTTCGAGTGTAATTCCCCCGTAGTCCGACGTGTAGTACCAGAAAAAAAAATTCCTCATCAGCGTCTCTGTTTGTGTGTGTGTGTGTGTGTGCGTGTCGCTGCGTTCTGCAGCTGCCGATGCAGCAGCGCGTACACGGACTCATAGGGACACCGCTGCTGCGAGCAGCACTGTCGTCACGAGGGCCGCTGCTGCTGCCACAAGACGCAGCAGCGCCGCCCCCACACAGAGTAGTGAGGGGTATGCAGCACCTGAGAAGGGCTTTCAACATGTTACTTTTGGGACAGCTTCTCACGCTGTTCTCTCTCCGCAGCGTGCACCGACAGACGAGAGCCAGTGGCCGATAAACGCCGCTGTAGGGGAAAGCGATGTTCCTTCTTATAAAAATCCCCCGACAGCTGTTACGGCACGTACGGAAAATCCTGACGTCAGCCAGCGGCGCGCAGCCGGTAGTGATGAGTTGCCAGTGGAGTGCTGTCAGGCATCTGCAGGGGCTTCAACGAGCTACGTTTTTCACGTAGATGCGGTGAATAATGTTCTTGGAAACACGCAGGTCAATGTTTTTGATTCTAATTTATGCGAGAGTCGCAGACAAGGTAGCACCGGATGTACGCCTGAAAGTAGCAAGAGAGAAGCTGAACTTCGTATGAAGCGTTCACATCGTCGTGGGGCAGCTACAGAAAAATCCACGTGTCGAAAGGGTGCCGCTGCTGCTGTAGAAGCTCGTGCTGTTCATGCAGCACAGCCAAGAGCAGGAGCTGCTGTTGTCGCCGCTTGTGGGCGAAAAGCAGCCTCTGCTGCTGATGCTGGTGTCGGACCTGCCGCCAGCGCTGCTGCCGCCGTTGCTGTGCAGGATATCGCTGCTGTGGAAGGTCCGGACGCTGCTCTTGCAGCTGCTTCGAGTCAGGAGGAGGAGCAACAGGACGGCTTGTGCACACTGGGTGGACCTAAGGCGCTAGTGGCGTATTCCCACACGCTCGCTGATGCAGATACGAAATTCTGTCGTGTTCACGCTTTTCAGAAAGCAGCACCCCAGCCTACAAGGAAGAGAGGTGAAGACGAGAGAGAAGAAGAAAACGGAGAAGGAAGGCAAGATAGAGAAGAAGAGAAAGTGAACGCGAAAGAGGGAGGACAGGAAACGAACGAAGAGAAGGAAAGTGTGGGTGCAATAGAGACAGAGAACAACAAAGAAAAAGATGTGTTTGAAGATCGCATATCAGCGAGTGTACATGGGAGAAAATTCAGCCAAGGGAGAAGAGGAGTCAACGGAGAAGAGAAGAAAGCGGAAGAAGAACGGAGAACAGTGGATGAAAGAGTAGACGCGTTCTTGCAGCACCAGATAGGGATGCTGCCGCAATGTCGTGCACCGTACCACGTCCTCGCACGTCGTTTCTACGAGCAGATGCAGAGTCGCATGGAACTAGTAGAATGGTGTCTGTCTCGTGTGGTTTCTGCCGGCGTTGCTGCTGCTGACGTATACAGTCCACCAGCGGCGCGCGCAAATAACACTGGTGCTGCTGGTGGTTCTCCTGTTCGTGCTCTTGTCACTTCAAGAAGACACTGCAGTTCACCAAGAAATCGCCCCACTGCTGCAGTGAGATCCGGTGCACGGAGCCGTAGTTCACGCGTGAATTCTCCAGCACGTAGCGCTCTTCCTGTAATATCAGGATCCACATTTAGTGCAGCAGCTGCTGCTGCGACTAGTGTTGCAGCACGACCTGCTGCGAGACCTGCTACGGAAGAGTGTGGTGACTCACGTCCTTCGGTTCGCGCGACAGAGCTGCACGAAGCGAGATACAACAGTGACACTCTTACGCTGTATCGACCTCACTCGACTCATTTGCCTGGTCATCCTCTTAGCGCTGGTTCTCCTGCCCTTACTGCTTCTCCGAAGGAGACTTGGAATTCGTCTCCAACAACACACAGTCACGTAAGTATTGAAAATGGGTGCATGTTTACTCCGTATGGGGACTGCGCAGCACGGCACTGTGACACCACCGCACCACCCGGTCAGAGCAGCACAGCGCTGCTGACAGGGGTGTTGCCTATTGGCGAGACGACGTTAGATTGGACGTGCGAAAACAAAAAAGCAGGGGAGAGTTCACATGTGGCACTTCGGAAAAAGGGGCACACTTTAGCGCAGTTTACAGATTTGAGTGCATACAGGCTTGGATTTGTAGATGTTGTTCAAGTTCAAGAGCAGCTCTTAACAGATTATCTGGGGACTAACTACGAGATAATCAAGCTATTCCCGCACCTTGAGGCTCCCTGGAGCGGCCGGTCGGATCTTTACACTGCATATCTGCGCGTCTGGAGTGGTTATGTAATTAACGTTCAGCGTCGCGCCTTTCTGCAGGCACCTGACCGTGGGTATTTGTTGGAGGAGACGTGGAACCTGCCGAAGAAGTCGCAGGGGCACGTGCAGCAACCGGAACAGCACCAGCTGCGACGTCAGCAGCAGAAGGGGGAAGAGCTGCAGGGGACAGGGGGGGAAAAGCTCGTGGAACCATGTGCTAGTCGTGAAATCTCCGGAGACGTTGCAGGGGTGTCGGTGAACTGTGAGGCTGACGAACATTTTCTGTTGGGAAGTGGTCGAGCATACGCTGCTGCAACGCGACAGAAGATATTACAACAGCGTGTGCTTTCGTTCGGGGACGCAGTGCAGCAACACCTGCGAGACGTGGTCAGGGGTGAGGTGAATAGCAACAGCCTTTTTCTGTCAATGAAGAAGCAGGACCAACGCACCCCGCTCATTCCGTTGAAAGGTTCGAGTGTAACAGACGAGCTGGGCCTAGTCATCGGGAAGTGTACTGTTCCTGAATCGATTGTGCCAGAATCAGCAGCAGACAGGGGCACCGTGATTCGATGGGTGGCCAGACATCAGTGTCGACTAGGGAGAGAGTTGGATCGTACGATTGAAAGCCTACGACAAGCCGCTTGGGAGGTAAAGAATCGTAGAGCACACTCGTCGTCTCTTCATTATGTGGCGGAGGAAGCAGGCGGGTGTCGCTCAGCTGCTTCCTGGCGGATAGAAACTGGAACACGACTACGTGAAAAAGATGCAACAGTCCGGCAAAGCGATGGGTACATCAATCATAGTAATGTCGTTATGTTTTGGTAAAAATTGCCAATTATTCCCATCGATTGTTGCACAAGCAGCTGCTGGAACGTTACACCATAAACACTGCTGTACAAGACGAAGGTTTTGACCACGAATTTGAAAACTTGTTAGGTACATGCTTTTTCTTGCTGTACAAAGTGACACTGTGCTTCACGTCTTTGTGTGTGCTGCATGACACGTGTCTAGCACACTATGCGACAGCGACCTGTTCTTGTCATGAACATTGTCTGTATATGCGTACTCTTTCCTGTGATACGTGCGTCGCGCCGACTCTACCGTATGATCGTGCACGAGCTGTTGTTTCTCTCTATACCGTGAGGTGCATCCGCTACGCCTACTTGAGGTGATGCTGGTCTTCATTTCTCCTTTTTTCGTGTATCTTGCCCGTGAACCAAGTACAGTCCGCCTTAATATGCGTGACACAGGTTTGCGTTATGTCAGGCTGTTTTTCAGTGGTGCCGAGCAGCTGAATAACACTCTTTAAACGCTCACCTCATGAGCGTCGATGTGGATGTGACAGGCGGAACGGAACCGCACAGCGAAACGGTTGCAGCCCCGATACTCCTGTCACAGCGGGGAAAGTGGGTTTAACCAATTTTACGTGGTGTTGTGTGTGTGTGTGTGTGTGTGTGTGTGTGTTTGTATATGCCCCGTTTTTTCAAGAATCAGACTGAGGCTAAATAAGTGAACGTCAAGTAGCGGGGCCTTTTCTCACGCGCTCAGCAAGCACGTAGACACCGGCAAATGTACTCACCCAGCTGCAGGTGCCAGAACGATTCCTGTTCGCAAATGAGAGCAATGCAGTTCGCACCCGCAAGTGGAACTGTCACTTACAGCGGAAATAACACAGAAGAGGGAACTACTTGCAGCTGCGCTCCAGAGTTTCTTTAGAGACAATCATTTTTCACGCCACCACTGAAAGAACATACTTTTCATCTCCTAGTTTTCCACGCGACCGCACTATCACAAGAAATGCCCTGCTAAGATAGACGGTGCATTTGCAGTTCGCACCTGCACATGCAACCTGCGAGCCACTACCATGGAGACGGCGAGTGTTCTACCCAAACCGTAGAATGCCAGAGATCCCAAACACCGCTAATACTGTGTTGACTCAGACATGGTGACACGGGGCCCTACTGTAACTCACACGACTGAAACGGTTCGCACGAGCGTCACAAACCGGGATTCCAAAGCGTATAAAGGCGCAGATGCATTGTTCTGTAACACGTGTGCCTGGGCGGAACCACTGCGAATGTTTGCTGGTTACACGTGCACAAGCACACGTACGTGCATGTCTCCTACATGCGAACAAGTCCGTAACTGTGACTGTGCGCACACACAAGAAAGCGAAAGACAAGTGAAAATTCTCCTCATTAGGTGTCGTATTCTCAACAAAATGTGCACCTGGAATGCATAGCTGCACGTCAACGGTTCCGAATTTTCTGGACAAATACAGCTTATTAGTAGCAGCCGTACTGAACCCGTGTAATCCATGCAAAACTACCGTAAGTAAGTATCCGTTTCATTGGTTCAACCAGGGGCCACCTTAGACGCGCACAATTCCGCATGCTCGCACTGCTGTGCCAATGTATGCAGCGTCCTACCCCGATGCCGCTCAACTTCTTGGACATCCCTCGATCGCACGCTACCATCGTCTATCGGATCGCACAAATCGATGCAGAGTGGTAGAGGAAAATCCGCACTCTACTCTTTTCGCACGATGCACAATAACGGAGGAAAAAGACACGCACATCTCGACTGCATAAGCCCTGAGAACGAAACCGAAAGTGTGTGGAAGCGCCTGAGACCTTTATAAAGCGCGGGATGGTCAACTTCAACGAAACCAAGTGAACACAGCGGCTGCCGACGTGTTCTTCTGTAAGGAGATATGTAGAAATGTGCTTATACAAGAGTACACTTACACGTATGTAATTTAACGAATTTGGCGACGGAGCCTGTTCTGTGCCCACCGAATATATATATATAAAACCAAATATGTCTACACCTGTTTAGGCGTATAAACGGATGCCCGTATTTGCATATACGAATGAGTACGAATGCGTTCTTAATTTGTGCGTGCGGCAGTATTCAGCCTGTTGTCATTCTTGGAGCGCCTTTTGGCTCTCTCTTCTGCCCGTAAACGGTCGCGTATTGCATAAGTTTCATGAAGTTTTTGTTTTTCACGATGAGAAAATCTTCCCGGGTTGACAGGAGCGGTCACTTCCCCCAGGTACTCTTTTTGTCCTGCAAGATTCTCGTTGGTCTCAGGGTTACTCTCTATGTAAATTCGGGTGGAAGTCAGATTTGCTCCAGTAGGAAAAATTGATATTTCGTGATTCGCACGTCCGCGAAGACTGGGGGTGTTTACCTGTGTGCGTGGGCTTTGAGGGTGTACCGACGAATCAATATCATGTTTCACACCTGCTAATTGTGGAAGCTTTTCTCTGATAGTCCTTTCGAGCTCTCCACCGACACTTCGAAAATCATTTTTCGTAAAGGTAGTGGAGGCTAAAGTGGAAGAACCTGTCAGACAGTAGATTGTTGACGGGTCAATGAGAGTTGTCTTAATTCTAGCCTTAGTGTATGCTTCTTTTCTGTCGTCTCTGAATGCGACCGGGATCCTCTCTGGGTAGTACTCTCCTAAGTCGATTTTGTCTTTAATTTCAGTCAAAAAGTCCGTTAACGCCTCCTTCAGAGGGTCAAAGTATTCTACGGATGTCTGCCTGCTCGGGACCAGCCGAGCTGCTTCCACAACGCTATCCACCTGATCTTCCGACCCGCTCAAACCAGAAAGGATGCCCGCGCCAGTGGAAGAGAGCACGTCCAAAAGAGAGGACTTTTTGTCTGGGGGTGCATCCAAAGGGGTTGCCAGCAGCTCAGCTTGCTTCAGACCCCAGCCGGGCACCTGAAATTTGTACAATGATACGATGGCGGAAACTTTAGAACTCTAGATCGCGGACCGGGTCACCCTGCTACTATCGCAGTGCAAAGGAACACACTGGGCGCGTTGGTAGAAGCACGAGAGCCCGGTGAGCACTGGGGATTATACTGCATCCGTCGAGACCACTGTAAACAGTTCATGTGACTGCTAGTGCCCGTGGGAAGTTAATAATATCCTGTTACTTTTTTACTGAGTAGCAAGAGCAACCATGGATGTGGCTGGCGGGGCATCTTACACCTTGTGGCGTACGTGTCTGAAATTCCGGCGGCATACCGTCAATGATGAAAGAGTGCACCTAATGCCAAGAAATGTACGGGGTGTTCAGAAACTTTGACAGAGGAAAATACGTCTGCGAATCTTCTGTCACAAAGCATTCCTGCCTTGTTTGCGGGGTTCACTCAATCTGCCTGGAACATCACGTTGTCAGTCACTGCCTGCAGCGTACTTTGTATTTTCCAGGGAAAAACTGATATGGACCCAGAGTCCGCAGCTCCATGTTATCCCAGACATCGTCACTGTCGACATCAAATTCTGCTGCCACGCAGTTTACGGCTTGCAAGAGTCGCGCAGAATGCTTGTATGCTTCGCTAGCGGGAGGAGGGAACAATGCTGCCTGTAGTGGACCAGGAGAAAAGACGGAATTTCGCGGGCTTCCGTCATCCTCTGGAGAAAGGGGACTTCCCTGTAGATACACTCGGAAGGGCGAATCCCGTGGTAATTTCGGATACGTTCGTTGTCAACTTTCCGTAACAGAAGGCCCGTCACTCACATGTGAGTTGACGTTTGCTCCACGAGTACGTCCACCGACCTCCGCGCCCGACACGAATATTCGACGCAGCCGTGTCACTTCCTCGAAAAGAATGGCAAAATGCTGTGAGCTGCCTTTATGTCGGCTAAGCGCGTGCTCCACCGTACGTGCCTCACACGTATACTAGGTTTCTTGAACATTATGGCTTTACCATAGAGTGCGCTGTGGACCTGAAGATGAGCGCTTGCTAATTAGTCTACTGCAAGGGAGAGCGGGTGCGAACAGTGCACAACTCCTTTGTCACTATCAGGGTCTCCACACATCCAGGCCGGAAGAGCATTTCGTGGAAGACGGTTTGTCTGTGCTATTTCCTTACTTGTTGAACATGACTCGCGCGGTTTTCGGGTAACTTTTCAGATAAACGGCGACTGCCCACGTACTGCGGGAAGAATAAATCAAGGAGGTCGCGCAAGAAGGACACTCTATAAAAACGTTATAATCCCTTCACGTTTACAGAGTCCTCAGCACGCTTCCTGCGCAAGATCTGTACTCCCCAAGTACGTGGTTTTCATTCACATGCACAGAATCCCCATCACTCTTCGTCCGCTTATTAAGCAGGGAATTCTCTCTGTATGCGTTCTTACCCTGTAATTTCGCGTTTTGGGGTTGTAAAACATGTGGTCGTTCAACGCTGGATTCACCTCTGTAATCCACTCTTCTCCCGCGTAGCTATCGAATAGAACGAACCCGAGCAACCCTGTGTTCTGTGACATCCACATTATAAGCCATGCTGTCACAGTCCAGCCATTCCGTGTATGTACATCTAGTAAGGAAAGTACAGCGGTTGCCCCAGTTGCACGCTACTGTAATGCACGTTATTTACCACGAGATCTGTAAGCGTCTGCACCTGTCAGAAGGGTGAGGCAGGACCACGTAGCTCACAACGCGCAGACTGCTCAATGGATACGCAAGGTGCGGGTCAAAAATACAATCTACGTCCCAAGAAGTTCTGACAGTTTGTGCAGGCGCATACATCACACCGGCAAAATCAGAGAAGGTCTGAGAGAATATATTGGGCGGTTGAGGACACAGTGGTCTCAGTTTGCCATGTTTTGTCAACTGTAGTAAAGGTGGTACCGTACCATCAGAAGAGGGAAGAAGTATTGCCTGGTGATAATATTGCTGTGCGACACCACCACTGTCGAATTCAAGCGGATGTCAAGGCATGACTCCAGAACTTGATTTAAGAAGTTTTCGTCATTGTAGAAAGAGCCCTTCAGGCTGGTTACATTCGTGGTCGCACCAATTCCGGGAGGTGAGATGGCGACCGCATCGAAACCAAGTTTGTAGGCGTCTGCGGATAATAATCAGATACACTTGACAAGTTTACGAGACTTATCGAAGGAGAGGCGAGTCTTCGAGTGACTTCCTGGTGATCTCGTGCAGACTTGCACGTGTGCGGTCGGACCGCTTCTGTTACGAAGGCCGAGCAAAGCAGTGGATATGCCAGGACGGGAGGAAAATAATTCATACTCGCTTGTAAGACGCGGCCCTTGCCAGCGTGAGCCACAATCTTGACAGCGCCTTCCACCACTGGTCGTGCATGAAGTGAGTGGTATGCAATGAATGGTGTGAAGGTTGGGTATCTACATTCAATAAACAATTTGTGACCGAAAATAGCCTTACGCTTGAGCAAGCCGGCGTCGGACCAAGTTTTCGCCGGCATCAATCCGACGAAAGCTACTGTTCCGTAAGTCTTCTCACTCAAAATATGAGTCACTGATTCAAGGGAGGGCACAGATATAGGACGAAGAGGGGCCTTCAGGTGTCTTCACCTCTGCAGCTTTTCTCCTTCTAACGCAAAAAGTATCTTCTCACAATGCGTGGAAACGTGTATGATTCAGGTAGAGCGAGGACAAACACGCGTATTCTCCTATACCACGGCGCTCTCCGCCTCCTCTGCCGATCAGGACATGTCGACGCCCAACAGTAGTGTTATCGTAGCGTGTGGCACCGCAGAAACGGGTTAATGGAACTAAACGTGCTTCCAGTGTCGAAGCGCGCGTCTTCACTAGAACAACTTTTGCGAACGTACGTCGGAGGAAGACATACTTGCCTCGTGTTCAACTTTTATGGAGGCTCTGTCGGTACCACATCGAGTGGTTTGCCTCATGTTATATGGAGTGTCCCAATGAAGCGGAATCATCAGTTCTTTGTCGCCTGCGTTTTTGTCATAGTTGAAGCACAGTTCCACAGAATAAAGCTGCATAGCATGAATGACCGTCGATTCGGGCCAGCGATCCTGCAAGACGTCTTTTCAGCCTACAACGCAGTTCGCGCCACCGTTGTTCTCCTGGTCAGGTGTCTAACCGGACAAAATCAATGTACGTCCTGTTCGTACACTATCAGAGATGTCTCAGGTTCCGGTATACGTTAGCGCTCAGGGAAAACCTGCTCGACTGGACCTGCTTCATTTTGTTTTCTCGTACCCTCTATGATCTTTCCATGTGTACAGGCCTTACTTCGAATGAGTACAACGCTCACCACCACGCAAACAGCGATAAGCAAGATCCATGCGAGACCCCACAGGAGTGCGGCAAGCTTTCCGATCTGTACGCATGTAATCCGCTCTCACACATTCCTCCCTGACAGGATTTCGAGTGCTGCAGGTCAACAGAATTTCGAGGCATTTGTTTTTGAGCCCTCGCGTTGATGCTCTCCAGTGTATGTTCTTTTCACTAATTATTAAGAAGGAGTTTACAAATGTATACGAAAGGCATTTGCTCTCAATCAGTGTTATTGAAGTGTTTGCCTCGCTGGATGTTATGTCGCGTGTTGCTCAGCAGAAGGCAGAAGGATCGTATGCACTCTAAAAAGCAAAAAACCTGTGCTTAAGATGCTGCTGTTGTTGTCGTTGTGCTCACCTGACGTAAGCCTTTATGATTTTTCCGTGAAGTGCAGAGCCCTAAATACATAGCTGTAGATCAAAGAGCCGCAATATCACAGCAGGCGCGAAGTCACGCAATAATCTAGAACGAGTCGGAGGCCAAACTGAAGCAGTAGTGGAGTGAGACGACATGTAGGTGCGCAGCACTCAAGATCCCCACACGAACTTGTTGTCAGCAGCAGACAGGCCCCTTCCTTCCCGCTTGAAAGTCTGCCAAGTTCCCCTGGCACTTACACAGCCCACGTATCGCAGGTGGGCACAGCGGTCGGGCGGCAAAGCCAACCCTCGCACAACGATGCGCTCCTATAGAGAGACTTTTCCCATTTGAAACTGCTCAATGCACGCTGCAAAGATGCATCCCCACGTACCAGCGTCTCCCACGTGTAACCCGTACACCCTTGCGTTCGTTTCGAGCGTCAATGCTATCTGAAAAGGACACCCCATGAGCTTCCCCAAGCTTCATCTGTTTACGGTTTAAGTGTCAACTAGTTACTTCCGCGATGCAGGACCCAGGCAATCTCACGTGGGCTGGGATCCATTCTGACAGTGCTGACCTACTGCCCATGGAATGCAGAAGAAGAATCCGCATAAAAGTAGCCATCTCATTCTGCAAGACATATACGGAAATCACACAGTACACACAACGCGGTACAGATATACTGACAAAGAAAGATTTTGGGGATCCGGAAGGCGGGTGCGCTTTTCAGACTTTATGCGAACAGGAGGAGCATCGTTTATCGGAAGTACAGTGGTCGATGTAGTGAGCGTGTGAAGTCCGCTACCATTGTGTTAATTTCTAGGCAAACCCTAGGGGAATTGTAGTGAGGGTGGCTTACGACTAAATCCGGCTGCCACGCTATTATTCCTTCATACGAAGACGACTCTACCAGGGCAACTTGTCAACACAGTCTTTATGCGTCTCAACACTGTTGTGGGGTAGACGCCGTCTGGCAGGACTGTTGCTCACATTCTTTCTTCTCTTCCAAGACCTTTGACGCACGGACACCTCCTGCAAGGGAAGCAGGCTTCAATTTCTCTGCTATCGTCTTTTGGAATGATCCTTCCGTCCCCTAGTAAAAGAGTAACAATATCTTCTTCCTCGTCCTCCTGACTATCGGTTTCCTCTGTTGCGCGTCGCTCGTTCTGTGTAGTGTCTAGCCCTGTCGAGGGCGTATCGTGTGGTGTCACCTCCGTCGTCCCCACCTCCTCGTCATCGCTGAAACCTGTCTCTTCTTCCGATAGGTCGAATAGCTCGAAAAGGTGAACAGCAGCTTTCTGCGAGAAGGAAGTCGCTGCGGAAGACCGTGGTGGCAGTGCAGTGTACGGCTCCCCTGTGCCGGCCAGGGGATGACCCTGCCCGCCTTGCACGTCCTCATCGCTGCTCTCGTATTCCCAAGAATTGGACGGGCTGCTGCAGGAGACTTCTTTACCCCTCATCGTGCACGACACGGGGGGAGCGAAACGTCGAATAAACTATTGCATCTCTTCCACACTTAATGTACATACGGAGGCAAAGGCGCTAACCCGTCCCTGTCAACGTAAGCCGTGCGCAACGCGCACACGTTGGTGTAAAACCTAATATGTACCCTAATGCAGAACACACACGAATTTCTGCAGTCTGTGTCAACACGGAGGCCGTTCGGCAGCTGACAAGGGAAGTCTTTGCCAGTTGGCCTTTATGAACAACCGGTTCCCGCAGAACAGCAGCGTGCGATTCTTGGAATGTTCCCACAGGCAGCTCTGTGGGATAAACTGCAGAAGACGTTGCTTTGTCCAAACAAACATATCTCAGCCCCTCGCGAGTGGTGATCCGTGAGCTCTGAATACGCCACCGTTGCAACACACTGTCGCCAGTTTTCAGTCACATGTGAAGATTCGTACTGTCAGACATGTTGAATGACCGGCACATACACACACACACCACACACACACACACACACAGTTCAGGTATACGGGCGCTCGATGCCGCTGGAGGAAGTTCCGGCTTCTTCGCCCGTTCAAGGGTTTTTGCCTGGGCTGGAAGTTTTGAGCTCCAACGCGGCGTATCCCACAGTGCACTGCCTCTCTTGAACCTGTTTTTTCCGTCGTCATGTCCCGTGAACAATGCGTCTGACCAGTTAAGGAGAAGACATTTCTTTTCTTACCACAAAAGTACATGGCGGCAAGAAAAGTTCTTGAGTATGTTTCTCCACTGCAAGCAGGGAGAAGAAGGCGGGTTTCGAGTAGCATTGATAAACGGGGTCCATGAGTTAACGGGGAGCTGTTCTCGCAAATAGAAAAGGAGATAAAGAGTTACGTGTTTGTTATTTGCCTTGCCGGATCGTTCAAAACTGCAAGAGCGTCTCTCATAGATACTCCGAAATTGTCGCGCGACCAATTTCGTTGCAAAAGGCTGTGCAACCGAACTTATACGGATGTTGTTGTCCATCCACCGTTACGCGCCAGACTACGTATCCCGCGTCGTGGGCGCAGCCAAAGGCAGACACGGGAAGCAACATTTTCCAATATTTTTCGTCGTCTCAGACGGGTTGTTTCCCGTCAAACATTTGTGGAGTTTAACTGGAGCTTAAAACTGAGCGGTAACATCGTAGAGGTGCACACTTGTGCATGTCTTTTTAGTCTACTGAACATTAAAAGTACGCAAGTCAATTTATATCCGTTAATGCGGAGGAATCAGCGTTCTGCCGGAGGAATCCGCGCCAGATGCAGTGAGACGAAGCGCTACCGTCATTAACGGTGTGCTCCCGTCAGTGAACGTACAAAGAAGCGTGCGGTACGTAAATGATTTGTCGATCGCCTTGCAGTTGTCTTGCATCTAGACTCAAGGCACAAATGCAGTCCAGTCTACGTGGTTTCTGCTTATTCTGGAAGTTTTGGGTAGTTCTCCTTCACCTACTCGATGAAACTAAGATGTGCGGTTAGCTACTTTGCGCGCGTGGGTAAAAATCACCTGTATTCTGTCGGAGCCTTTGCAGCTGCCCTGTTTCTCGTTGCGGGTGATTAGAAACCGTCCACTCGTAAACTCCTATGCATTGACGGACTGGATTTTCCTCCTCACAAAATAATGCACAAAGCTTACTACTCTTGACGGCAAACCACTGGATGAAAGTGGCCGGACAACATCAGCAATCCTCTCATGCGAGGATACATGCACGGAAAGCGCGTATTTCTGCACGGCAGTCTACAAGGGGGCTATTATGCGCATGCGTACACGTGCTGGTAGACTAGATGTGAGAGATGAAACGCCTCAGCGAGGTTGCACACAACCTCTTTCAAACGAGAAGCCAGCACAGTGTGGTGGTGACAGTCCGGGCTCTACCTATGTGTGCAAGGTAGTCTGCGTCCTACTTTGCACCGCCAAGCTATTCGTGTTACAAGCGTGGTGAGGAGAAACGTAAACGGCTACACGGTCAGTTCCTGCCTACATGCATCTACGTTTGTAAGGGCGCGCGTGAACCAGCGAGTGCACACAAACTCGTATCAGTATGGAACTGCTCGGAAGTCTTTTCCCTTTTTGAAACTGACGCGCCGTAATGCGCTGCGTAGCTCTGCGCAGAACGTGAGGGCTTGCTTTCCCCTAACGAGCAAATATTTCTCACGGCGGTCGGCCCTGGAAAGTGTGCCGATGATACACTGAAGCGAAAGAGATAACACGGATGCTTTCGTCACCGAAGCCAAAATTGATGCCATCACCAGAGCGGCTTTGGCTTGCATAGATTCTGTCAGTACACTGAAAACCCAGTATAACCTGGCAAAATCTTTTCCCACTTAGAAGAGCTGGTGTGACACTTTACAAAACACGACCGAAAAAGTAGCTCCATTAGGACCAAACGGACCGATATGACGCGGCGATATTGATGCCTCCACACACACGAGGAGGCGTGGCCACATGCAGAAACAAGGTACGCATTGTGGAATTGCGCCCTTGTTCAGCCACCTGTCCTGAGAGTTTTTTGTTGTTCTGTGACCGTGCTGAACTCTGCTTCCATTTCTTTTTCGAGACTACCTGACAGGGTAGAGCTTATCTTCCGTGGTTTCAGGCACACTCGATAACACATTGTCGACAATTTGTAGTTACCGACGCGGGGCCGAGTGCATTCATCCAGCAACTCCGCAAAAGCGCTGCCACGGGCTTCCGGTCCGGGAGAGAAATTCATCGGGAGCAGAGGACACCACCCCACGGCACGTGGTGTCAGGTACATTCCGTAACATATTGCCGACAATTTGTAGTCACCGGTGCCGGACAGAGTGCATTCATCCAGCAACTCCGCAAGAGCGCTGCCACGGGCTTCCAGTTGCGGGAGAGAAATTCATCGGGAGCAGAGGACACCACCCCACGGCACGTGATTTCAGGTACATTCCGTATGATATTGCCGACAATTTGCAGTCACCGGTGCGGGTCAGAGTGCACTCATGTAGCAAATCCGCAAGAGCGCTACCACGGGCTTTCATTCCACGGATAAAATTCATCGGAAGCAGAGATCACTACGTCACGGCACGTGAAGCAAAGAGGTACACCACGACATAATAGCGTGGACTATAAAGTAACGTTCGACGAAAGGCAGCAATGTGACGTGTAGCAAAAGGAAACTATGTGCGCTTACAGGACTGAAGTCGCTGCGCCGAAAGGACAGCGCGAATGCCACCCGCACAGGATGATACACACAATCTTACCATCTCGCTCTTTGACTTTTCTTCTAGAGCGGAGGTGTACAGCAACGTGGCATCTAACAAAACGGAACTCTAACTACCTGTGAGGTCTAAGAAAACGGAATAGTGTACTCTCGCACGACTAAGGAAGTCGCTGTATCAAAGGGACAGCGCGAGTGTCACCCGCACAGGCTTGTATACACAATCTTACCATCTCGTCATTGAATTTTTTTCTAGAGCGGAGGAGTACAGCAACGTGGCATCTAACAAAATGGAACAATGTACCATCGCACGACTGACGAAGTCGCCGTATCGAAGCTACAGCGCGAATGTCAGCCGCACACGCTGATACACACAAACTTCGCATCTCGTGCTCTGACTTCCTTTCTAGAGCGCAGTTGTAACCGAAATCGAGCATTCACAAGAATTTCCGTCTCCTTTCTCGCACAGACTTCTCTCGCACCGTTCTGTAACGTCTATTGTTGTTCAACCTGCTAAGGAACGCACTGTGCTCACCGGTAGCACTGGGGAACAACACAAGTGGGAAGGTGTACTTCTGTCTGCGCGTTACAGATCAAGCAGTTTCTAAGATACTGAAGCATGCCCCGGCAGATGTGAGTGTTTTTCTCTGTTTGCCAAGGCAGCGTGCAAAACGGGCACGATCCCATTGTGGCAGCAGGTCCCCCAAAGCGTAAGTGCCTTGCTCACTCTACGAGTGCACCACAAAGAACGGCCACTTTTCAGGATTGCGATGTTGCAAATATTCACAAGTGCAAGTGCGACTTTTCTGCTACAACTATTTGCGATAGCGTCGAAAGCACCTCGTAGATCCTTCAGTATTCGCAGAAGCTTCAACGGACGGTAAAGCAGAGTGTGCGTTCTCTGGACGCCAAGAGAGGTGTGAACTCTTCTGCTTTCTGCCGCAAAAACAAGGCGAAAAAGCTTGCTTCTTCCGACAGCGTTCCATTACATGTGTAATCCGAAAGGATTGAAGCTCAATTATGCAGCACGCGGTACGTAGTAAGTTGCTGAAAATATGCACGCGGTTAAGAAAATTGCTGGAGTCCATTGCACTGGATCGTACTCAACCTCTGTACTTATTTGTCAGACAGTGGCCTCCCCTCACTTTCTCTACGATGTGCAAGAACACGGGATACAGGAATTTTTCGACTCCTGCTTCGTAGTCGGCCGAAGTAGTTTGCGTTTCAAAGCTGTACTCACTAGTATCACGAGCTTTTCAGGACATGCGGCAAACAGAAAGCACTTCCTGTCTATATACTCAGAACTGCCTGCAGTAGAAACTCGACGTATATTACACGCATTAACGGTCCTATTGTGTGTTAGCCATCTCTCTTGTGTTGCCTTTTGTCGTACGATGGGGTACAAGCACCGTGCGTCCTCTTTACCAGGCGGCTCCACGTGCGAAGGGTTACGGGAGCTAACGCGGTACGTCACTTACAAAAAATCAGTGCGAGACAAGTACCCCACCACAAAAATAATCATTACCGGCCGTGTGCCCTACGGAGAGACTCTGCGTCTTCTCAGTGTGCACTCCGAACAGTACTTCAATAGGGTGCTTCCTGCCCATCTTCACTGTACAAAGAGAAACTCCACAGCGCGCTACACCTGTGGAATTTACATGAACGGATCCGGCTTGTTCTACATGGTCTACGTAGTCATCGGCAAGAAATGCCCCCTCAGCCACGGAGCTACTATATCGACAGCCCGAGGTGAAGCACTAGGTAGCCGACGCTGCCTACAGACACAGATGACTCCAGGCAGCCTTCGCTGGAGTTTGAAATTTACTTGATTCGACATTCGTACACAACATCAAAAAGTTTCCCCTGCGGAGTCAGGGCCTTGTCGTACGACCGTGCATGCATGCGTCGTGCCACGCGCGTAGCCATCGCTGAATTGGAACACCAGTACACCAGCGTAATCTGCTTTTTAAAAGACTTCCCTATGTAAATAAATACTTGAGGAGCATCTTTCGTGAGCGAGTGACCTACCTGGGAGCTACCCTGCCTCGCGGCCGCAGCCATTCTTCTGCATGCAGCGAGGCTGCTCCGCACGTGTCTATGATGCTCCACAGATCTGCCCATTGTTGAAAGCAGCGGAACCCTCTGGCGATACCAAGATCCGGCTACGCTTTTGTATATGTTTACATTTAGATACCGTGTTAAGGCTGGCCATTCGTGATTATTTTCACGAGCTGCGGGAGCTTGATCTGCGCGTATTTGGGTTGTGGCAGAGGTATCTAGAGACGGCAACCAAGCAGCGTGCAACGATACTTTGAACAGGAACCCACACATATTAACCTGTGTAGTTGGGACGTGTCGTTCTTCCAGAGGCATACATTAGCATCGGTGACGGAAACTTGGAGAACACCTGGCGGAAATACTCTCACTCATGGGGAAGCAGAAAAAACAGAGGTCCCGGCTACATAGAAATGCCGTTGGTCCCTACGCAACAGAAGAGAGCCAAGATGTTGTGATGGACGCGAGTGACGACCACTCTGCTGCAACAGTTCCGTTAGAGGCTGTTAAACGGTCTACGCAGACGCAGTTGACCGCTGGAGAGAAGGTGAGTTCGATGGAAAGAAACATATCAGGGTTATGTTGCAGTGCGAGAAGGGGATGTTTATGAGCAAAAGCGCAGTTATCAAACGTATACAGAGATTGTTCGTATACGTATTGCATAGGATTAGTCTGTAGGTTAGTACAATTCAGTAGCGTATTCCTAATACGCTGAAGAGAGGATTATTCTGTGGATTTGTCCAGGTCAGTGACGCATTCTTGACACATTGAAGAGAATGTTTCCCTGGGTTTGTACGACGACGAACCGTTCTTGCCGTTGTAGCATACTCCAGAATTGCAACTCATATATCCGTGGGTGTGCCCCGATCTTACACCTGCATCTACACACAAAAAGAGCGCGCTGCACTAAGAACTGGAACACTTTGGCATTC
This sequence comes from Sarcocystis neurona, assembly GCA_000727475.1. Classification (NCBI taxonomy): domain Eukaryota; phylum Apicomplexa; class Conoidasida; order Eucoccidiorida; family Sarcocystidae; genus Sarcocystis; species Sarcocystis neurona. The sequence continues at coordinate 323,758 of KL647306.1, forward strand.
TATCAAAAACTGTAACACTCAACGCAGTGCAGAGCACTTTGTAGGAAGTAGCCATGGCCCTGGCGCGTCGAAAAGGTTTCGTGGTTGTAATATGGACGCGTAGTAGTCCTTGGTCACCACTGACGGGTTCCATTAATCCTGCAGGGTGTGTTAGAGCTGTTTTTTATACCGTCTTCGTCGTTTATGCGGCGGCGGCGCGATTCTAAATGTCACGTCTGCTTGCTGTGAAGTGCGGCTCTTGCCCGGAGACTTGTGACGGGTGAGAAACGCCACCAGACAGCGATTTCTACCATGCGTGCTTTCTGCGTGTGACACCGCAGAGCTACACTAGGTGGTGTAAAGAAAAAAAGTGGGTGCGGCTCTCTGCAGCACACGTCGTCACCATGTATCCGCGACTGCGGTGGAAGAAGTGCCAAGGATGAGCCTTTTTTGTGCTAGTTATTCATTGTTCGACTTCTACTTGACAAAATCGGCGTGACCTTTTTAATCGTGTGCTGATTTGCGTACGGTTGAGCTCTGCCTTAGCAGTAACTCCACATGCGATTGAGGCCGCAACACAGATGGTAGTTTTGACTTCCACCAAGGCTTTATTCCACGTAGAGAAGGACTGCTTACCTCTTCCGCATTCGACGTGGTTCACTCCTCTCTCCGTAGAAAGTCGATTTACAGCATAACGACTCTTTGATTGCAGAAGGTCATACGGGCTTTGAAAGCCAGCCTCAGTTTTTCTGCGCGTATCGGGTTCTTAACTTGTATGCGTCCCGGCGGAGGTGTGCCCATATAATATGTGTACATGCAAAGATGTCCACACACGGGCCAGTGGGGATCTGTCGCTGAATTTACTCCTGCAGCCATGTACGGACATGTGGCCGTTTTGACTTTGGCAATGTGCTGCTGCGTTTTTTGCAGACGACCGCAGCAGAAAGCGGAGAGTTGGAAGCAGAGGGCGCCACTAGACACATTCACAAGGTGAGAATCGACGTTCTCTGTTGATGCTTTTTCACTAGATAAGATTAGCATCTTCGCCTGCACACACGGCAGCCAAACAAATGGTTTCAATCTGTGCCTCTCCCCGCAGCCTCACGTCGATTCATTATGGTAGCCGACGGAGGCGTTACGTTGGGCGATCGAGCTCCTGAAGGATACTGCTGTGCTACGAGTTATCTTGAAGGCCAAAGCGCTTCTCTTAGTAGATACGGCCTCGTACTGCATTCGACTTGTGTGGCCCTCTCTAGTCCACGCAGTGAATAACTAATTATTTCTACAATCTTTCAGTGCGGATGCTGCTTGTGTGAACGCCGGAACAGCTTGCGTCCTTTTTGAAGCGCAGAGACTGCCGAGTTACAAATATTCGTTTTCGTGTGCATGCAGTTCACTCGACAGTCACAATAGCGGGAGCTGCAAGATGAGTTTGTTGGTGAGTGACAGGTATCTTCACAATTGTGGGGAAACTGCGTCAGAAGTTGACAACTTCCAGTTGCGCACCCGCCACTGTTAAAGTCAAATTCCGACTTGAGTACGCTTCACTTCTGTCTTTGCAGCGCCAGGCAGTGGAGTGGCGGAAGATGAAGGCAGAGGTCGCACAACTGAAACGACAGCGGCAAAAGCTGCGGAAGAAAAACGTCGTACAGAGAGAAGAGCGGAAGAAACTAGGGAAGCTCATCAAAGCGAAGATCAGTGGGCTCCGTCAAAAACATGACGCTGAACTGCAAGCCTTAGGACTCAGCAAATCTGTCCATGACACTCTCCCGGAGGAAACAATGTGTCTGGACTAGAACAAGAGTGCATCGTCATTTGCGGTACCGTATGTCTACAGTAAAATACGGGCAATGACATGTGAATACTTGCAACTGTTGTAACATGTTCTTGCAGTACGCAGGCAGTGGACGATTAAGGGCAGTCGCGTTTCCGATCCGTAAAACTGGCGTATTTTTGGACACGGTAGGGTAGCTGCGTGGTGCGCGGCATTAAGACGCACATGATAGGGTTGCATTGTATGCGTAGGTAAGTGTATGGCATTGAGGGCCACACAGCATACACGGGTATGTCGAGAAGATGCAACAGCATCAAAAGCTTCAGCCTTTGTGGCCGTTCGTGAAGAACACATGTACAGAACGTCGCGTGTGTGATGCATGTGTGCACATGTGTGTATGTACAAATGTACATGCCTACACTCGTCGTATTCACATATACTGCATACGTATTTATAGGTACACAAAGGTGTACACGGATGTGCTTGTCTACGTGTGTGTTTCTTTGTACATACGTGTATGGCAGTCTCGCGCAAAGGAACTAGAGCTGTGGGGAGCAACGTCTGGATCCCGCACGTGGCATACAACGGTACATTGTAAAGTGTACGCTTAGTGCTACTAAACACCTCCTTGAAGCGAGATCTGTGCCGTCTTCAGAAGGGACAGGGTGCCTCCAAGAAAAACTCTGAATTGTTTCTGGACCCAAGTGCGAGAGGGTCGGTTTCGGTGTTGGAGGGGATATGGCAGCGTACGCTAAGAAGGAGGACTGAAGCGGCTCATTTTGATTCTAACGACTTCCTTCCAACTGGGCAGTTATCTACTCGTATTTGCGCGACAAATGTGTGCGCATATGTATAAATTATGACCGAATGCACGCACACGCCTACTTGTCCATACGTGTGCACAGATACGGACACGTCAGCCTGTGTGTGTATCTGCGATCTGGCGGAGGAGTTCGTGGCACCTGCTCACGAGGGCTGATAAGATAGAAAGCGGTGGCTGTTGCATTGTGTTCTTGTGGGTATATCGTCGAGTACAAAAATTCCGCTGCCTTGTGCGTGAGGCACTGTTGCTGAAGACTGGTTTTTTGTGTGCGGCGCTGCCCACTTGTGTTTTTATTTGTGCTGGTAGTGTCCGATCATAGGCAGTGAGAAGAGATAACACAGGCGGCAAAAGCATGTCACGATTCTGTTCATTCCCAGGGTAGCAGCGCCGTAAGCTATTTGAATTGCCAGCAGCCGCTCCTGTGAGACGAAAGCGAATCCATTTTCAAGCGGCATCTGCGACGCCGTCCACTGTGAAGAGGCACTGAAGTGTGTGCTTACTGCACACGGTGGCACAGCCCGTTGCCGCGCTAAATTGCACTTGTGCACATATATTCATGTTTGAATTGTACGCCCGAACGTACGTACACATGCGTGTGTATATACTTGTGTACCCCTACAGATCTGCACGCTGGAAGAGCCAGCAGCGCAGATGCGTGACAGCGCAAGGGCACCAAGATTAAGCAGAAGCACATACGTTCGCAGCGTTAGTGATATATTCATGTATAATGTGAATGCCGCAGGCGCACGGCCGTTTAGTGCGTTCTGCGCACATTGGTGTGCAGGTCGCACCGATAGGTGGCAGACTTAGGCGTGAGACACGTGGAGTGCAAATGAAATATCGGGATAAGTTGTATTTGGGTCCAGAAGTGGAGAAAGTAAACATCGTTTATTACAACGTGAATACTCAGGTTCTCTAATCTCAATGTAGACGCTCCTTGCGGAACGCAGACCAGCGGTAGAGCAAGTCAACATAGTCTCCACAGATCGGAAAGACGACTGCGTCACCGGTGTATAGAGAAAAGCGGTGATGGATCTTCGTGAGACGGACGAACAGACAAGAAGATGAAGATCTGGGCCTCCCGTGCGTCAAAAAAGGTGTCAGTCGACAACATCGTGTCTCCTTCCACGGAGAGACACCGTTTCCCAACGACGGGGACTCCGGCATAGAAAAATTTCAACGTTTGTGCGCAGCCCCGAACAGGCGCGGCAGGACGGTATGCAACACACAATGGGCAATGGGATGGCGCCGACTTTTCGAGCCGAAACGAACTACCTGTCTTTATCTATGTCTGTATAGAAAGTAACGGCAGCGACCTGCGTGGCACCTGTCATGCTCACAGGTCGGTCTTGCTCTTTCCGCGCTATGAAGAGTCACTTCTTTTGTTACGTAGAAATATTCCTCTCGTGTAGTGCGGTTTCCCCGCGCCCTCATGCACAAACAACTACTCATCCGGGACAGCAAAATAGTCTACTCCGCTACTGCAGCGCCTGTCAAAGTGAACTCGATTCATTTTACCGTGCCTCCGTCGTTCATCTCATACCGCGCAACTTGAAGAGAACCACGGAGAAAAAGTGCGCTCAAACCCTCGGGCTCCTATCAATCTCTTTTACGGGCTTTGAAAATTCTCGTGCGCATAGTTTGCTCTCGACGTCGAATTAATTCACCAGATGCACACCACGCGTGCACAGAGGGACAGATGAGCCAGAAGGATAAGTACGCACACCAACTGTTCGTGTCACGGTGTAGTCAGATGACGGGCAGATGGACAGACACAAACAATTAGATGTGCGACTAGATGGCACGGCGGGACTTCCTGCGAGCCTGCTCAAACGAAGAGACGTATTAGAAGAAGTACTTGTGTTCTAGTCGCATGTGTTTTTGAAGTTTATTCTGCTTCACACCCAATCTGACGTACGAGACCTGCTGTTTTCTAGTGACGCGTTTTCTCTGGGCTAGCGACGTGGCCGGCTGTTGTTGCAAGCACCTCAACAGACCTGGATAAATAGCGAGCTGCATCTGACGGTCTGTGGACAAACGGTACGGAGAAGTTTTCCCTTTCGTGCCTGTAATACACTTTTGCATGTCCAAAAACACAGGCTGCCTGTTGCCTCTAGCCATAGCAGCAGCATAAGCGCGGAGACCACGGCCCCGAGCCAGTACCTACAGAGCAGGCGAAGAGACAGGTGAGCATCAGCGACACAGAATGCGCAGAACCACGCAGGCCTACACACGCCCACTACATATTCACATCGAAAAACAGCCTTATTTACTGACTTTTGCGAAGAGAACGGCTAAGACGCGTTCTAGCACAAACACAGGTATCCCGGATAAAGATTCAGTCACGCAACGAGTAAAGAAAAAGTACACTTTTGAAGGAAGCCCTATACACACTACAGCACATGGATGCAGACAGCCCGAAGACGCAGATAAGGCCTCCTAAATAATGAGGTGGCTCCCAGGCACACGCGACATACCACGGAAAAACGAATACCTACTGACACTTTCTAAGAGTGTGCAAACCCGCGGCTCGGCCGCTGCAAGTGTGAACGGTGTGCACCCAGACTGTCGAACACAAGACGGAAGGAGGCTGTCTGCGCAGAGACAGAGAAGTGCTTATACACACGCAGGAACAACAGGGCGGAATATATGGAACCACACACATATTGACTCATACACCCTCATCCACTCCTTCTCTGCAGCCGTATACGCATCTTTCCACACTTGTATTCTATGCGTCCACGGCAGAAACACAAAGGTGCCCGTCAGATTGCAGAAATCCCCCAGGGAGACACTCAACTCAAGATACACATGGGTGTCCAGCCTTCCCTTCTGATTGATATCTACGTGCATACATTTGCCCCTACGTGCAGCTGCATGGATTTGAAAAATACACGCCCTCCCGGCTGTACGCTAACATGCATGCAGGTGGACACACAGGTTCACCCAGAGGCCGCACGAAGAGGCTATACACTGACGTATGTTCGTGCATGTAAGTCTGAATCCCAGTATACATAAATGACTGCACATGCACACATACACACACGTAAGGCAGAATGCGATTCCAGATACAGATATGCGCACGCATAACACAGACTTGAGGATGTACATGCGTATCCAAATATATATATATATATATGTATATACACATACACACGTATACAAATATATGTATATATACACGTACACATATATATATATATATATATGTATATACATTTCCAGAGAGGGCACACGAACATATACCCAGGTAGATGTATTAAAAAAGCAAAAAGAGACATCCGCATACGTCCAAAGAAAAAGGACAAGACAAGGACATTAACAAAAGGAGGATGAATACACTTGCGTACATTCTTGGTATACAAAGGATATAAAGAGCAGCCTCCAGAGACTGTCAGTTTTGCGTAATAGAGGTGCACACGACACAAAGGAATATTTCTTCACTACGGCATTATCGCACACACAAAGAATAAAAGGACAGATAAGCACACATATCCAGACATGTGTATGATCATATGCATGTATATATATACATATATATATGCATATAGAAAGACAGTGTGAGACCAGCGTTCTAGAGTCAGAAGAAAGACGCACATAAATCTACACATAAGCAGTTCGCTTACCCGTGAGAACATATACGTCGGACGCTGTTGCATATCTTCGAGAACGAGTGCCTCTGCGGCTGCTCTTGTGCCTCGAGTCCCGATGCGCGCTGCTCGCCGTCGCTGCTTGTAGATATATGCCACGTGGCGATTGATCAGTCTGTAACAAAAAAATCCACTTTATACGAATGCAGCATGCAGTTTGTACGTACATGTGTACAAATACACAGAGTGCCCACGGAAACTAACCCTTTTACCTCCGCACGAGTGTACCAACATATACATCTATACGTAGACGTATACACTTGTGTACGCAGCGAAAGCCTACACCAGCATATATATAGATGTATAGACACACATCTATACATACATATATATATATATATATATACATTCATATGCATGTGTAAACGTACGCATATATGTACACATAATAGTGTACACAAAATGGTCTATGTTCATCAGTTTGAAAAAGGAAAATGGGCGGCTCTCAGTAGCGTCCTCGTGCAGGAGGAAGTTACGTCAGTGCAGTGCGGGAATAAATGAGAGAATACTACCACCTCTGGGAAGAGTCACATAGACAAGGAGAGACATACGATGAGTACAATTCTACGTCCACACGTGTGTGCGACCCACGCCTGCAAATGAATAATTTACGAGAGTCTCTGCAGTAACACGTCTTCACCGAAGTACAAACCAGGAACACAGCAGAGTACTGGACGACTCGTGTTTCCTCCTCTTTTTTGTGACTGAGAGAAGAAAATTTGTCGAAGAACAGACTGGAGTTCTTTTCTCCTTCGTATAAAGACTACTTACTCGCGTCTGTCTGGGAGGCGCAGCGATCCCGTGTCCGTCACCGTTGCAGGTCCCACGCCGCTGCACGCACGTGGACACTCACACATGCTGGACACCTTCACGAATATCCTATATACACACACGCCTTTGGCTTGAGCGCATACATACACAGGGCTCGTGGACATCGCTGCAATACACACAATGAGACACAAGTATAGAGACATCTACATCTGTATCTTACCCAGGTGCGGACACCCATATACACAGGCGTACACGTGTACATGGCCTTCACATAAGCCGGTACTACTGTGTACGTTGTAGACGTATGAATGTACACATACGCATAAATGGACAGACAGGTGGACAGACGCACGGCAGAAGACATGTTGCTTCCGGGACTTACACATATAATGACATGCAGCAATATATACAGAGAGAGGAAGTGAGAAGAAATCAAGTCACCGAGACTGTAAGCCTGTGCACCTATCTCATTCAGTCTTCCTCCACAGCACACGTACACATACGTGTACATTTCCAGGCGCGTGTGCACCTACGTACTTACATAGAACCATGTGCGGAAAGAGCGACTTCTGCACACGGAGATGCACACAGACATCTGACATAAATTCAGTTCATATATCTGTGCAGGTGCATCCACTTGCATGCTCTTTTCATGTATCAGGAAGTGGGTCTGCAGCAAAGGCCCTATGCGGTGGAGAGATAAAGAAGAGGAAGCAAAAGTGAGAACGCGTTGAAAGCGGCGGAGAACGAATCTCCCGTAGAAAAAGAGAAAACCTGAAGCGTTTAACAACGTAGGGAAACCCTACTGCTTCACGAGGAGTTCCTCGAGCTGCTCCTGAGAAAGATCGTCGAACGGAGATCCACTGGTGTGCGCTGCTGCTGTTGTCCTCCTTTTCCCTGCTGCTGCTGCTGCACTTCGGTTGTCTGCTGCCGCAGCCGCACCGCACGCGCTCTCGTCTTCACTCTCTTCCGCATCCTCAGAAGCGTCCTCCCACTCCGACGAGTCCTCTTCTTCTTCTTCTTTTGCAAAGGCCAAAACAGCAGCGGACACGCATACCCACACATCTCCACGTGTTCACATTTTACATACACACATACATATACACATATGTATATATCTGCTTTTGTGTATACACATACGGAAGGGCTGTACACGTGTGCAAGTATATATATATATATATATGTGTATAAATTGTATGTTTCTATAGGGCACTCCTACCCCACGACAGTGTACATACACTTGCGTTCACGTAGCCACACGTGTGCGCATAGACGCCTCTGGGATATAATTATTTGTTCATATATCCGTATGTGGGGACTCCAATATATATACAAACAGAGATAAACGCACACGCGTAAACAAACTGACATACATACGCGAGTACACACATTTCCGCTTCCCTGGTGGGTATGCGCCTCCTTACACGTTACTACTTAAGGAAACGTACATATATATATATGTATAGATCGGCACACACACGTGTCTAACTATACGCACATAACAAAAACAAGAGAGTAAATTCCTTGCGACGCACGCACAGGTTACACACGGAGAAAAACGGGGGCGTAGGTCCTCTTCTACGCACGTGGACGCCAACGTCGCATGCGGGACCCAAACGACACACGAGCACACCACCTGCGCTTCTACAAACGCATGCGTTTGCGCAAGTGGATCTATCTGCAGAGAGACACATACACGAGTGTCCACCTAAATACAAGTTTTCATTAAGAATACATATATACATTTATGCGTATATAGAGAAAAGCTGCCACATCCATACTTCGACGTATACACACACGTATCATCCCGTATGCAGATACGCAGATACACACCCCTATATATATATGTATGTGCAGAGATAATATCTATATATATAATTGCGGAGAGGCATGGATATTGACAGAAAGTGACTGGACAAGTCATTTTTTGACCGGACATATTTTTCACGTGAACTGAGAAACATGCGAGGCAGTCGCACATGCGACGCACGCGCCTCCTCCTACCCACCTCCACACCTTCGGTATCTACGGATGCCCACACATATACATATACGTACATACGACCTCTAAAGTAACACATACTCCTGTGCACGTTGGCGTATCTGGACCTACAAGGATCCATAATACGACGCACATCCATACGCATGCATGTATATCAAAACACACGCGCGTGGATATAAACACACACATACACACACAGAGACGCACATACATATGTGCGTATTTGTGGAATGAGCGATAAACGTGTAAGGCGCGCAGTCGTTACCTGCTGCGGCTGAGGAGGGAAGTTGCTGCCGCGCGTGCCCCGGCTCCTGTAGCGCTGCAGCCTCCGCCTGCTGCAGCTGCAGCGTCTCGTTCTGCTCCAGGCGCTTCTCCAGCAGCTGCAGCAGAGACAGGTCGGGCGTCGCCCCGTGCACGCGTCACCCACTTCGAACTTCCTATTTTTACGTACTACCCCGAGATTACAAAGACAGCAACAGAGAGAGAGTGACGCCCACACACACAAACACAGACACACACGCCGCCAACAGATACGCGAGAACACGCACACACTGCATCATATCGAGCCAGCGCGAGTGCCAGGGCGAGACGGAGTCGGAGAGCGACCCAGCAGCAAGGGCGGGCGAGGGTGACGTCCACTAATATATGCAGACACGCACACCCACACACCCACGTTCCACCGTCCTGCGCAGCAGCGAGAGACGCTGACATCCACGGACGCACCCAGACACATGCAGCACCAAGAGTGGGCGACGGCGAAAGGGGGAGCGCGCGAGAAAGACCGAAAGACGCTGTTCCCCCCCCCCCACACAAACATAGGGAGACCTACTACGAACACACACACACACACAGACACATACGTCGCCAGCACTGACCGAGACCGAGCGAGAGAGAGGGGGGCTATACTGCCCCTCTCTCCCCCCAAACAGGTACGGACCCGTGGTGTGGCCGTCTTGAGGGCGGGCCACAGAGAAACAGACAGTAACACCCAAACACAAGCCCAAAGACAGTGTCACCCGCAAACACGTGGAGCACATACACCACCATATACAGAGCGAGAGCGAGACACAGAGACAGAGACGCCACACAGGCCGGTAAGAGACGGACCTCCGCGAACACACGGAGACCCGCTTGCCACCAAGACGGGGCGACGGCGAGGGAAACAGGGAGACCGTGACACTGACACGCGCACACACACGTAGGTCCCGACACACAGACACAAACCACCGGGGCGGTGTCTATACGAGTTGAGAGGACGTGGGAAGATATGCTGCCAGCGGAGATGCCGCTTTTCTCGGTGATGAAGAAGATGTTACTTGGAGCCGGAGAGAACCCCCCGCAGCTGCAGTGTTCAAGCGAGAGAGGGTGACAGCCACACGCACGCATCCGGGGAAGTCGTTTCTGAAGACGAGCGCGCGGAAGCCACGCACAGGGACAGACAATGCGAGACGCAGAATCACCGGAAAATCTGCATATATATAAGCAACCCACGACAGGAGACGGAGGAGGGCCCCCCTCCCCTTCCCCCCCCAAAAATAGAGACGCAGAGAATTTTCTAAGGCCGTACACACACACACACAGACGATCGGCCGCAGAAAGATCCACACACAAACTCACTAAATCTGCGCACGTGTCCGTCCACTCGAAGCGTCTACAGGGACGCGCCAGAGATAAAAACACACACATTACAACCTACACATTTATATGTATGAAGATATTCAAAGTAGACATGTAGAGGGTCACTAGCGCATAACCGACCGAACGGTGTCAGACACAGTGTATATAGGTGTCTACTAAGTGGTAATGACCCACCATGTGGTACACCCCTCTCTCTGTGTGTATATATTCATAACAAAAACTTACCGACACATGTGTATCATCTCTCTGATTCTCTAACGAAGATATGCAGGCGTATATGCGGCCCCTCACCCCGCCCTTTTCCGCGGGGCCGCCCCCTGCCGAAAGAGTCCACTTTTACACATGGGCGTTTGCATGCGCACTACGTCGTCCTCCACACAAACCACACTGCTGTTCAACTTCGGATCGACGGCTGCGTACACACACCTACCCCGTCCACAGGACTGTGTGTGTGTGTGTATGTATGTAGCGTCCTGCGATGACCTCGCGCTTCAATAACGGAAAGTCAACAGAAATTAATTCCACTTGCAGCACCTGAGACGTGTGTGTATTGGCCTCGTAGATGCACACACGTACGCACACTTCGAAAGCGTGCCTCTGCACTCCAACACTGCTGTCTTTATATATGTAAATGTGTGTAGTCGCGTACAGGGGTGAAAGGACCGATAAACTTCTTTCTCCGCCACAGAGATATATGCCGCATTCAAGACGTTCGTAGGCATGTACAGTCAGCTGCTTATTGATACATGCGACACATACGTATACGTGTATGTATATATACATATACATACACGTGTACTTGCACATACACATACGGATATTTGTTGCTATCTACTTGTGGATATATTGACATGGATAGACGTACAGACCCACAGCTTTGCTAGACGCGAACGTAGACTCACACATACGTACGTATATGGACCTTTGTGTACACGGAAGAGAGGGAACGGAAGACGAAACCGGCTACACATGTGGCATGTGATTTGCACTCCCGTACCCGCAGATACGACTGGCGGTAGTCGTAGCACGCAGCAAGCAGCTTCTGCTGCAGCCGCGTCTGCTGCTGCGGGTCGCTCTCCCACTGCAGCTGCGTATGGCCCTTCTGCTGCATGTGCTGCTGCGCTGCTGCTGCTGCTGCAAAACGACGACCGCAGAGCAGACACCGCGGTCGTCGCTGCTGCTGCTGCCAAATTATACGGAGAAACAACGGCATGTTGGTAATGTACTCCTCGTCCGGTGGCTGTACGCAACACGTTCAGCAGCAACACTCACCACTCTCTCTTAGGATTTACGAACAACCGCACACACAACCACACAGATGCAGTAGTACGTCCCTACCTGTGCAGATACCAACATTTATGTGCATGTACTTACAGAACCCATATCTATACAGATGTGTGTATATATATACACATATAGACGTAGGAGAGTAGTAGCTCCGGTAGCAACGGCGGCATCAGCAGCAATGACGCAACAAAGAAACACAGCCTGCAAATTGCTGTCCGCACCTGCAGAGCCGCAGTACGAAACCGAGCATGCCAATACACATATACATATATACTTACATGAAATATATGTATATATATGTACATATATATACATATCTATATACATATATATGTATATATGTACACATATGTACACCTACTTACATACATACGTAAATATATATACATATATATGTATATATGTACATATATATACACCTACTTACATACATCCTTAAATATATATATATACATATATGTGTATGTATGTACAAATATATACACCTACTTACACACATACGTATATATATATACATATATATGTGTATATGTACATATATGTACACCTACTTATATACATACGAAAATATATATGTATATATATATATTTATTGTGCGTATGCAGTGCTAGATGATTAGGATGGTGCTCAGAGTTTGACATCAGCAAGAGCAGAAATCTGCCACCACCACGGCAGCTCCTGCAACGGGCGTGTCGCGCAGCACGTGAATGAAGTCCCTTCTTCACGACGTCCCCCACTCGAACGGCTACACAAACGTGTGATAATATCTACGCCAAATATATAAATATAGACACAGAGAGTGACACAGAGACAGAGACATATACAGACGTCATACACAAATATATATACGAATGAATATAGGTGCATATATATACATATACGACTACAGCAACGTAATACACGTATCACACATAATAGTGTTCCCGACATACATATATATATATATATATATATATATGTAAATATATGCAGGCGTGACTTACATATATACATGTGTGTGCACGCATATGTATATCGTGTAGACACATATAAATATACACATATACATATGCATGTAGAATATATACATATGTATATTGACAGCTACCCATATGTACGCCCACGTCTCTCCGCATGTATATGCATACATATATGCATGCATATAAGTAGCTGTCAATATCCATATACATATATCTACATGCATATGTATACCTGTATAGAGAGAGAGAGACGTACACGATATATATGTTTGTAGATGAATGGGCACGTTTGTGTATGCGTGCAGAGAAGCGAGGGAATGCGAAGGAAGCGTATGCAGCGCTTACGACGAAGGAGAAGACCTTCCGCATGTATCGAAGATTTTGTTGCCACGTTTGAAACGGCGGGTGGTTATCAAAGAGAGAAACGCACTCCGGCTTCTGCTGCAGGGCCAGTTCCCTCGCTGCTGCTGCTGCTCCTCCTGCTCCTGCTCGTGCGACGTCTGTGGCTCCCGGAAGAGTAGCTGCAGCGGCTGCAGCCTTGCTGCTGCTCGCGTCTGCTTCCTCGTCGGCGCTGCTGTCCACGACGTCAGGGCCGCTGTTGCTGCCGACAACGCCGCGGGCTGCTGCTGGTGCTGCTTTTGCTGCCACCTTCCCCACAGCTGTTGCAGCATCTTCTTCTCCTTTTTTTGTGACGCCTCGAGCTTCAAGACCGCTGCGTTTTCCTCCCACCTTCACGTGGGCGTCCCCTTTCAATTTGACGCCTATCAACGCGGCAGCAGCAGCTGCTAGTGCTGCAGCTTTATCTCGACTGCTTCCATCCTCCTGCCTGGGGCCGCCGCCCCCCACTCTGCCTGCTTCTTTTCCTGCTGCTTCCGACTGGTCCAACGCTGCCCTGCTGCTGCTGCTGGCTTCCTCGCCCACGGCCACCTCCTGCTGCTCCGGGTGGTGCGGTCCCTGCGTCGGAAGCGGCACGTGCTGCTGGTGTTGCTGCTGCTGCTGCAGCGTCTCCAGGACGGCGTCCGCAGCAGCGGCTTCAACGGCTCGGCGGTCGCCCTGCGCAGCCGCTTCTTTTAGTTTCACTGCCAGAAGGGCCAGCTGCAATTTCCTGCAAAATTGTTCGAACGGGAGAGGGGGAAGGTCAAGCAGACTTCGTTTCAAATTATATGCGTGCCATTCAGAACGGTGGTGCTCCTTGTGTGCTGCAGCAGCAGCAAACCCCACACCGCATGTGCGGCAGTTGAAACGCATGCTTGTGCTGCTGCTGCCCTCCCCTTCACCTGACGCAGCCATCGCTCCGGCTCTTCCTCGTCCTGCCGCTGACATCCCTGCCGCTCCTGCCGATGCTGCACGTCAACCTGCTGCCGCTCTCCTCACTTGTGTGTTGCTGCTGCTACTGCTCTTAATTCTACTGCTAACGCCTGTGCTGTTGTTGCTGCTGCGTCTGTTGCTTGAACTTCTACTGCGCACACTTGTGCTGCTGCTGCTGCTGTGTTGACTTCTGCTCTTTCATGGACGACTACTGCTGCTGCTCAGGGGACGGCAGCGGCATTTCTCCTGCTGCTGTCGCGCCCACCGCTCACTTGTCTGCTACTTCTGCTGCCGTTGCCAACGCTGCTGCTGCCCTTTTTCCCCCGAATGCTCCTGCTGCAGACGGCGATGCGCCTTCTGCTGTCCCCAATGCTGCTGCTCCTGTAACTCAGCGTCCTCCTGCTGCGGTTCTTCTTGCTCCTGCGCATGCAGCGCTTCCCCGGCCGCTGCTGTTGAAGATATGGCGCGGAAAAACGAAGCCCGGGCAGCCCGCCAAGAGAGATGTAGAGATGTCTTGTTTGCTGCGCTGCTGCTGCTTCTTCCCTCTCTTGAGCCTGCTGCAGGAACGAACACATATATATTCCACATACATAGGAGAGACACAAGCGTATACATATACATATATTAATATACGTATATATACGTGTGGCCACGGATACACACATATATATACATACGTATATACTTACGCGTATGTAGAGCAAAGCAAAACAAAGCGAAGGTATCACGTGTAGAAAGGTACGTCTACTCAGCAAGATAGAAAGCGAGACACAAACAAATGTAAGAAACTACATGCACAGCAGATATACACATATTACACCTGCGTACTACTTCATACACTTAAGCAGCTATTATATGTGTGGCGTTGATATACATATACGTGTATATATATATATATATGGGAAGGTGACCTACCGTACATAAAGTAGATGTCGTCATAGAGCTGTACACGCGTCCACGTCGGCAGATTACAAGTGCGTATTCGTGCGTGATCATATACATATACAGCTGTATACATAGATATGTATATATATATATATATGTATATGTGCTTGCGCGTATTAACGCGTGAATATACACGTAAGGAAAGGGGTATAAAAAGCATGTATGTACATATACATTATACTACACATGTAGAAGTGCCTTCCGGAGAAATGAGGGGGAGACGCAGTCGGCCGGCGTGGTTGTTGACGCTACAGCTGCTCCGACGCGAAGGCAGAAGTTTTGAGAGGAACCCCTTCGAGCAGCAACAGCAGCAGCGCACACAGAAAATCGACTGCGATGTTGTATAAGCGTGGGAATAGATCTGTTGGGGTAACATCTAGCGGACGATGTGTCGCCGTCGTCGTCGTCCTGTGTCGTACTTCTAGCGGTATATGAATTTACGCGCCATACGTAAAGAGAAAAAGCCGTCAGAGTGGAACACACCTATGCATCAGTATCGGCCTCATTAACTAGTGACCACTGTCTGCGAATAGAAACACACTCTATACATAAAAAGATACACCGCGACGGCCAGGCCCACGCACCTGGCGGCAAATGCGGAATATTCATATACGTACGTGTTTATGGGCCCGTTTCTGCCACTACTGCGAAGTCGTTATCTGCGTAACTTGCAACTACGAGTGTCGTACGGGACTCCTCCCGAGATGAACTGCACCTTGACAGACCTCCAGCAATGCACACAGGACGGCCTAGCACCTCGACACGGAAGTGCGTCAAAAACAAAGATTTCGGCGACACAAATGTACACAAGAACGCCACTACAACACTGCGTTCCACGAAGACATACGCATGCGTACAAGCATCCGTATGCGCAGACGAGCGGGAAATGTAGTAGACGCCAGTAATACGGATATTGAGGTACAGGTACAGGGACAGTGATCAACTAGCAGCGAACAGTCTATACCTGCCACTATCAATATTTTTGTTTCGTTGTACTTGGATGAGGATCTCTCCTCCGCAAAGTGTGGTGGGCAGTTGTCTGCGTCCGGAGCGGCGCAGGCTCTGCAAAACCGCCAGTGAGGCGGAAAAGTGGAAACCAGATTGGAGGAGCAACGCACGCACTGGAAATACGGAGATTCTGGAGAGAAAACGGCAATCTGCGCTCGTAGACGACAGAATCGACCGTTCTGCTGCGGCAACTAATAGGCGCCGGCGAAATCTACGGCGAAGTGGTTGCATGCGCCCGGAAGTGGCGGTACGGTATAGCTCGAAGGCGGACCTGGGATAACTCAAAACCACAAGGAAAACAACTGGCTACTGTGGAAGAAGTGAGTGGAGAGCACAAGACGCTGGAGACTTTGCCCGGCAGGATGGAGAAAATTGCGCGGCAAGGCCCGGAATATGCTGCCTCGTACGCGTGTGCTTGTGAAGAGGAACTGACGCGTGAAGGAAGAAGAGCGCAGATTCGCCACAAGTTCACGACGGACATACGCAAGGAAATGCCTGCACTTTGGGTTGCCGGTAGTCGTTTCTGCAGTTTTTGAAAGGAAGAATGCGTTGTTTTCCCTCATCAGCGCGCGAATGGGCAACCACGCGCCTTCTTTGAAGTAGTGAGAACGTCGATTGTCGTTTCCCTCGACGGTGGCGAAGAAAAAGTGTCTGCATTTATATTTATGTGCGCCAACGTATCTGTATATATGCGTAACATGGTGTACGTACAAAATATGTACATGTATGCACTGCGGTGTATCCAGAATATTCATAGATGTCTGTGTTTTACAGTATAAGATACTATTCCAAGGTCTGCGTAAATACACGTGCGTAAATGCCTAGGGCACGCCCAAACACACCTTCAAAAGAGCAACAAACTTCACGTCAAGTGGCGCAGGATACAGGAATACTTGTTGGTGCTGTCATTTCCCCAGAAGTAATTAAATTAAACTGGACAGAGGGGAAGCCGCAAAAGTCAGCCTTCCTTCGCTGTGTTGTGCGCCGCTGCCGCTGCTGCTGGTGCTGTGGCTGCTGCAAGCAGGCCTCTGTAATGGGCGTGCTAGTGCTGGCAGAGAAGAACAACACGCGGGCGCGCACACTACTCCGTTTCTCCGAACTCTGGAGTGTGTAGCCTATTGTACGCGGTGCTTGCCAGTCCATAGCCGTTGTTGTCAACACTTCCGCAGTGACACGGCTGCGATGGAAAAAAGAGTCCCTCAAAATGTGTTGGATGTCGGTTAATGTAAAAAGTGGTACATTAAGGTATGTCTGTGTAGCTACACTTGTATCCACTTGTGCACACGTACGTATACGTGTATAGGTATGCATGTATATTTGTATGTTTACTTGTATAACTCTGGCTTTACGCGCGCACACACACAGGTACGCTTACGGATATATCTACGTATATACGACAGAGCTTGCATTGTCACCCTGCCCTGACATGCAAAACAAACGTGCTTTTGAATTCTTGACTTTCTTATCACCTCACTTGTATATACATATGACTGGCATCCTCAGTGTGCTGTTGAGTTTGTCTCAGATTACTGGATGCTTTTTTGACGTGTCGGATGCTTAAGGGTGGACAGTGCATAGACGCGATGTGGTTTTTCACCGACGACTTCAGAGTAGTGCATTCTTACGAATAGGCTGGTAGTTCTTCTCGTGCGTTACGAACGCCCCCCGGTGCCGCAAGTTCTGGAACGTGCGGAAGTAACTGCAGTCGGAAGGCGCGATGATACCTGTGGTGACAGGCAATATTGGTGTGTTCTATTGAATTGGGCGTGAAAGAAGAAAGAAAAAGTGTCTACAACATGGGAAAGTATAAAACAATGCTACTGTGCTGCTACTCAGTCTCGCACCAGTGTGAAACTGGGAAAAGGAACGAGAAGGACACTCACTGTCTTTCAGGAATGACACGAATGTGGAGAGTCCATCCTGCTGCTGTGTCAGCGTACATACCTGAAGTGTACCTTCTCCGTTGAATGTAACCGGACACCGGGGATGCGCCTACCACACAACTGTGGAAAAGGGACTAAAAAGCGACACGCCGTGCAGAATAGAAACAGCTGACACGCTCTTCTTACGATGCTGCTGTAGGGACGCAAGGAGAAGAAGTACGTATTCAGTGAAGAAGAAGCCGTTGCTGCGATGCTACCGCTGTGTCATGCGTGTATATCAGAAAAAACACTCCGCTTTATTACATCCCCTCTCGCTCACCTGCAGCGCCGCTCACGCGTGCAAGCACACGCGCGTGACCATGAGGGAAGATCTACACGTACGTGTGCGTATATATATGTGTGTGTATACATACATACATATATATATATATATATATATAGAGAGAGAGAGAGAGCCCATTATGTACATAAGTTTATAATTATTCGGCAGTGTATACACATAGCCAGGATAATTGTTTCTCCAGATTTGAATGTTTGTGAGTAGCGCCGTCAATCTCGTACACACGTAGTTTCACCGTAAACACTCGCTACACACACGTACGTCGTCTTTAACTCATTTTTCCATGTCGCCATGTGCAGGAGGTAACCACCAGCTTTCCACGCTCCTTTGAAATGAAGACACTTCCACTAGAAGATCTTTGGAGGGGCTTGTCCGCAGCAGAAGCTAGGGAAGTTCTGTGTGCGGCAGTAGACACTTCGGTAAGACACAGGGTAGATCCACCGCGGCGGGTGATAGGAATCAGGAGAGCTTCACTAAAAATCTTACTGAACGTCCTTCACCGTATCGCTCTACATATCTGATATATACATATTCATTAATCCCTACATGCAAATGGGGATGTAGGCATATATATATACATATGCACGTAAGTGTATATGTCCACGCTGCTAGAAAGAGGCAGGAAGGACAAACGTCTTAATTTTACACAACCTCCTCAAGCGTGTATATACCGTGGTGTGCCTGTGCACACAGAAACGGGTCTAGACATATACACCCATTCACGTGGGTGAACCGCCAACTCCCTCTCCCTCTCTTCCACTCGGTATGGTCTACGAAAGCGTTGTGTCACACGTATATGTAGGCGTGGTCGTTTACGTACGTATTAATCTAAATATATACACACACGTGTGGCGAATTCGCCCTGTGTGTGTATGTGTATGTGTGTGTGTGTGTGTGTGTGTGTGTGTGTGCTTGTGTGTGTACATACACAATATATATATATACAGGTATGTATATATGAATGCATGTAAAATTGTGTCCACACCTGAACAGAGTATCTATTAACTCCCTGTTGCACATACACACTACCAGTAGGCATACATAAAGAGATATATGTGCGACGCCCGTATGTAAAAGCTACGTGCGAAGAGGGCTTCAACGACTCACTGTCTGCACGATTGTACGCGATTCACATACATGTATGCACATATATAGTGTACGAAGATATGTATATGTACACACACGTATGTATCAAAGCCCATGATGTAACTCGAGTTACGCAACCGGTTGCGTCTGGATACGCAGATACTAAATTTCATCCTATTTTGTATAGTAGAGAGTGCATGTGGTTCCCCGCATGATCAACACAGCATCCCCGCAGCTCCACTGCTCTCTGTGGACTCCCTGAATCTTCCTAACTTCCCCAGCAAACGCAGAAAAGTACTCGCCTGTCTCGCTCGCCGACTACCGTGACTTCCTGTCCCTACAGTTGTTAAAGATACCGCATAATGTTCAGACTGTCTCACTTAAAACTCCTCCATGCGACCATCTCGGTGCTTCACTCTCCGGACCCGCTTCGGGTACAGGGATGAAACCTTCTGCCCTCTTGCAAACCTGGAACTTCTTTGGCTTCTCAAGAAGGAAACGCGTCTCCTTTGTAAAACAAAGTAAACACCGTACATCGTAGGCGAAGACGGGGATTCTACAACGTACTCGCTCTCCATCTGGATACCTTTTTCACCTCTGCTGCATCCCTGTGTTTTCCTCAAGTCGTCTTCAGCAGTACACTACCGACACAATAAAAGTAGAACGACTACTCCTTCAAACGTGAAATGTTGTTGGCGACTGTCTGCGGTTTGTCTTCGTCAATCCGTGTGTGCACGCAACATCCCTGCAACACTTGACGAGTTTCCTGCGCGCACTGCGCTGCATGTGATCTACCCGGGAGGACGTGGCTCTAGTGAAACTTCGGCTCCGCCGTCGGCTCAACTTTGCTACGGAATCGTCGTTTCCTCTTTTTTCCGCTTTACGTCGCCTTTGCTAGCTATTTCCGTGGCCCTTCCTGACTCCGACAGCGTTTTCCCTCTGTAAGACGTGGTGACAGTGCCGCTGCTATTTGAATCGACGCCCGGTCCCGCGTCCCTTCTTGTTTGACAATCTTCTCAGCTTTGCGGTCCTGTGTGTGTGCGGGGAAGCGATTGTGTACATATTTCCCACAAGCGGCTGCAAAAGAAGTGGCCTGCCTTTCATGTGGCCGTCCTTCACCGTCTGGTTGTCTTCACAGTGTGGCCAGCTACCGTTTCTGTCTTTGTCGCCCTCCCCCCGACGCACTTGACACGGTGAACCTTCTCCGGCAGCTCCTAAATGAAGGAAGGCTGCCTTTTTTAACGGAGGTTTTCTTCCCCCCGCGTTTTTAAAGAAGAACGCGTGGCTGCTTCTGTCCCCCCTTCGTCTACGGTTTCCCTCTTCCACACCACACCAATCTTACATCGAAAGCGGTGGCCGCCCGCTGCCCGTGGCTTCTTTTCTCGGCAGTCTATTCGTCTTCTCGCTTGCCGTCTAGCGTTTTGGTGTCGCGTCTACCCTCTTTCTGCCTCGAGATCCCGTTCTTTGTTCCTCCGGTATATTTGAACTAAAGTTCAGCTGTGGATACAGATATACTGGCAGACGAGAAGTCGATATGTATACATATATGTATATATACAGATAGATAGATAGATATCTGCCAGGTCTATATATTTTCCTGTGCATCCGCGTCGACTTTGTACGTACTGGAGCCTCCTCCTCTCCTCCTCTCATATCTACGTCTGTACGTATTGGCGTAAACATGGATTTTTACTACAGAAGGTACACTCCAGATCTGTTACGGTACATATGTAAATATATGCAGAATTATGGAATACTAGGAGTAACACTGCACCACTGAGATCGTTCTGCCTCTATGTACATATGCATATGTGTACCCATATATGCATATGTATATATACACGTATATACTTATGGACGCGGATACGTGTGACTTCTCTACATAGACGTGTGTCCACGTGTCTAGTGAATCGGCAGGTAGTCAAAACAGCATTTGAAGAAAGTTTTTTTTTGCAGACGTGTACTAGAGCTCGTGATACGGCGGCGCCAAGGAGAGGCAGGCATTTGGACAGCGAAGGCAGCAGCAGCAGAGAGTAGACAGCACCAGCAGCAGCAACAGCAGTAACCGAGCAGCACAGCTGTCGGAATCCCTGCTGGACCAGTAGCGGGACGGCCACGAAGCAGAAGAAGGTGGTGGTTCCCGAATAGGGACAGGAGGGTCTAGAACAGAAACGGCGGCAGAAGGTGGAGCAGCCGCAGCAGAAGAGCAGGGGAGTCGGGACAGTGACAGCAGCCAAAGTAGAAGAAGCAGCAGCAAGGGAGCAGCAGTGCCTGCAGCAGGAGCTGCAGCAGGAGGACTGCAGAAAAGGCAGCAGGGACCACAGCTGAAGAGGCCACAGGCGGGTAACAGGGCCTGGTCCGACAGAAGCAACAAAAGAAGGGGGTGCATCACGGGCAGAAGAAGCAGCAGCAACAGTCCAAGAGATGCGGTGGGCTGCCGATGCCAGGAGCAGCACGCGATGCGACCGCTGCTCTCGCTCGCTTCACCTGCAGAAGCAGCGGCAGCAGCTGCAGGACTGCGAAAAGACGCTGGCGGAGGCGCTGCAGAGGCTGGTGCGGCACTACCAGCAAGAGGCCGTCATTCAAAAGTCTACTTAGCAGCAGCAGCAGAAGCAGCAGCAGCCGGCGCCACATCGTCAGCGACAGCAACAGCAGCAGCAACAGCAGGAGCAGCAGCAGGAGAGGTCCGGCCAGCGGCAATGGCAACAGCAGCCGGAACAGCACCCACCGCAGCAGCCATACCAGCAACGCCGGGGGAAGCGGAAGTGGAAGGACAAGAACAAGAGGAAGATGGGAGAAGGCGTGTTGCTGGGACACAATGGCGTGGGGCAGCTGCAGGAAGAGGAGGCTCCCAGGATGGTGCAGCCGCAGCACTTCCTCTCGCAGCATGCACAGTAGCGCAGGCTCTACGTCCGTCCCGTCTGACGCTTCATGGACTAGCGCTACGTGGCTTCCCTCTACAGGGACAACGCCAGGAGCAGCATTAGGAAGAAGAAGAGCAGCGAGAGCAGTACCAGCAGAAAGAGCAGCAGCCGTTACTGCGTCAGCAGCGGCAGCTTTAATGGGAACCAGCAGTAAGAGAAGGGGAGAAGGAGCAATGGCAGCACGAGGAGGTGAAGGAGAAGACGCAGCAGCGGCAGCAGGAGTGGCCGGAAGCGCAGAAGCAGCAACAGCAAGAAATGCAGGAGAAGCAGCGTTAGCTGCAGCAGTAGCGGCAGCGAGAGGAAGGGCAGCAGCATGTCTTGGCAGTCGACACGGCTCGTTGCCACGTAGGGAAGGCGCTGGCGTACAGGAGTGCCGGTGCAGCAGGAAGAGGGGGACGCAAACAGGTGGCAACAACAGCAGCACAGGCGTCGACAACAGCAGCAGCAGCAGGTGCAGCAGTGGTGTCAGACAGAACAGCGACACGCGCACCAGTGGAAGTCGCCGTTGCAGCGCCAACAGGGCCGACGGGAATGCCTCGAGCAGCAGCTGCAGCAGCAACTCCAGCAGCAGTAGCAGCAGAGCGGATGCCGAGCGCAGCAGGGGCAATAGCAGCAGCGGGAGCTGGAGCAGCAGCAGGAGGAGCAGCAGCAACAACAATAAACGCGGAGGTACACGGGGCAGGAGCAAGGACGGTCGTCGCAACAGCAAGAGAGTCAATCTTCGCAGCACCACCAGCAGTCACTCGGCCGCCACCGGCTCTTGCTGTAGGGGCTGCAGCAGCCGTTGTCCAAGAGGCAGCACATTGAAAGTTCACCGCGGCAGGAAGGGGAGTGAAAACGCGTCCCCGAGCAGCAGCTGCTGCCGTTATACGAGGAACTCTTCTCGCTTCAAGAGGAGGCTGCTTGCAAGTGATGCAGCCAGCAACAGCAAACATTCTTTCTGTAGTTCCTGCTGCGGCTCGCAGACACAGCGGGCAGAAAAGGAAGCGGAAGAAGAAGAAGAGGCAGAGCACCGAGTTGGTCCAAGGCAGCGCCAACAGCAGCGGGGAGAAGCTAAAACAGCGGTCGCCTGGTGGGTACAGCGACAGCAGGGCCAGCAGCAGCTGGAGTCGCAGACAAACCGACGGCAGCACCAGCAGCAGCAGCAGCAAAGAAGGGGAGCAGGCGAAGTGGGCGATCAGAAGGAGCTGCTGCATGAGCCGCTGAGGACGCTTTTATTTTTGCTGCCGCCGGTGTGGCTTCGATGGTGGACACACGTGACCCTTTGCTGCTGCTGTTGCTGCCGAGCTGCAGCACTGCATGCAAAATGTGTGGGGTCTTCGACTACGGCGTGCGCACGTGCATATGACGCGGCAGGCGACAACAGCAGCAGCTGGACTAGACTGACAACCATCTGCCGCAGCAGAGCGGGTCCCACCGACACCACGAGCAAAGGCAGCTGTACCCGCTGCTGCAGTGACCACAGCGAAAATGCCAGCAGATTTAGCAGCAGCTGCTGCTGCAGCAAGAGATGCAGCACCAGGGAGGTCGGCTTCATCGTCCGCGACAGGAGCACGGCGCGCTGCAGCAGGAGCGAACGGAGCACCAGCAGAAGCAGCCAGGTGAGCAGCAGAAGCAGCAACCGCAGCGAGGAAGTGAGTCACTCGTTCAGAACGAGTACCGGGAGCAGTTCGTCCAGGGGGTGCACAAGCAGCAACAGCAGCACCACCTGTCGCAACATCGATCGAAGAAGCAGCAGCAGCAACCGCAGCAGCAGTGGAAGTGGAAGCAACAAGAACAGCAGCAGCAGCAGCGGAAGCGGAAACAGCAAGAACAGCAGCAGCAGCGGAAGCGAAAGCAACAAGAACAGCAGCAGCGTTGGAAGCGAAAGCAGCAAGGACAGCAGGGACCGCCGGGGCAGCAGCAGCAGCGCTATCCTTGGTCAGTGCTGGAGGGTGCCTCGCAGCCAAGGCGCCACAGCGTTTGGCTTTGACGAGTTGATGGCTGGTAGGGGCAAAGAAATGTTTCCTACGGCAATTGCTGTTGCTTCTGCCGCTGGAGCTGTTGCTCTCACTTGCGCTGCCCCTCCTCTCGCTGCTCCTGCCGATGCTGCTTCGGCCACTGCGGCCGCCGCGACCGCTGATGCTCCTGCCCTTTCTCGTGCTGCTTCTCCTCAGTCTTCTGCTGCGCGTGCTCCTCCTGCTGATGCTTGGGGCGTCGGGCCTGCTGCCCGGGGGCCGGCTCTGACCTCTGCTGCAGCTGCTGTTCGCCTTGCACGTGGAAGGGACCCGTTCTTGACTTTCCTCTCTTTTGTTCCTACACTGCCGGCTTCGCGCTGCAACAGCAACTCTCGTGTTACTGCTCGTCCTCATGCGGTGGGCAATTTCGCCTCTGGCGATGCTGCGCGAGGCGCGTCTTCCGAAGATGCTGCTGACGCTGCTGCTGCTGATGGTGTTCCCGTCGCTGCTGCTGCGACCCCCACTCCTGACGTTTCGTCGTTGCCAGATGCTGCGGCGGTCTGCCCTCCTTCACTCCGAGGGCTTGCGCGCAGTCAACGGCTGTTAGAGGGGAAGAAGCAGGAGCGACCGCGGCAACGGCAGCTCGTCCAGCGCCACAAATCGAAGCAGCAGCAGCAGCAGCGACAGGAGCAACAGCAGACCGAAGAACACCGGCAACGGCAACAACGAGGGCAGCCGCAACAACGACATCAGCAGATGCAGGAAGAACAGCGGCAGAAACAGCAGCAGCAGGAACAGCGGCAGCAAGCACAGCAAGTGGATAGAAGGATAGGGTTAATCCGCTTCATTCGAGGACCCGGTCCGGGCAGAATGAACGAGGAACGAAGCTTGAAGCGGTTGTGCGGCGTGGTCGCAGCGTGTGCTGCAGCGCCTCCTGCTCCAGCCTGCTATCCTGCCGTTGAAATGGGGAGTTCAGCGTCGTACGCTGCTGCTGCTGCTTCGCCTCCCAAGTGGTGTACACCGATATTTGAGAAGATTGTCCAGCAGGAGAAAGAGGAGACGCAGCAGCAGAAGACGCAGCGGCAGACGCAGCAGCAGAATGAGCAAGAGCAGCAATTGACTCAGCAGCGGCAGCAGAGAAGGGAGCAGGAACGGCAGCAGCAACAGCAGCAAAAAAAGGGACGAGTACAACGGCAGCAGCAGCACGAGCAACAAAGTTATTTTAGAGGACAGGGGGATCCTATAATGCAGCAAATGCAGCAGCCACAGGGGAAGGACGACCAGCTGCAGCAGGCGAATATGGAAGAGCAGCAGGTGGAAGATGCAAAGACGAGCGAGAGAGAGAGTGCTGCGGTGGCAGGACAAAGTGGAGGGGAGAAACAGCAGAAACTCTCGCTGTTGCTCCGATGGTTTAAATCAGACGCGGGGCTACACCTCACGAGTGGTGCCATAGCTGGTAAGACCGGCTGCAGCTGCAGCAGCAGCAAGAAGCGCTGCACCAGCAACAGCAGGAAGAAGTGCTCCACGAGCAGGAGAGTATTACATGAGAACCAACAGCAGCAGTTGCAGCAGATTCCTGGTAAAGCAGCAACAGCAGCAGAAGCGAATAACTGGTCGAGGGGCGGCAACAGCAGCGGACGGGGGAAAGAGATGCAGGAGCGGCAGATGATGAAGACAGAAGCGGGATTGGTGTCAGCAGGTCTGGTTGTTTGAAGAGCAGCAGCGACAGCAGCTGACACGTGCAGAGCAAGAGCATGTGTATTAACACAGCAACGACAACAGCAGGAGCAGGTTGACAGGTGGCGGCAGCAGCTGCTCGTTAGAAGGGAGGACAGGAGCACCACCAGTTAAACGAAAGGAGACCGATCACACGGAAGAAGCAGCAGCTGCAGCAACAAGTCAACGAGCAGCAGCACCAGCCGACAGGCCACATAGCAGCAACAGTGCCACTTCTCAGAGGAGGAAGAGTCGCACGAACACCTGCTTGAAACTGCACCAGCGGCGGCGTATCCGCAGCGGCAGCCGCAGCTTAGCAGCAACAGAGCAGGAGCAGTAGAGACAGCAGCAGCCGCAGCAGCACGGTCCGGGTAGGAAGAAGAATAACAACAGCAGTAGGGCACGACAGCAGTAGATGAAGCAGTAGCAGCGGATGCAGCCTGCAGGCGTCCACGAGAAGCAGCAGGAGCAAGTGTCGTTGCACAAAGAGGAGAAGCGTCACAGCGTATCGTTCGAACAGCGAACAAGGAGCAGCAGAAAGGAAGGCTGGAGTTGAAAAGAGTTGCAACAAAAACATCAGAACGACTAGTCATGTAGTATAAAGCTTCAGGGGTGTAGCAGATGAACGAGAAGGTCGAAGACGTGGTCCAGTGGCTGACGCCTCGGTGAAAGGGTGTGCGAGAGTAGCAGGGGGGAGACTGCAGCAGCATCTCCAGTAGCATAACACCAGCAGTCACTCCTGCTGCCATCACACCAACTCTGTGAGAACAGCAGCGACAACAGCCGCAGCACGAAACAGGCGGCAGCAACATATGCAGCAGCAGAGCACCACACGAGCAGCAGCTACGGCGGGACTGCGGCAGCAGCAGCAGCATCCCCGCACACGTCGCAGCGGTGTGCATCGCAGGGATAGCTGCAGCTCCTGCACCTTCTGTCGTCTCTGCGCTGTCGTCTCCCCTGTTGCAATATATATATATATGTGTAAATATATATGTAAATATTATAGATAGGTTGGTATGCGTGCATTTGTGTGGGTGTGTATGGGTGGGTGGGTAGGCGTACATATGCGTAAACGTATATGTATGTGCACACGCATATTTATATATCTATATATACATACATAGGTGTATGAAGATTTTATATACACGAGTGTAACACGCACCATATCCTTGCTGCAGAAGAGGGGACAAGCGGCAATAGCCATACACACGACCTGCGTATATATATATACATGTGTATACATGTATATAGGTTTATTGTGTGGGAGTATAACACGCAACGTACCCTTGACCCTAATATGATTTTCTGCTGATTTGCTGACGCTCTGCGCTGGTGCTGCTGGTGCTTTGTGTATGGTCCTGCTCTGCGTGCTCTCGCTTGCTGTTGCTTGTAGGCCTGCTATGGCAGCTGCTTCCCTCGTACCTGCGTACTTTATTTGGCCGAGCTCGAGGTGTTTCGGCTACTATTAGTCACTCGACGCGCCGTCGGCGCCTCAGCTGTTGCGTTGTCTGCCTCGGCTGCCGCTGTTGCTACGGCTGTGCTGGGCGCGCAGTGTAGCTACTGTCTCGACGCAGCTGCTGCTGCTGCTGCGTCTGGCGCAGCTGCAGCCGTCCCTGATGTGGTGCCTCTGCAGCTGTCGCGTCTGCTTCGGATACTGCTGCCAGTGCTGCTTTCGCTGTTCTGCTCCTCCTGCTGCAGGTGCTTCTTTTGCTACTGCTGCGGTGCTCCACGTGTTTCTGCGGCTGCTACTTTGCGTCCGCTTGGGCTGCTGTGCACCTGGTGCTGTCCGCGGCTGCTCTTGCTAATGCCGGTATGGTGAGGTCATTGCATGCCTCAGTTCTTGCTGTTGCAGGTTCCGCTCGCGGTTGTCCCTTCGTTGCGTGCGTTACTGCTGGTTCCCGTGGTCTCTTCTTTTTACGAGCATATGCTGCTCTCGTTCTTTCTTGTATCCGGCAGGCTGCAGGTTCGTTTCCTCAGTGCTGCTGCTGTTGCTGCTCGTTCTGCGTCTGCTCCCGCTCTGCTTATGCGCGTGCCTTGCTGCTGCTGCTACTTGTCCGTACTCACGGGGCCTCTGCTTCTTCCTGCTCTGCTACAGGAGCCGCTTCTCGGACAGTAACAGCACCTATGGATCGAGTCAAAGTGGTGTTGCAACTTCACCGGGGAGCGCCCCTCGGCGTGTGGGGTGCGGTCCGGAAAATATGGACTGACGAACGGACTCTTCTGCTACAGCAGCAGCAGCAGTCACAAGAGCATCAGCAGCACACGCAACACCACCCGCAGCAACAGGACACCCGAGGGCAGCAGGCGGCACGTGCAGCTGGTAAGAGCAGATGCAGCCACGACCAGAGCAGAGACGGCGTCCTTACCAGCAGTCCCGGGAGCACAAGCAGCAGCAGCAAGAGCACGAGCACCAGCAGTTTTGGCAGCAGCAGTCTGAGCAGTACCAGCAGTGTAGTGAAGAAGAGGAGCACGTGGCACATGATGTGGGCGTGGCGAGGCTTTTTCAGAGGCAATTTGACCAACTGTGTTAAGGTGGTGCCCGAGACAGCGATCAAATTCTGGGCATATGAGTTCATTAAGCAGCGTCTGCTGCTATATAAGAAGCAGCAACACGAGTGTCACGGAAGCAGCAACAGCAGCTGCACAACGTCCGTGTCGACAGTGCCACCTGTGACCGTCTACTCTCCCGCTGGTGGTGGTGCTACTGCTGCCGCCGGTCACGATGGTGCAGATGCTGCTGCTCCCAATGCCGCAGCTCTTCTTGCTCCTGCTGCTGCAGCGAGTTTGGTGCCAGCTCCTGCTCTTCTTTCGCCGGTTGTCCGTTCTGCTGCGGCCACGGCACCTCTGCCGGCCGCAGCAGCAGCAGCGCCGTTGACAGCCGCAGGAGTCGCAGCTGCACGCTCTTCCCCACGAGAAGGCGCGAGAGCGACGCTTCCAGCAACAGCAGTAGGAGCGGGGGCAACAAACACAACAATCCGAGACAAGCTACTATGCGGCGCGCTAGCCGGAATGATTGGGCAACTCGCCATATATCCCATGGAAGTAGTAAAGACGCGCTTGGCCGCATACTCTCCTACCTGTAGATACGACGGCATCTGTAGCTGTCTGGTCAAGACGTTTCAACAAGGTGGGTTGAGAAGACTCTACAGAGGACTCGGCCCTTCGTTGCTTGGCATCATTCCCTATGCAGGCATCGACCTTGCTCTCTTCGACACACTCAAGAATCTCTACATCTCGTTTCAGTGGAATCAACAACAGAAGCAGAGTTTCCAACAGCGGCAGCGAGAGGAGCAGCAGCGCGAGGAGCGGCAGCGAGAGGAGCAGCAGCGCGAGGAGCGGCAGCGAGAGGAGCAGCAGCGCGAGGAGCAGCAGCGAGAGGAGCAGCAGCGAGACCGGCAGCGTGACGTGCTTTCTGCAGGCTTGAAACAGGTCCCGCAGCGGGAGAAGGAGCAACAGCAGGGTATGCAGCCGAGCGTTTGTGAGCAGCAGCAGCAGCACTACGAAGGGCGTCAGACGGACGAGCGGCTGCAACAGACAAGAGGTAATGCACAGGCGAACGTATTACTTTTCGGGTTGCTGAGGCAGCAGCGTGTGGCCTCTCAACGCAAAGACGCAGCAAAAACAGCGGCAGGTTTGCACGATTTTCTTGCCCCTGCTACACGGCTGCAGACACCAGACGACTTTGAGCGCACCTCGCACCACCACGAGCCGCTCGTGCCCCAGCAGTTCCCACGTGTACAGCGTCAGCAGGTGAACCAGCAGGCGCAGCGGAAGAAGGGGCAGGAGGAGGAGGAGAAAGCTTGTCTGCAGACGCTCAATCAAATTCGTGTGGAAGTGCAGCAGCAGCAGCAGCCACACGAGGTGCACGCAGAAGCCAGGCAGAACAGGCTGCAGCAGCAGCGGGAATGCACAGGTGTGACGTCCGGCGTAGTGCGAAGTCCACCCGTGTATGTTCTGCTGCTATGCGGAGGAATTAGCTCGTTGTGTGGCCAGGTAGTCGCGTATCCCACGGCATTAGTGCGCACACGCGTCCAGATAGATGGCAGCGACGGCGCCGCAGCAAAATACTCCAATAGCTGGCAGGCAGCACGTTGTGCACTACGCGACGGCGGATGGCGAGGCCTTTACCGAGGCATGGGCGCGAACCTTGCCAAGGCCGTTCCCGCTGTCAGCATCAGCTGGATTGTGTATGAGAAGTCGAAGGACTTCATTCGATACGTTGTCGAAGCACAGGAGAAACGAGCTTTGTCTTTATGGCCAGCGGACAAGTGAACTACGATGTCAAAAGAGAAGGCCTGTATCTAGCGGAGGGCGATTTACTGCTCACCACCCCAACATGTGCACATGTGTGCGTATGTATTATTATTACACTTGTGGAGGCTCCCCTCCTGTACCCACATGCTCTTACATACACTGCCGTATACGCGAGAATATCTGGATTAGCATTGTGCTAGTTGACGGGTGCCTACTTGTGGAGCTACTTGGACACCTGTCACCGTTATACTACCAGGGGCGAATGCGGATATGTAACGAACGCATTGCCACTATAGCAGTAGTAGTAGTTGTAGGTAGGCTCATGGGTCCAGCGGTTTGCACGTGTATCACCCTATTGTATCAGTAGAGGTGAGTGGACGTCCATTGTATGTCATGTCACGGACAGGTAGGGGAATTGTGTCTCTTTAAACGGTAGCCAGTAAGTTAGACGTTACAGGCAAAGCACAGTAGACGCCAATGCTGCCAAGTAGGCCCTGGGCACGTGGCGTACAAGTTATGTAGAACTGAAGATAATCAACACAGAACTACTTCAAAAGCCACTAGACCACTGGCTTTGAGTGAGCTCAAAAGAAACGGGCGCCCACCGTGTTGCCCAGACCAGTGTGGTGTACGACGTACCCGGTAAGGCCCATCAAAAAAGCACGCTTCAATGCTTGTCAGACCACGGAAGAACACTGTTTGTTGTTGAAGCACTGAAGAAACGAACCGTATCACTACGACTTCCAGGAAGTTGAAGTATGCGATATTTGTCTCTATTAATGAACTACGTACCAGGCCTTGTTTTTCATGCGCACTAGTGCTAACTGTCTTCTTGAGAAGAAGTTGCTCTCCGCCTTGGTGGGTAATCCAAATCAGTCAATGGACACGTATATTTGTTCGATTATTGCCTTTGAGCGAGATGTACAGACTGCCGGAAGTGATGTGTCGCCCAAGTGCAGGAACGGCGTCTCGACCGCAGTGTGAATGCCTCGCTACATTCTCATCTACTGGTGCATACGTACGCATGATTGTTTTAAGTTTGCTTGGAGGCACATGAAGGAGTTACAGGGCTATTACATTGAGAAAGATAGAACTTGTTCCACGGTTTCATTCGTGGTTGGATTATCTCCATATTAGACTTGTATTCTGATAAGACGGTGGCGGGGCACATGAGGAACACTCTGCGCTTCGTTGGCCGTGAGAGCGAACGGGCTGCACGCAACATATTCCAAAATGTATCCGTACATTCTTCCTTGTCCGACTTCTGAAAAAGGAGCCGGCAAGTGGCAACTGGCTCCCAGGGAGAGAAGGAATGAGTTTGTTGCTTGCGCCGGGGAAGTTTTTCAAGAGTGCACGTTCTATCTGTTCAATGAATTTATATTTAGGCACGTTTGCTATGGGCCAAAGGTATTCTTAAACGAAGAGTACATGATACTCTTTCGTAGTTGCAGCGTGTGTCAACGATCGAAACGTTCAGCCTGGGTTACGTTGTCAAGGCGCACGACAAACCGGGGGAGGAAAGAAGTCTTACGCTTTTCTTCAGGGCTCTCTAGTAGGCTGACGAAGCGGAGAAATGCAAATCTTTACTGGTAGGTGATTAGAACACGAAAAACGTTTTATTGGTTGGTGATCAAAACATGGAAAACGTGACGCGACTCTATGACGCGTAAAAGTCAAGGTAGAACCTGTTCGTCTCTACCGTCTCTTCAGAATTCTGAATGTGGCAAGTCAGGGACTTTGACGACTGTTTGCTGAACAAGTGAAAGCCGTATCGCGACTACTCATGTCAGTCAAATATCTTCTCAAGGCAGAGTATTTCTTTTTCAAATCTGAAAAGTGCGCATGTGAGGCATTCGTAGGCATTTGTAGCCTACCTGTC
Organism: Sarcocystis neurona; assembly: GCA_000727475.1. Lineage (NCBI taxonomy): Eukaryota > Apicomplexa > Conoidasida > Eucoccidiorida > Sarcocystidae > Sarcocystis > Sarcocystis neurona. The sequence continues at coordinate 355,921 of KL647306.1, forward strand.
CAGTACTGCTGCCGATGCAATATACATCTGCAAATTTTGATAGTATACTCTTTTGGCGCAGCAGGTAAATGAACCGCGTAACAACGTCGCAGCAAGGGTGGTATATCCTCCTTCCTTTCCTGCACAATCTTTTATAGACAGTTGAAGGACTCCATTGGACGTATTATTGAGGCACACGAGAGTTAGTTTTTCCTGGAAACATTTGTCAAGCACGTCGTCATTTGCTTCTCTACGGCACAGGAGAAACGCCGCGCAGCGCCGTAGCAGTGGAGCAAGAACGAAAAAAGATAAACTAGAAGAGACGAAACTACAACGGTCGATGGACAGTATAAAACAGGAGACACTAAAGTATTTGGAAGAGGAATAGCTGGTTCAAAGTCTGGGAGGTGTGTAGAAGAAAAATGTTGTGCCGTCGAAAAAGGCATAATTGTCAGAAGTAAGGGATTAACATCAGTAGTAATACACCGTGTCAGCCGGCAGAGCTATCATTGGTCGACAAAGTTTACTACTACTGATCAAACGCCACACCAAATCCAGGAAGCAGTGACTGCCACGTAGGTCGTCTTCCGGTCAATCGCCTTGTGAGATACCTGAAAGTTTTGGTTGCTGTGTGGTTGAAGTAAGCGCGGAAGAGGAGCCTACTGCGTTAACATAGTAACAAATTTTGAAATTGAGAGCCCTGGTGAGGAAAAGGAGTAAGACTTAATTTATCCACGCGGTCTGTCTTTGACCCTATGAACAATGAACGCTGCTTTGCCAGACTATCCTGTGAGCTCGCTCGACAACATACAAGAAATCTGCATGAATGGGCTACGCAGGAGACAGACGCGAAGGCGGCTGCGCGGCCCTAATTTGCGGAGGAAGTACTGAAGCGTGAGACAACTCAGACTCCTCCGCTGAAGCGAATTTTCCTCCGAGGGCGAGCACGTGTCTCGTGAGACGAGCGACACACTAACGTGGCACACTATAGATATACGTCACCAGCGTGTTCTGCCAACGGGGCAGGCAAAACGGAATACGGCGGAATGCGTGGCTTTCAACACAAGAGCGTGTGGGGTCACGCAGATAGGCAGTCGTAACCGTGACTTCAAACGACTCTGAAGAACACGAGCACGAAGTATTTCATTCACGTGGTCCTAAGTGGTGGCCCACGGGAACCGCCGGTCTGGCACATTTCAGCACTTCTTACTCTGACTGTAACTTTGAAATGTGGGTTTCTCTGGTTCGAAGTCATATGACAATACTAAGACTCTGCCTGTAGCTATGCACGTACTGCAGAACTGCAATGCGTATCGAATGAGACATGGTAATTGCAAATATTCTGGAACGCAGACCAGGCGTGAAGGTCCTACCAGCTGCAGGCAGGTAAGACGAAATCGATCTGGGTGGAGAGAACTACAACGTGGGGCATGTTCAATAGGATGCGACTATGCATTTGCGCGTACAGTTGATACAATAATACGCTTAGATTTGTGCACTCCTGTATGTTGGAGGTTAGCGTGAATGTGCAACAGCGGACAAGAGCACTCCATCTCGGGGAACATAAGGGAACAGTACTACCTTCGAACGCAGATGTAACTGGAGACATATACCATTATGCATATAGAAGAAGACACCTGTAGGAAAATTGTTAACTTATTCATGTGTATACACGGATATTCGTGTATACACTCTGATGGGTCTGTGCATGTGCCGGTGTATGTCATTTGTACCCGCGTGAATACACGCACAAGTACCTAAGCAAGATCACACATTTGTGCTCGTAGGCTTACAGGACATGTATGCACACATAGGCGTGCATATGTGCATTATATACTCGCGTACGCACAAACAAACACACTTTTGCACATTCGCACATACGCACAAACATTCGCACATATATATGCACCTCCACACACACGCACACACAGACGTACGTACAATATGCACACCCATACACACATACATACGTGCGTACAATCACACGTACATACACGTGCACATACGCGCACAATAGATACCTACGTACAAACGTAATTACATGCGTAAATACATGCGTGCGTCCATACGGGCAGCGATACACGTGTGTGGGTACTTGGACCTCCAAGCGTTGGGGCCTAACACTGGGGCACTTTCGGAGGGCGTCTCTCTTGCTTCTTTCAGCTCACACAAGGAACAAATCGAACACATAATGGTTTCTGCTTGTGTTTCTCTTCAAAGGAATTTGCGCCCACCCGTCCGCAACTGCGTACGCACAAGGAGCACGCGTACCCTTTCTACAGCTGCAGCAGTCGCAGCGGCAGGAGTATCCGCAGTGGTTGCTCCACTGGCAATGTAGAGTCGTAGCAACGGGATTGCTTGATGCGAAGATCCGTCAGTAGAGCGCGTTTTTACGGAAGGCATCCGGACGGAACTCTGTGAGACCTTATTTTTGTGTAGGACGCTATTTCCTTGAAGATGCTTGCAGCGCCTTCTGCGCAAGTCTCTTCTCGGTGTCCGTGGCGGCCCGCAACGAAAGGGAGACACAACTCACACAGATGCAACAGTCCTGCATTTTTTTAAATACATGTCGTATGAATGTGTTTGTTTGTGCTACACCGAAATAGGGGGCGGCCGGCGTCCACTTGTGCGTATCGCTAGTAAGATCGTATGCTTCATTGCGGGGTGACACTGGAAAAATTTCTCTCTTCGGTCACCGTCGTAGCCTCCATGCAGATCTACTTTTCAAGCCTCCTTTCACCCAGAAACAACCTGCGTACACCTCCGGGCTAGATCCGTGCTTACGTAAGAGTGCTTTTGTCGACTAGGAATGGAGGAACATCCCGAATGCTTCTGACCACGCGTACCCTAGTTCTTATCGAACCATCCTGCCCTCTTTTTCGTAGTATCCGTAAACGTGTATGTTTCACATTGGCATCTCCTATGTGCTACCTGCCTTTTATTAGTGGCGTCCCCTCCAACCGAATGCACACATTGACGTGATTGAGACAGCGTCGATTACTGCATATACGTCTACGCAATGACCTTCATCCAGACATATATAGACGTGCAACTATGAATACACATAATTGTGTAAAAACTGTGCATACAAGTATATATATATATATATATCCCAGAATATATGATTTTTTGTGCGTGTGTGGAAATGTGTACGTGTACAGCTGCACCCGAGTGTGACACGAAGAATCAAGAGTGTTACATTTCTTTAGCGGGAGTCCCCCTCTTAGTATCCGTCCTTTCTATTCTGTCCTTTCTCTTCTTTGTTGGCGAAAGCGGTGCTGTCTCGACAGTTTACTCGTACATCGGCACGCGCGAGGGGAGACACCTACCACCGAGATTAGCACTCTCACGCGGCGTCCTTCCGCAGCTCTCATATCCTGGGAGGATGCTACTACGGCTCAAAATCAAAGCAGTTGCAGTTGAACGCACCCGTTATCCTGAAAGAAGTAGAGAAGGCCGCGGAAAAAACAGTTGAATAGTGTAAGTAGATGGGTCTGAACTGCGTCTCTGCGCGCAGTCCAGTATTACTAATCCTGCGTTCAAGAATGAAAAGGTTGTCAAAGGTGCGTCGAGGGAAGAAACAACTGCTCGAAGCGACGCTTCGTATGCAGACAGCGTCTCTATATGAAGTGAAGGCGTGTCTTCTTCGCTAAATTCATGTAAACGTATGGACAGCAAAGTACTAGTACCACATTCTCCGTGCTGTGAGGCCTGTATCTGGAGACACATCCACAGAAGAGGACGTGCTATGCGGAAATACACATATGCACACACGTAGAAAATTGTATCCTGGTGCACACGTGTCGCACATCCATATTCGTCCACGTATACGTTAAAGCATTATACATATGCATATATATATATATGTATATATGTATGTATATATATTTGTACATGTGTATATATGTGTGTGTCTATTTCTGCCTGCAAATTGACGCTGTCTCGTTGACAGGAGGAGACGCATCTACAGGAATCTGTCCGTGAGACGTGTGAATATGTTCCACCATGTCATAAAACATTTCGAAGAATACCCGCAAACATACATACACATGCATACACATATATATATATATATATATATATATGTGTACGTGTGTGTCCGAAGCTCTCGGTGTAGGTGCTGCACACAACAGCACGCGCACGAAACTTATCAACGTGTTTGCGTCTGTCCAGATTTGTTTTTTCCATCCCTTCAGTATTCCACGTGTCTAGATCGTGGATGACACGTACCTTGTTCCGAAGGATGTGGAAATGTCTGCGCGCCCCGTAGCGGGGGTAGCCGCTCTTATGCGTTGGTAGGGCACTTGCACACACGCACACACAAACACGGAGGAGAAATCCCTTTCCTGAATGGATGCAAACTATTGCACGGTTACTGCCACTACAAGCGCGACAGCCGGTAGCACGCCACAACTACATATAACAGCTAGAAAGAATAAGCTGTCAATAAATCAACCCTGGCCCACCCGCCACTATACGAAGGGTGCCACAAGTGAAGCGACACTGTCCCACGTTGGTGTCTATGTAGAGCGCACCACCGTTTTTCTTCGGTTGCTTCTAACAGGAAGGAGAACGTTCAGTTGTTGGCAGCAACAATATAATGCCAGTGCTCGTAGCACAAGGCGTCCTGCCGCTGGTGCTGTCGCTGGCGGGGCACTTGCACTTCTGGTAACAACGAAGAAGCCCACGCGCTGCAATCACCAGCCTCATGGCGCTGCGGCTTTCCTCGTGGAGATCGGTGGCAGACCGCGTCCGCACAAGCTGGACGTATAGGTAGGCCTACTGACTCCAAGGATTACTTCTACGACAGCGGAAGTCCTGTGCTATGTACGTGCAAAAGTTGAAGTATTAGTACGAGGAAAATACATCAGTCTTGACCCTCCGCTACGCCCTCATCGGTCTAACGCGCGTATACATGTGTACCTCTCGGTGCCCCGTGAAATGGTGAAAAATTCACCTAGCCGGGTGCACGTTAAGGGAGCTCCATGCTTTGCGGTGTTCATGCGTATATAGGTAGCTGTGCTTGTGGCGGCTCTCCACATAAGCGTATATACATACACATATACATACGTGTACATATGTATATATAGGTAGCTGTGCTTGTGCTGTCTGTCCACGTAAGCGTGAATATATATGTAGTCGTCTCATATTTGCCTACCCGTAATTCTGTGTGAAGATGCATTCACCCGGTTTCGAGTTTTCTCTGCTCACCCGGAAGGAGACCGTCTCGTTGGAACTGTTTCCGTCTTAGTTCATCTCATGCTGTGTCTATCAAAATATGTACGTATGCGTCCGTATCGATCTCCGTAGATAATTTGCCCTGTGTACATTCCTGTGTATTCGTATGTATGGATACGTGGATACTCGCACATATATGTCTGTTTGTGCCCGTAGAATTCTCCACGGCTACACAAAATCTGCGTTCAACGTGTGTTCTTACAGGACCCGCGGACGAGGCAGAGCTACGGGTCGATGCGTACATCTATCTGTGCCTGTATACATGCCTTCTACGTCTCTCTAAATACGTATTTAGATGTTTGGCCAAACGTGTGTTTCTCTTAATTCTCCTTCATTTCTACGTCAGAAGTGTCCGCCCCGTCCTCCATGTGCGTCCCTCCAGTTCAAGTAGTGTCTGCTCTTCTGAAAGTGTAGAGTTCTTCTCTTAGTTTAAGCGAGAGGTCACTTCTCGCTACGGACATTGGTCGACGGATATAGGTGTGTGTGTCTGTGTCTGTGTCTGTCCGTTTGTGCGTACCTATTCATACACGGACGTGTAACCGCGTCTATAACTGGTAAGAACCTGTCCACAGTATACACGCCGCTGCAGCCTGTCCACGTCTACAGCCCTTTCTACACACGTGTGTATGCCTGCCGATGCGTACACATATATATATGAGCGTCTGTACGTGTAAGCCTCTCTGACCCACTGCGCCTTCAGCTGTATCCACGTGTCTGTGTAATAAGGTGCAGATAATTTGCCTACCTCGAGTTCCGCAGATCTCATTTCTTTTTACAAATTCATGCAGCATACGTACGTATTCGTGTATTCGTGTAGACTTAGGTAAGTAACTGTGTCTTTGGCAGAGTCCAGCTGTCTATCTTTTGAATGCCTTCAAGTAGAAAAGTACACATGTAGGCGTGCACGAGTCTTCCCACTTATGCAGTTGGATGGCGCACACGGCTGAAAATGAATGTATCTGTTGGTGGTTGTCACATATGTTCCGTATATATTGCAAAGGCATTTGCACTACATATGCGCACGCCCGTACTGACATGTACTTCTGCAGGCGTCCCGGTTCAAGAGAGTGTATGCGTGTACGTACATGTCTTTTCACATGTTTCATTGCTGCCGCATACACACGCGCATATGTAGAGATGCGCAGATTTAACAACCTGTCATGTGTGCCAGTTCCGTCTGTGCGGGCCTCGGTCAGCCCACACGTACAAGTTATTCGTTTGCTCTCTACAAGCCACACAAGAGCACAAGCGGACGCGTGTCCGTAGGCTGCGCGTACACGTGTCGATTTCTCACTTTGCGGACAAAAAATCCTAACCTCACGGGTATGGCTAGCGAGGCTGCAATCAGTTCTTTCGCATGTGCTCTCGCTGCTTGCGGCAGGGGCCGATTTTCAACAGTCCGCTCATTTACTTGTCAGTCTATCGATCTATACGTATACCTGGTGCGCCAGACAAGTATCTTAAATGTGAAAGTGCCGCGTTTTAAAGGCAGCCGCTATTTAAATGCAACCTTCGACTGTGCACGGTAGAAAGGCACTCTGAGAAGTGCTCCCATGTTACGAAGTTTTGAGTACACGTGTGTAGATGTTTGTCACTCCACGAAAGGGTAACAGTGTCCGTGATCGTGTGCTGCAGGCGTGCAGTAGCCACGTTTGCTGACATACAACCTTCCAGGGAGCGAGCTTTCTTTCTGCTGGGTGATACGCGCGTCTCCGTTCTGCTGCAGATAAATTGTTGGTACACGTAGCGACTTCTTTCAGATGCTGCGTGCAGCCGAAGTCAAAGAAGAATCCTCTGGAAGAATCCCGGATATTCAAGATCATCGTTCTTATATTCACCGTCTTCCAACTCTATGCAGTGCATTTCCTTCTCGTAAAAAGTCCACTAAAAGCCCTCCCTCACTACGACGGGCATGGCACTACATGCATGAATAAAGACCTGGGGGTGACAGTGTGAAGTAGACGCATGAGCTAACGTAGTGTGTCACTCGCTCCACCTGTGAAAGCATGCATCAAAGATGTATGTAGGGCGCCTAAAAGGGTTGCCCCAGTCGATACACGTGTAAGTATCCACATGTGTGTATCCAGGTAGCTGTGTAGGTCGCAGACCCCAAAAGAGAAGAGCTGGGGGTCCTCTGGTATGTCAGAACAAAGGGCATGCATGTTTTCCGTATTTAGCGGCAAGGCTGTGTCGCATTTGCTCAACACATGTTAAGAGAACCACGAAAGTATACGCGTACAGCCACACGCATCGATAGACAGGCAAGCACGAGTGAGTCGACGCGTTAAACAGTGAGAGACAGCTTGAAGTTTCGTGGAGAAGACGCTGTCTACTGGAGGTCCACTTAAAAAGCTCCTCCACTCATGTGAATGTGCGCGCGTGTATAGACATCTATATATATAAATGCATATGTGCGATTATGGGGATACGAAAGTGTGCGTTTGATAGGCGGAGAAACGGGTGTACATGTAAAAACCTCTGCGTGAATACACACGGTTCGGTGCAACTTCCGGTAGGTGTCTGTACATGTGTGCATCATTGTATCTCGAGAGAGAGAGAGAGCAAGGGTAGCTTATACAGTAATATATGGCCGAATGGGTGCGTACCTACGTATTATCATAGAGAGTTGATACTTTCCTGTGGCATTATTGCACCCGCGTTGAAAGGGAAGAAATGAAGCCCTGCGTGTGACTCCGGTTCAACGGCTGTCGTGTCAATACGCCTAATGAAATGCTTCCTCACCGTGCGAGACGTGTACCAGTATATGTGCATATATGTTCATTTATATATATATATATACATTTGATGTGATCCTCTCCTTTTCGCAGTAGCTACGAGCATTTGAGGCAGAAGTCGAGTTTTGCCTCCTCCTTCCTCGTGAGCCTAAACTGAATCGCGTTTCACACTAGTGTTCTACATTCCCTTCCTGTGATGCACGGGAAGGAATATGCACATACAAGGTTATCTACGAGGTTCAGTTTACCTCAAACTCTCTTGTATAAGCTGGATGCGAATCGCTAGGAACTGATGCTTCCCCTGTTACGTACGAGCGACCATGCATATGTCGCAGTACGTGAAAGATTTGCGGCGTTGGTTTGCTCTCTGGTTTTCAGGCACGCGCGCTACAGTGGAGGAGTCCGTTTTTCTCTTGCTCGTTTTATGGTCACAAAGCAGCCGTACGTGTCACCGAAATTCCGCCGGCCTCCGCATTTTACGAAGTGGGGCAACCCGCAGTACTTGCATTCGAGTAAATTCGTTTGTAGCCCACAACAGCAAAAAGCAGAACGCGTCACCGCGGAGACAAAGAAACCCTCATGTCCGCCGTCCACGAATGCTGACACGAACGTTGAGAAAAAATACTCTCCCAAATACTGTGACATGCTCTTCTTGCATCAACAAGATAGACTCGTGCGTGTCACGCCACACGCGAACTTCTACTTTAAATGAGCTACGGTTGCGAAGACCAGAAGATAGAAACGCGACATCGTCCGTGCAGCAGAAGGAGCAGATGCGCCACACTGTAGAAAAAGCAATGCTTCTTAAGGAAAAACAGCTCAGGGGGCATATGTGAACCAACTAGTGTACTGAAGACCAACAGGAAAGGTGCGTACAAGTGTTAATTAGTTGTATATATGTGTGTGTGTGTGTCTGTATTCATATTCACGTGCAACTATATGCGTGCAATTGTTAAATAGGAAACAGTATTTGGGTGAGACTTTAGGGGGCGTGCGATATGATTTTGCTGCATAACCCCATGTGTACTGCGCACTACAGTGCGATGATATTTAAAAAGATTTCTTGACTACAACTTTATAGACATCAGTGGTGGCGCAGCTGTCAAGTGGTCGTACTGCAGTTGGATTCATGCGAACGCCTAAGACTCCACACTCGTGCCGTGACCTTTTCAGCTAGACGACAACGCCGTTAGTAAAGGCAGAACGAACTTCCACCCCGCACTTCAAGAGGCAACGTAACCATGCTCGTAATGTCGCAGAACCAAAAAACGTGTGTCGAAGCAAGTACTGCAGTAAACTCCACAGCACTGACAGCTGACACCAGTGAAGGACAAGGACATACATGATGAGTCACATCCAAGGTAGTCCTTGCACAGCGACCGCAAAAAGCCTGTTGTCGTCGCATTACGTGTAACCAGGAAAAAAGCATATTTTTCTTCCCGGTACTCGAAAAATCGCTTTTTTCTCGCGCCACGGTTCAGGAACTCTAGCTTGTTGGTGTGTGACGCGATGTCCGTAGAAACACTTCTCGTTTCATTGAAGCTATTAGTCACTAGGTCCCTCGTTTTTATTACTTTCCTATTGTAGAAAGAAAGCATTCGTACAACATAGGTTATGCCTAGTTTACAAATGTGCACGTGCCTTCGCTTGCGTCAGCAACTTTGTCGCACCGTGCTTTGCTGTCAAGCGCGTATGCCTCTCGATAAAAAGGCACTTTAGTCTTGTTGAGGTGTGGACGTCCGGTGGACGGATGGAACCACGAGGTAGACGTCAGTGCACGGTGCTTCGCATCTAGGTCGGCACTGTAACGTAGGTGGCCGAGTACAACGGTATGGCTCATGCAGCCATAGCGTTCGACTCGTGAAGTGAGTACCAGAGCACGCGTACAATACTTTCACAGCCACGTTATACTTCGAGGATGAGTCACACAGCGTGTCGGCTTTCTTGGCCTGGTGGGTCCTTATCTGAGCGTTAACACATTAAAAGTTGCCGCAGTTTATAAAAAAAGTGGACAAATGGGGCGTGTGAAACTGGCTACTTGTTATTTACCCATGCCAACGTGCATGGGTATACAAACACAGGTGCATAGTTACTTCTGAGACGCGGCACATGACGCACGTGGAAAAAGGTCAAGGGTTTCTGGACGTCACGCACCGGAAACAAAGATGGAGGGTTTCACACATTCTGGTATATGACCATAAGAGTACGTGCGCAACCGCAAGCTGTGGCTGGATGCGATGTCAAATATGGGGATGTGGGGAGGAAAACACTTCTTGAAATTCTGGTACATGTGTTTCCAGCTTATGTGACAGGACAATTCAGATCTACAAAATACCATACTGGTAAATAGTATTGGTGGTGCAAGTCGGAAAAGAGTAGATGCACCCGTTTCCTTCCAGTGTCTGCACTCGTCATTCCAGTGAAGCGGATTCTCACCCAGGCCTCTAGTTTTGAGGGAAGCTCACCTGCCTGGAATCAGTGAGTACATCAAGGAGGCTTGAATTTTGGTTATACTTCGCGTGGTGGAGAAACGAAGTGACGCCATGGTTCCCACTGGCGGCTACCCCCTGGGAAACCAGAATATTTTTTTATTGAATACAAGCAGAGCAAAACTGGTGTACTGTGTTGAATAACGAATACGCTTTTTGATGGCTGGCGTTGTTCCGAACATCACTTAGGGGTCCTGCACAAGTGTGCTCCTGTGTTCTTACAAATCGTTTGCAGTCGCTTCATACGAGAAAGTGCCTATATATATACACGTGCACTTCAGATACTGACACGTCGTAGGAAGGACAACATATATACAAGAAGCACGTGTAGGTCCAGCGTATATAGCTACATCGTATATGCATACATCATGTATACACTCGCGGACATCTTCATAGATAGATTCGTGCCTATACGGATGCATAAAGACGTGTAGACCGACATACGTTAGCATAGATGTACAAGTGTCCGCACTTGTACATCATTAAATGCATATATATGCATGCGCACTTGCAGCTCTGATGAGTACCCAAGCGTCCGCCTATGAATCAGAGCGCCGCTTTTTGAAGAGCAGAGTCTGGCGCACGAAGCATGTACGCAGGTACACAAATATGTACATTCGCAGTCCCCAATCGAAATGCCGCAAGCAGTGTATAAACATCCACGTACGCCAGCCCATGCCCATACGTATCTATAATAGGCGTTCACAGCTACTGGCACATGTAAGAGTTCATATACGGATTGGATGTGGATGTACACGTGTATCTAAGTATACGTACGCATATATTTTGGTATAGGTAGCGACCTACGTACATTTTCGGAGTCAGCTGACAGCAGAGACGGGCAGAAGTGTGCCGCAGCATGACTGCGGCTGTACGTACATATACATACATACTTATACTCATACGTATACACGCGTCGGTGAAATAATACGCCTGCAGTGTTGATGGACTGGACTGAGAGTTCTTTCGCCTATACTCCTTCCCGTTTCGCTGCGAAAGTAAACATCCAGGAGAACTCTACGTCCCCGTGTAATGGTGAATTTCGAAGGCATGCCGGCTGCAATACCGTACGGTCCGCTCCACCATGTGAGACACATATGCGTTGTCGACGCATGCAGCCGTGCTATCACCAGGCGGCCACCACCGCCATCCAGCAGTGGGTAACGGCAGCACTCTGAACATGCCAATACCTACGTCTGCCGCTGTTGCGGGTAGTGCCGGTCCGGCTGGTCGGGTTCGTTCTCCTGCATCTTCCTGTTGAAAAGAGACTCCCCGTATACATATATGCAATTTTGGAATTCCCCTTCTGGAAGCTACTGTAGCCTCGGCTGTATTAAAAGGTACGTGCGACGATCTTTCCGGAAATGATTCCGCAGCTGAGCGTTCGACGTCTCCCCTGTATTAAATGAACCCCACAAGCCGTTGACGGGCATAGCGCTGTCCTCCTTACGGCGAATTAGACGAAAAAGCGGGATTCTGTGTCCGCCGTGGCTCTTGGTGAAACCGAGTCGCACTTCATCTCTGTTTTGTTCCCTGCATAATGACCATTTGTACGCGGCTGCGCTTTTACTGAAATCCGGTAAACCGCTTCTCGTGGGGTGGCCGGTCCCCGTTGCTGCAGTATCCATCGTTCATTTAAAGATAGTCGTTGTTGTGGCGGCTGGCAAGTGCAAAGGGAAATTGGCAACAGGTGCTGTAGCTGCGGCGACAAATACTGTTCCCGGCTCACCTGTATTTTCGGGCGTGTTACTGTGTATCACTGAACAGATGACGCAGGTAAGCCTGCGTATGTGCTTTTATGGGTGATCGTGCATGCGTTCTAGCTTCTACCGTTCTTTGCAGCGCACTCAACAGTTATATACGCTGGCAGCATAATTTCCTGCAGACATCAGGGGTCTACCGTCGATAGACGACCATCAGGTCTTGTGTAACTCGTTACAGCCGGGTCTTCCCTCAGGTGCTCTTGAAGTGCTGCTGTAAAAGTTATCCCGTGCCGTGGTAGTGTGTCAGTGTCCTGTCCAGAATACCCTCAACAGAAGTCGATAGGTTGTGGTGGTGACACAGAGCAGGGCGTCGCCGTACCGCTTGTCCTCGCTGTTGATGTCTCTGTATACATAGGTCTCTAAATATATATATATATATATATCTGGATGTGCGTACGTGTACATTTGTGCATTCTTGTATGTATGTATGTATGTACACGTACGTACGTGTGTGTGGACGGCAGCTTCAGTCACGGTGCGCTCGTAGCACAACACCGAGCAGCCACCTGACCATTGAAATGGTGACCCGTCCCCGTTATATTGATGTAGTGAGGCTGTGTCCTGGTAGCAACCCCGCTGTGCCGGTTCCACAGTAGTGGCCATGCTAGAGGATTGCAGGTGACACGTGTTGCTCAGAATAGTGCTGTGTGTTCGGCTCGTGTGATTTGAGGTCGGTATCGCTTGTTATGGATGACACGTGTGATGACTCCGCCCGTTTGTGTCCGCGTACCAAACTGCACCAGTGTGTGAGTTTGTTTTCCCGTGTCTTCCTCACCGCAGCACGACTTTTTTCGAGTCCACACCGTGAGCAGGAACAGTCCCAAAATGCGGGGATGTCTTTTGTAACCAACTCCTGTTTCTGTTTGACTCGCCCTGTGGACAGTTCCCAGTAGAAATACGCTCGCGAATACAAATGTGGGATGCGTAGTTTTCGTTCAGCGTACGCAGATTCTTCCAGTACAGCACGCACACCGGCTCTGCGCATGGTGGTCGCATGTGTGGACATCAAAGAGCGGTCAAGTTCGCCAGTAAAAGTTTTGCGTCCTCAGCGACCCTGTGTGAGAGTGGAGCGGTTGTTGGCAGAAAATTTTGTCGGTTGTGCGCTCTTTATAGGAAAAGGCATGGCGACACTAAAGAAGATCGTGAAGCCGGCGGGCGTCGCTCCGACGGAGGTGGAAACCGAAGTTGCAAAATGTCTCTTTGACATCGAGGTGAGCGTTCACCGCCAAACCTGTGCAGGTGGCCGACCACGCATCATCGAATTACAGTGTGTCCGTTGCGTCTTCCGCTATTAGTTACGATGATAGGCGCGTGGCAACCAGCCCTCGTGCGGTGGAGTTCGCGGGACCGGCCGGTTCTGGATGCCTCTCTGTCCGTGTCGTGTTAGAGAAATGCGTCGCTGGAGGCGTGGGCGCAGATGAGGAGAATTTCTAGAGATTACGTAAATGTGTTCACGGAAGCATCGTGACCCGCGACCCGTGCGTTGTTGGTTGTTCTCTTAGAGTAGCTTGCTTGTGCAGCGCCCACACGCTCTCCCATCTCTATCCCGTTTTGGTGGGGTGCTGAAGCAGTCCGGTGGCGGTGCGTGTCCTCCGTAGTCTGTTTGATTTCGAGAATGTACACACACCCTGTCTTTTGATTTTCGTCACGCTCGTGCAAACTGACTTCTCTCCTGTTGCCGCTGCAGACAAGCAGCCAGTCAGATTTGAAGGGGGAGGTGCGCACTCTGGTAATTAGCTCCGTGAAGGAAGTGGAAGTGGTACAGAGCCGCAAGAAGGCACTAGTAATATTTGTTCCCTACGCCATCTACCAGAAGACAGTAAAGAAGATTCAGGGTCGCCTGGTGCAAGAACTCGAAAAAAAATTGAAGAAGCACGTCGTGCTGATCGCCCAGCGCTCAATGCTGCCTCTTGACTTCAAGAGAAAGGGTCTGAAGATCCGCCCGCGCAGCCGCACCCTCACGGCCGTTCAAGAAAGCATGCTTGAAGACATGGTCGGACCAACGGAAATCGTTGGCAAGAGGTGAGAAACGACACCGGAAAGATGTCGATATTCATATCACGTCTTGCCTCCTAAATTGAGCTTCGTCGTACGGACGCGTCACTCTGCGAATCTTAACGCCCCTGTGCGTGAGTGGATGCAAAACGATGAAGCGGCCTCATGTGTTTTTGGGGAGGCGGTATATACACTATACACCAGTGGATCCACGCGTCGAATGCGCAGAGGAAATAAATAAAGAGAGGTAGACAGCAATATCACACCTGAACCAGCGGAGCGAGTTGCAGAGCTGCAGGTATGTGCCGCAGCACTCTGACTCCTAAGTAGTGTGTCGAGAGATATGCAGAGGATTCGCATCTAGTCTAGCCATGCGTGGGGTCTGTACCACGTTACAGTGAACTGAACGGTGAGTGTGTACATGAGGTGAACGCATGCTGCGTATTCATAAGAAGCACTCTACAACCTGGTCGAGTCGGTGTGACTGTTGCCAAAGACGCTGCGGACCTCGTTGGAGACTCTACGGTGCGCAGTGAGCTGTGCAAGTCGCCGAGCGTTGTGGTTATTCACCGGGCAGCTATGGTGGTATGCCGCAGTGGGGGAAGCTCCCGGTGCTGGGAAACTTCTGTGTACACACAGTTGTGTAATTAGCATCGCACCACTGAAGGCAAGTGGGTTTCTGGCTAGTGCGTCTATGAATATAGGTAGTTTTTAGAGAAATTGTCAGGTCGTACCGGGGGACGCATGATCGATTTGTGTGCATCGGGTGTAGGGGAAGTGCGTATGTCTTGCGGCACAGACGAAGAGGTTGCAGCCGATGCGTATAGTGTTGTGGAAATTATGTCGACGTGCAGCTCAAGGCACGTAAACAGGTCCAGTGGCGTGTAGAGCCCTCCGCTGTATGCAGTTGTGTCACCGGATGTCAACCTCCACGGTTGAGAGTGGCCTTACCGTAAAGGCCTCAGTTGGTAACAGCGCACGGTGGCCTGGCATAGACGGTCTATTTCTA
Source organism: Sarcocystis neurona (assembly GCA_000727475.1). Lineage (NCBI taxonomy): Eukaryota > Apicomplexa > Conoidasida > Eucoccidiorida > Sarcocystidae > Sarcocystis > Sarcocystis neurona. The sequence goes on from KL647306.1 coordinate 371,129, forward strand.
CGTGTAGGGATAGAAAGGTTCAACTGTATCTGGTTTGCTGTCGTGATTGGGCGAAGTTTATGGGAGGTGGTTGTGGTGTGGTTTCGGTGTAGGCTGCGGGTGTGCGTCGACAACACGAAGTTGCTGAAGGTGTTGCTTGATCCTCGTGACAAACAGAAGGACAATTTGGAAGACAAACTGGAGACATTTGCTGCAGTCTACAAGAAACTGACAAACAAAGACGCAGTCTTTACATTCCCGCAGAACGGAATTTATTAAGTCTACCGGAGTCAGAATGCTCGCGGTGCGGCGGGGAGCACCTGCGTGACAAGCAGATGCGGGAGGGAGCACAAGGATGACGGAACTTGGGGGGAAAAAGTAATTCCTATGCTGGTTCGGCATTTGGATGGGCGATAATGTAGAAAGCAGCCAGTCCAAAGGGAAGATAAATGCCGCGTGGCTCAACGCGAACACGGAAATCTACAGATGTAGTGCGTCCGTTGCCACTTCTTGTGTGCGTCCCATCGAGAGCCGTCGTACAATACAGCAGTGTCGGTGCCTTTCGACAGTGCCGATACCTATGTCGACGCAGCAGGGTGTCGCGTCAACAGCACTTGCCTCCACTCCTGCGAAGCAGATGCAATCCTTCACTTGTCCCGCCGTGTGGATCCGTTGAAACGTGTAGACGCAGTGGTTTGCAAAACGTAGTTGGTTTTTGGTTGGAAGAGGCGTGCGCAGCGGGGTCTCAGGCAGAAGGATTGAATGTTCGTGGGCTGCGTCATTTAGAGTGACGTGCAGGTTCTACAAGGTCTCAAACTCTAACGACGATCACTCCTCCTTTCCACCGATTGACACGCGCTGCGTGACCCAGGGGACGATGTGAATTTTGTGCAGCGTATCCACAGTATGTGCTGCGGTTCCAGAAGATGCCTATTTGTCCGTTTCGGGATCATGAGAAACGCATTCAGACCGCAGTACCAGTGGTTTCCGGGTAAACTTTGTAAAGCTGCACGGCCACAAGAGCTGCAAGAGCAAAAAACTCATGCGGTCTGCAGGATTCGGTAGTGGATTAGAAACCACTACCGAGTCATACGTGAAGACACTTGGAAGCGTTAAGGCAGTATTTAGCTTCCCATCGGAAATAGCGGAGATCGTACTTGTGTGATATACCGACGACGTGTACTCGTGTAGGTTGGGGCGATTTTTGAGATCTTGGCAGTCACGCAACGCTTGCTAAAATTTGCTTTCCCCGGAGTAGCATCGTCCCAAAGGGTCGCCGTAACTACAATCCACTACTGGCACAGTGCTTGCTAAAATATGCCGTAGCCCGAGTAGCGCCGCCCCAGAGGGCTGCCGTTACTACAATTCACCACTGACGTGCGCGTCGCAGGTGTGCGACCGCTCGAATGGTGTGACAGGAATGACCTCGTTCTGAATCCGTTATGTAAATAGTTTTTAGTAGTTCACATCCACGTGTGTTAGACTGGCAACCTCGACTCGTACACTTGTCTACGGGCAGAACATACAGTTCCGCTACCTCCCACTAAGTGAGAAAAGCGTATGTAGTCTAGAACGGACGATTTTGCAGAAGGAATGGAAGTCCGCCGTCGAGCTTGGGAAGTTTCCTTCAGACGAAGCACGATGGACACTACAGATCTGCGTAAGTGGCGCAAGGACGAGCCGAGGTGGAGAACAACTGATTATAAACGTCGTTGGCTGTACTCAAAAAGATGTGCAAGAAACCGAAGTTGGCGCGTCCGTTTCATGCAATGTTATAGGCTGTACTTCCCCTCTACCAGCCCTACACAACTCGGAGATACAAGTATTTCTGGTGAAGAACAACCGAAGTGCAAAACTGTGCTATGAAATCAGTTTGCACTAGTAGATGGGCACGTACGACTTCACGTGTGTATTTTCGTACGGATGGTCGTGAGAAGGCGCTGCAGCACATTACCGACACCAGCTGGTATCCGCGCACACGCGCGTTCTTGCGTGTGTACGTACACACGCGTGTGTATATAGATGTATGTGTGTGTGCGAAAATATATATATATATATGCGTGGCGACAGGGGGATCGGGTGTGCCTGCGGCGATGTAACACACAACGCGGTGCACGATCATTCGCGTCGAACGCCTTCATGTACGTGAGTTACCGGTAGTACCGCGCGGATACTTTTCTGTATCCAGAGAACTGCGGACGCGAAAATATATGTAGGTTCCAGTCCGCTTGTATGTGTCCATGATTGTGCGTGCACATCTGCATATGCATGCATGTGGATATACATGTTCATTGCGGCTCAACCTTCTGTGTGGGCGAGTGTGGATGCCAATCGCGCATGCAGGATGGACAGCAATCTTGCAATTGCTCGCGCTGATAATGTGTGCATCGTCAAGTGGTAGTGAGGAAGCGGATAAATAGAAGCCGAAGCAGCTAGTAGGGAAGACAACAGATACGATGACGATGGCACTCCCCATGGGAAGAAAGAACGGAAGTAACGGGGAGCAACTACATCAAGACTACGGGAGCTTTCATTCACGAGCTACGCAGCGGTAGCTGTGTGCGGGTTTTCCGTAGCCTTCGGCGCACCAGTGCTTGGTATGCAGAGTGGCAGCGCCGTACTCATTGATGTACAGAGTTGCCTTGAGAATATCAACGTTCTCCTCAATGTTGTAAAGAACGAATTTCTTCGTGTGCAGAAAGTTTTTGCGGTCTTACCGTACAATGCACCAAGATCTGCCGGAACAGTCAAACGCCGTAGTTCCCTACGCCTAAGTAAAGGAATCCTAGGTCCTCGATGAAAAGAGTTTTTCTCTCCCTTCGAAAGGTCATTACAAAAATATGGAAGGAATCTCCTTCTGCTGGCAGCCGGTCCCTTAAAGCCGTGAATCAGTCAGTAGACATCATCAGTTTCAATAATAGAAAGACAAGAGTCGTCCTGTAAAACCAAGCGTTTTGTCTTCAGTGTAGCGGTTTCGGTAAGCGTCGCCCACGTTCTTCTCCACAGCGCTGCTATTGGTAGTACCGGCACCCGAGTTGTACAAAGAAGTGAAAGAAGACATTTTTTCCACCAGTTATCAGCACTGGGGATTCTCTCTGTCGCAAGATGCACTCAGAGGTAGCTGAAAGGCTGACAAAGCGTGGATGTATCTCAGTTCCAAATCAGATGGTTGGTGAAAATATGTGATAAGTGCCTGCAATTTAGTTTGTGCGTCCTGTTAGAGACGTGAGTCAATTTAAAGGACGGAATCGCTTCAGCGAGAGCTTTCTCGGCACGGAAAGATCTACACGTCGATGTCTGAACCTCTTCCCTCCTTTTGAGAGACCAAGAACCTTCAGAGAAAAATTGTTTAGGAGGCGTCTAGTAACAGTCAAGATGAGGATAACTCAGCAGCTGGTCCGCCAGAAAACAGAACATCATGATGGCATTTTGGACGAGCTCGAAGAAATTGCACTCCACCAGCTGGAAATCGAGAAAATCGAAAATATCGACAAATGCTGCCGTCACCTAAAAATACTGCTTCTGCAGAACAATTTAATCGGTGAAAATAATCTTTCTACGGTTTGAAGAAAACGTGCCATATATGTGTATATATGTGTATATATCGTAGCCGTGCGTACACTTGTAAGCGCACTTACGCGGGACAACATTGGTATTGCCAATGGAATTGCATAGGTATGCATTTTCGTGTGTCCTTGCAGTGCCCGACACTACTGTGATCCGCTTTTCTTCGCTGGCATTCATGATGAGTGCAGATACTTCACAAAATAGGTTCACGCTCAAAAATACACCACAAAATTTTGAGAGCGCGAACACAAAAGTGGTGCCGTGGGTACCAGGAGCCCGTTTCACCGTGTCATAAACGTCGCAAAGCCAAACCTGCACACAAGCTGTTGAATGCGACAGCAGGCAACTTGATCCCAATCTGTGGTTTACTGTGCCCCTCTCGGGATTCAGAGAAAATCGAAAATATGCGCAAAATGAAGGAGTTGGAATACTTGAACCTCGCGCTGAACAACATCTCCAAAATCGAAAATCTTGAAGCATGCGAATGTCTGAGGAAGGTAGGGGCGCTGCGTAGAGCGTGGCTGCGTAGGCGCTACTTTATGACAGGTGCTGTGGATAAATGTGTGCCACATCCAGAGGGCGTGCGTGGGCGCAGCGTCTGTGCTAGGTGTCGTTTACATGCATATCCGACGTGCCTGCACGTGTGCACATTAGTGGAGTATACGAAGTTAGCCATCCGCGCCTGCCAGCGGTGCTCAGCGGTCCTGCACTGTAAGTCAGTGCCGGAGAACGATCACCATCGTGTACGCTACAGCACGATGTTGCTACCAAATTCATGTCCAGGAGGGACGCACACCTGAAAGGAGATCTCTTTCCTTCTGCGGATTTGTGTGTTAGCTCGACCTAACTGTAAATTTTGTGGGCCTGAATAACCTGGAGGAATCTCTATTGAACCTTCGAGGAAACGAAAAGCTCAGAGATCTTTACCTTATGGGAAACCCCTGCACAGAGTACGTCCACAGCAAGTTTGTGCGCGACGATGCAGGAGTAACCCGACCGCTTTCTCTGCACTCTTTCCACGTAATTCCGTTATGTACATGTGGCTGTAGTCGGTCGAGGCTGGCAACTGCTGTGCTTCTTTGTCGCTGTCACCGCTGCTTTTGGCAGCTGTTCCGGGTAGCCCGTTTTGCTGTGCTTCTCGTGACTCGCACGCAGTGTCACTTCATCAGCTGCTGTCTCTCTTTTAAAAAAGAAGAGCGCGAAACCCCTGCGCGAAGAACCTGTTTTTTGGTGAGGAGTGGCATGATTTTTGTGCTTTTACGGCACGCGTCTACGTCCGCGAGCGCACGTTCTGCGGAAACATGCTTGCAGGTGTATGTCCATTCTTGGGCAGATCAATACACTCTCATATACATACACAAAGAACACGCAATCGTCAGTGCATGCCCGCCTACGCACAACTAACACAGAGCTGTTTTTGACACTTTCTACTCTCTTTAAGGCTCAACACTTGACATTGCCCGTAATTGTTGTCACCGTGCATCGCAATTTCCGTTCAGATGTTTCCGTTCAGATGGGCCGACTTTAGATTGTTTGCTATCGCCCACTTGCCCCAGTTGACACAGCTGGACGGCAAGATTATCACGCCTAGCGAGCGCATTGAAGCTCGCCGAGAACTGCCGCGCCTAAAGAGAGAGCTGGCAGAAAAAATTGAAGAACAAAGCGTAAAACCCCGTGAGCTCTTGAAGGTGCACTGTCCCCTCCTTTGCTGCGCATGAAAGAGGCAGCTGTAGCCACGGCGGCAACATCTGGCATTTCAACAATCTGCTCTGCATAGGGTATTCATTCTTGAGCTTGCACCTGGAAGTTATACATTCGCTATTAGACTTCGTGATGCAACAGTGCTACCTGCGTGCAGCACACGTTCAGTTGAACACTTCTACGTACACACGGAACTCAGTCCTGGGAATGCCCGGGGAGCCTATGGGTTGCGCCACGTCCTCTTGCGTTTGACGGGTTCAGTCCGTCTGCTTGCACCTTGCGCGCCCCAGCTACGGCTGTCTAAAGTATCACGAGCACATGAGCCTCGATTTACACGATACCTCAACATGCACGGGTCGAGCATGTAGAATTACACACGAAATCGCGCACGTGTATCTGTATAAACTGGGTGGAATTACGAATACGATAGCGCGTACCGTATCGAACCTGCGTCTTCGACACACCCAGGCAGATGTGCATGGCTGCCTGCGTTGAACAGCGGTCACCTCCGAGGCAGCTTACACGATTGAAAACAGGAAGAAGATGTATCTAGAAATGGCTAAGGTAAGGCGGGCTTACGAGCTTGCGGTTGTGGCCAGCATCACGTCAAGGGACCGTGGGAGGAACGCGAAAGCTTACCATGACGTAATGCATGACAGACATTACCGAAGCTCCTACGAAACATCACCCTTTACAGGCGTCGACAAGAAGCCGGTTGATTAGTCTGCTTGAAAACGAACCGTAATGCCAAAGAAGGAAACTATCTCCTTGCTTCGTAGGCTGCAATCAGTATCGCCACTACCACGTAGAAGTAGTGGCTCAGAGGCAGTCTCTCCGCTCGTGCAGAAATGCCAACACGAATGCACACAGGCACACAAGAAGCATGGCGGCCTATACACAGGTTCCCTGGCATACTGAAGACGTGCAAATAAAACAAGAAGACATCGAATCTCTCGCCACAGCGTGGTGTACGATTGTTGCGAGCTGGTATGCAGGAACGCGAGGGGAAGGAGACAGGGAAAAACAAACGGCAAACAAAGGTGAGAGCGAGGCTTTAGGCTAGAGCACCGCATTAGATGTTACACAGTTGTAGATACAATCTCCACTATACGTAGACTAAGGAACGAAATATGAACACGGGAACGGTACACATATACTCTACCGAACGGATGTAGCTAGTTCACAGGCTGGTCGCGGCAATGGCGCTCGTGCAACGAACTGTCAGCGCACTTGCGTTTGAACTTTTGCAGATCAGGTAGAAATGGTTGCCCAGAAAGGGGCCGTCCGGGAAGCGTTACAGGCGTTAATCTTGTGAAAATCTCTTACGGACCTTTCCAGATATTTCAGGATATTATCGTGACCTTGCATACGTACGTATGTATGCATACGTGCGTGAGGAGAAATTATTTGGATGCAAATGGGTACATGGTGTGTACGTACTATTGCAAGAAACCAACGGACCAGGCCGCCCCACGTGAACAGTTGGAAGTGGTGCTCCAAGTTCTCGTGCACTGTGGAGAACGTGATAAGCTGGTTTGCGTGGCCTGTTCCACACGCGTCTACAGTTGTGCACCCGGTGCTACGATCAGCAGGAATGTCACCTTTCCCGTTTGTGCTTGCTGCAGCAACACCGAGAGCCCCCGTCGGTGTACAACGAAAAGGGAGAGATAAGGCAATGTAACCAAGGTAAGTACTATTTTCACTGTAGCGAAGAGGGAATGATGAGACAAATTACACAGGTGTACTACTTTTCCTGCCACCTCTCCGAAAAAATTCAACGATATCGTTACACACAAATCGTTGCGCTGGCGCACGAGAGCTGTTTCGAATTGGTCACGGTGAAACGACTTCGCCGCTCAGATAAAGTGTAGCGCCGTTTGCAAGGTGGACAAGTAAATTTCTTTTGGACCGAAAGACCGTTGAGTGCGTCGTTGCAGACGAAGACACCTTCACAGCTCTTCCCTCAACCTCATGCTTCGGTGACTTACGAATTCTTGATGTGTATGTACACATATACGTCTTCGACATACAAACGTGCACACGCGTCTAGGCACAAAGGTGTTCAGATACACAACAGTGTGCAGAATTATCCCATCTGCGTCCTGGTTCCTGCGGGTGGCCGGTGCGGTCACACCAGGTCGGTATGAATTCACACTGGATCAAACTTCCGAGCCAGAGAAGATCATTCTGGAAATAAAAACTCCGAAGTAAAGTTTTCGTCCGCATACGTATTGATCAGTCACATTCTATTCGTGTGTGTGTGTGTCTATATATATATAATATGTATATATATGTGTACGTATATATATCGGCACAATCATAAAAAACGTACGTACGCCACTCCTCAGGTGCTGCAGAAAGCACGGCTGTTAGCTGCGGCTACCGATGCTGTTGTTGTGCATCTGGCTGGCGCCCGATAGCACCCGTATGCGGATCCTTCACCAAATAACTCGACTTTCAGCTCCCCTGTTTCACAGCAATAACACCAACCCTAATCGTACTACCGGGCAGCGTTCACAACCTCCCACAGAAAGGGCCTCACAGTTTTCCAGGATCTTCTTGTATACTAATTCAATTCGTGCGCTTCCGGACGCGGACGTACAGTGGCAGCCAGGTTGCGTTTACGAGACAAACAGATGCACCATTACCCCACGCCGAAGCGCCACTTTATCCACTATAAAACAACATCTGTAGTTCCTTTTCTTGTGCTTGACAGGTATTTGTGCTCAGCGGCTATCGACGTAGATCTTCACCCCACTTATGTGAGGTGCCTGATAAAAGGTATGTGTCCATGCGCCGCACGTCTCGAACCAGCAGTGCACATTCCAGGGAAGGAAAAAGTGTGACCTCCACCGCTGTTGGCAGAGCACGCACAACTGTGTTGATGCGTTGACGTCCCCCTATAGTACTGCTACCAAGTGGTTAGTGGACTCTGCATTTCCGGCCTTTCCAGCGACCTTTGGACCCGTTGGTGCTAACTTGTGTCATGAGTGCTTCACCTCCTCTTCACTGCCCACAGACAAGCTGACGCAGCTTCGGCTTCCAGCGGAAATCTCCGTCGAAGAGTCCCAGGTATGGAGTCCCCTGTGGACTAACCTACCAGAAAGGCAAAGTGTGTTTGCGTGTGTACTCCGTGGCAGTAACGCGAAGGTGCCGATGATACATTCTAGGTCCTGTTCTCATTGTGATATATCGTAGAGCATCCCCTCCAAGCACTGTACAGTACTTTCAAAAATATCTCGGCGTATCAGAGGACCGTCAACTCACCTTTCCTCCTACGCATTTACTGCACCTGTGTGCATATACGATAGGGGGAGCGGTAGTAGAAGCGTAGAAGTACGTGTGTGCATGTGTGCGCCGCCGCGTGCGCACGTATTCCTTCCAAACACAGATGTACTCAAGCCATAGTTTCTGAGATCTAGTGCAGGAAGAACTTGTCGTCTGCTTACTTCTGCAGGTGAAGCATTCCAAGGTGACGGGGCATCTGCGACTTGAAATGCCACTGCTGGACCCGCCCTTTAAAAGAGAAAAACGCCAATCATTAGCACCGAGAAGCAGTATGTTTGCTCTGTCCTTTTTGCCTCGTCATTCTCGTCTTTACATATAGCTCAGTCACATTCTCCCGCCGGGTCTTTCTGCAAGTGGTGGCTTTCCTGCGAAGAACACGGTGTCACGTTTTCGCTGACCCCCTATACCCTGTCGCCTGCCCGAAGCATATATATATATATAGAGAGAGAGAGAGAGAGACATATATATATATATATATATATATA